>JAPMOR010010891.1:995474-1105237 GCA_026543865.1 Argiope aurantia | reverse complement strand
AAAAAACATACCTGTTGCTTAAGTTTTGCACACCAGTGTAAATCTATAAATTTGGTGTAAAAAACCTACCTAATTTCATCCGTCTAGCTCAAGAAGTGCTTGAGCTAACGCGGTTACAAATATAATTCCAAAAATTGGTTTTAGTGAGGTTTGAAACATCAAAACCTGGAGGTGTAATTTTTTGATAGAAGTAAAGAAACTGGGGGGAAAAAATGCTGTCATGCATTACATTTGATTTCATAAAATTACGAAATGGAAATTCAGTTGTAAAATGAGAGGTTTTACTTTTTTTTCGGACCAATTCACGACAGTTAAAAATGAACTGCATTACTATGTACTTCTATGTTTCCGTATTAAAAATGCGTTTTTACTGCTTACAATGTATTTTGTTGTTCATGTGAGATTTTCTTTTTGTGTCATTTATTTAAACAGTTTCCCAAAATTTATTCCGCAGTTCTTTCTGATGCCTTGAAAAATGTAAAAGAGAGTTAATTGCATATTCTCTTTCAAATTTATAAACACAGTGATAACATATAAAGATTTCTCATTGGGCTGTGGAATTTCAAATGAAAAAAAAGTCAGAGAAATTTAATCTAAACAATCAATCTTCGATTTCAAGAAAAGAAATCAAATTGCTAGGATGAAAATCCTGATAATCCTTCGAATAACTGCTCACGTGAACTTTCATGATCCAGTCCATTTACTTCATTTTTATTGTTAACCTATTTTATTTAACTTATCTCTTAAAGTATGCTCTAAGGTAAGATGAACTGATGGTTTCTTTTTCGGAGACTGAAAAAGAAAACGGATGAGATCCTATTTTTAACACTGAGCTATTGTTTCGAGCTATTTATATATTTTATCTCCTTTTATATTTTTCTAAGTGTATTTATTGAACTTGCAACAAAATTATCTTATAAGCACCGACCACAACTGGAAATTTAATTACTGCATGTGATAAAACCAAAGTAGGTCAAATCGGAATTAAAACGACAATTCCTAATGTCCAGTCATGCACAATAAGATTTGCAGAAATTGATACTCACTAGAAATATACGCAATTTTCTAACTTTGTGAGACGTCAATCAATTTGAAATATTACTCCATTACGAACCGGCGATTAAGATAAACTAACTTATTTCATATAAACAGGGTGGTTATAATTCAAGTTTCACTTTGAAATGGTCATAAGAGGAAAACTATTGGATCATATGTTATCAAATTTGGCAATAGTTTAAAGAAGGTCATGGCAATTTCTTTTCTACCAAAAAAAGTTCAAAAACTCACCGCCAGGAGAAAAGTAGCGCTGTAAGCAATATTGTTAAGCAAAATACGACATGAAGACATCGGTTTCAAATGTGTTTAATCGTTTCTGAAACGTGTTACAAAGCATATTCAGTGTGTGTTATCTCAAAAGCACTGTTTATGGTGATAATTCAAACAATTTGACGGAGCTGAAGGATACGGTACACCGACATGTGCGTAACATTTCTTCTGATGTGGAAAGAGATACTGTTGAGAATGCTGTAATGCGATTTAACTTGCTTTCAAAAATGTTGGACGCCACATTGAACATGCTTTGTAACACGTTTCAGAAGCGATTAAGCACATTTTTATGTCCTGTTTTGCTTAAAAATATTGCATACAGCGCCATTTTCCCCTTGGTGATGAGTTATTTAACTGTTTTTTTTTGGCGGAAAAGAAATTCCCATGACCTTCTTTAAACCATTACTATGTTTGATAACATTTGGTCCAATAGTTTTTTTTTAATTATATATATTTCTATTGAGACTTCTATCAGCTTGAGAAAAACTATTCGTGTGAACTAACATATTTCATATTTACATAAGACTATGTATAATTAAAAGTTGAATCAAACTATCTTCTCTTGTATCTTTAATTAATTTTATTATTATTATTAATTTTATTATCTTAATTTTTTATTAAATTGATACATTTTAACCTCGCATACGAAGAATAGGAAGAAAAAATATTCGAAACGTCAAAGAAAAAAAATGCGAACTTCGGATTTAGACAACTTCCAGATTTCAGATCTCCTACAGCCCGGATACCACATTTTTGAAGTTATGCATGTCTGTTTGTATGTCTCTAAACACGATAATAAAGAAATTCTTTAAAACTTAGATGAAATTTGTTGTCTAGCATTTACACCAAATTTGTAGATAGTATTAAATTTTGAATACAAACTATTTATAGGAAATTTGTCTATGAAATGTTCGTGGAATTGTATGCTATAAGTACAAAATTTAAAGATCAGGTAAATAAAATGTGATATACAATTTTTAGCCTCTAAATTGTATATCGCACACAAATTTTGAATGAAATCAGTCAAAAATTGGACCATCTGTCGGTCTATACATTCACATGCACGGGATGAAACATGAATGCAGAAATGAAATTTAGTACTTGATTTTGTTACTGACATTGCAGTTTAACATCCACATATCGGATTCATTGATCGAAAAAGGGGTTCCAAACACAAACTCCATTTTGTACTTTTTTCTCTGTAATACATAGTGCTCATATTTTGGAAAACTGAGAACTAGTAGCATTTCAGGTTCATACATTTTAAGATAAGGGGGAGGGGAGGATAGCACCTTATATGGGATATGACAGACAGTTTCAGGAACACGACTCCCTCTAGTGAATGAGTGAAATTATTAGTTTTACTCATTCATTAAAAATGTATTCATTCATTAAAATACATGGTGAGGGAGAGACACTTTCAGCACAGGAATGAAGGAAGTAGGAAAAAGCAATATGCGAACGAATTCAGAGTTTATATAGATTGAAAACGAAATTTTCCTGATTTATTTTAGTCACTGTTAGTGCAGCTTAACTTTCTTAATTAAAGTTGTGGAAATTAGACAGAAAGAAATATGGATAAGTCAAACATTTTTGTAACTCCCAGTTTAGAGTGTGAAAATTAATATCCGATTAACTCAAATTTTTTTCTCCGTTTTTTGAAGCTATGCGAGGGTTGCACAATAGGAATGACAGAACCATTTTTTTTTTCATGTCTCTGTATTGTTATAAAGTTTCAAATTAGTGTCAAACATATTGAAGAAAAAAAATTATATTGATCAATATCCTTCTCTCTTACGTGGAATTTAAAAATTAAAAAAAAAATGACCAAAATTTACCGCTTACATAAACTTTTGAAATTAAAAATTTTTTGTTCCAGTTTAGAGTAAGCGTTTTTAAAGTAAAAAAGTTTATTTTTTCAAATCTGTCTTTAACTTCCGGCACGAATTTGTGCAAAGGCAACTGAGGTTCGCCGATGGTGGAGGGCAAATACAATTTCATTAATTTGGCTCCAAAATAACTAATAATAATTAATTTTACATTTAATTAAAGAAAATTAAGTATTATTTAGCGTTTTCTTTTATTCAGATGCTTATTGTTACACTCTTTTTTTCTCATTGTTAAAAATTTGCAAAGATATTTGGAAAAAAAATCTGAGTTTTTTTGTTTTTTTATTGACCATCAAGTCTATTGTTTGAGTCTATTTTTGATGAGACTTTTGAGATTTTATTACACTGATATCTAATTAAAAAAAACATATATGGTTATATTTCACACCAGATTTACGTAGAGACAAGGGTTGAAACACTAAATTACATAAATTTGTTTCAGAATGATCATGGAAATATTTAATCGAAGTTTAACGAGAAATACGTTTTTAACTACTTTGAATTTGGTTCGAATTTAACACAATTCTTAATCTTCTGGATCTTCTTTTAATACTTATAAAATATTTCAGTTTCAATCAAAAAGGGCTGCAGTAATTTATAAATGCCTAATATTGTACAATGACAACGTAAGCAAAATAATGCTTTATTAAGTGAAATAACTAAATCTAAAAATTCATAAAAAGTTTTCTTGGTTCGTTAATTTTTTTGAAAGCAATCAATGCTTTTACAATATATAATTATATGCAAAGAATTAATGCATAAGATATTGGTAGTGGGACACATTCGTAAAGATCATAAACGTCCAATAAATCATGCGTAGCTCTTTTAAAAAAGTGGGTAGGGAGTGATTAATCTAGGTTTGTTAAAACATATGTTATATGTTGGCAAAAGTATTTGGCGAGAAAATGTATTGGTATTTTAACTAAATTTTAATGCTTAAACATAAGGAAAAAACTTCTGGCTCTGTACAAACCAGACCGTCTGCCTATCAAATTTAGCAAATATATACTTTGAAGGGTAGAAAAGTGATTTTTTGAATTTTAATTAATCAAAAATTAAGAGAAATATTGACTTTTTTTACGTGATAACTTTCTAAAATTTTACAGTAGAAAAATAGTTTTTACAGCTTCTTAAAATTCAAAAAATATATATTTTTAATGATTTCAAATTTTTTACCATAGAATTTTTCTTTCCATACTTAATAAATTACTTGAAATATTTTAAACGTATTTTGCAACAATATATTTCATTGTTGAAAAGACACTCAAAACCAATTGAAGGAATATTTAATCCTTTTTTTTCCCCCTATTGTTGTGACCAAAATATGAAGATTAGATTTATTTTTCCATCATGAGTAGGTTTCAATATTATATATGCCTGTAATAATTTTTTTTGTGATATTTTTTGTATTTACGAATAAGATTTAACTTCAGAATGAAACAATGTTGGAAAATTTTTTTAAATGCCTCCATTTTAAAATATTGCTGCCTTTACCTGTGATGTAATTGTTTAATTATGCGCATAAAATATAAATAGAAAAACAGAAAATGGGGCAAGTGCAAAGCACAATGAAGATAAAAACAGCGTAAGCGTTTTGAAATAACGTAATATATATACTATATATATACACACAGAGAGAGATATATATATATAAAAATTTAAAGTTTAAGAGCGATTTGTCGTGGAAATAATTGAAGTTTTCATTAACCATTAATTAAACTAAAAAATATCTAATGGGGGAAATCCAAGCCAAAAGGGAATACCGGAAATGCGTTCATCGTTCCCCGTCTCACCTTTAATGAGATGGAATCTTCGAAATGGGGTCGTCTCAGAATCCGTTGACGAATAGTATTTCGTTTTCTAAGTGTATTCCCCTTCTTTTACCATTCTTTCATGTATGTTATACTTAAAACTTGATGTTTTACTGTTCTACATTCTTGCTATTGGTCAGTGTAAACACAGCTTTCCTCATTTTTCGATAGTAAAATATTTCAGACAACATTGTTTTGCTGGTTCCACACCAGTTAAAACGCGTTTCTCTATTTCAAAAATAAATAAATAAATAAATAAAAAATTGAGTGCTATTAAATATTTATTATTTGATCGATAGGTCTTGGATCTTATAAAGATTTCAAAGAATAAGGATTCAGCTATATTCTATGGTTATCAGTACCGATTACATCGAACCAACAAACAAAATATTAGTAGTTGGTTGTGCATAAAAGAAAGATCGACCAATTGTCAAGGCCCTCTGAAATCAAAAGATGGAAAAGTTCTGCAAGTTTCTACTCATAACTGCAAAGCAGATATAGCGGCGACAGAAATAGAGAAGAAATGATGCACAGTCAAAAAATGCGTTCGGGAGGAAGGAAGTTCTATTTCGAAAATTTACATACAAGAAATGAATCCTTTATTTAAACGAGATCACGATTATACAGGAACTATACCAACCATGTCTGCAATTAAGAGACAACAGAATCGCGTCAGGCAAAAAGAACAGGGAAGCAGCACTAGAACCAAAAAATTTATAAGACATTATTTTGGATGATGATATCATCATGGACGATGGGTCCAGTTTTTTGCTAGCCGATGTCAATTCAGACAACAATTTTAATTTTTGCCAGCTCAAAAAGAATAAATACGCTGAAAAATTTCTTCATGGATGGTACCTTCTAAAGTTGTTGCATGCCAGGTCTACACCATTCATGCCATTTTAACAAGAAGTCATCAGGAAGATCGAACAATTGTACCAATAATTTTTTCTCTGCTTCCCAGAAAGAATAGTGAAACTTATTTAAAGCTCTTTGCTGTTTTAAAAGATGCAGGATGCAATCCTCATTCCATTACTATGGATTTTGAAGTAACTGTTATAAAAGAACTCGAAAGGCTTTTTCTGTCAATTAAAATATCCTGATGTAACTTTAACTTCAACTAATGTTTATGGAGAAAAATTAAGAGTCTTGGACTAGTTCAATAATATAAAGAAAATGACGAGATTCGCCTTCATGTGCGCTGCTTTAGCACATCTACCAGAAAATGATATTGAAGACGATTGGCTATGCATTCAAGAAACATCTCCATTGCATCCAAAATTGCAACATAATTATTTTGTTAAAGAATGAGTGGACAACTCAGTAATATCTACAAGTATGTGAAATTGCTATAAACAGCAATATCGAACAAATAATGCAATTGAAGGCTGGCACAATACGCTTCAGACTATTCTTAATAAACCACATCCAAAGTTTAAAATTCTTGCTTTGGCTTTAAAAGATGAGTCAAGGTATAGTGATTTTCTAATTTGCCGAACAGAAATGAATTTAGAGGGGGAAAAATGAAATAAAAAGTATATCCAATTAGATCAAAGAATTTCCGGAATCATTAATGAATATGATGAAAAAAGAGATACGAGAAAGTGTCTGATTTCTTTAGCTTACATATCAAAAGTGGATAACAATATTAATGGATTTTATACAATATAAAGAATAAATCTGATGAAACAAATATGTAATTTTGTTATTATAATAATACTAATTTGAAAACTAATTTAACAAAACTAATTAAAATATATAGCTATAATAATTTTCATTTCATTAATAAATTGATATCATTTAAGTTGAATTATATAATGTGTAATAAAAATATTTAAATTTTAAATGAATAAATAAATTATAAAAATATGCAACAAATCACAACTTGTTATTTGTAATATTGATTTATTCATATATTTCTTATGCATTATACATATTTACAATCAATATTTATATTTCTAATATTTATGTAAGTATTTTGTTACAACTATTTATAGAAATATGTATTATTCGTATACAAAAATGCGATAATTCTTTCAATTCTGTTTCGGTTTCAATGGAATGTCCCAATTTTGTTTTTAGGTGGCAACGTTTCAACGTTGCCAGTCATTTGTATTTTTAATTGTATTTATTTATAAAGTTGAAAAACGAATGTTATGCAATAAATATCTGAAAACTGAAAATTAAAATTTCATTTAATTCTTTCTCTCTCTTTTAGTTTAACCTCATTAGCAATCACAGCTCAATGTCAAGAATAGATTTTTTTTTTTCAAATTTACAGAACTGTGGATTAACGTTTTATTTGAGAACAAAATAGCTGTATTTTTAATTGCACAAAAGTTGTTTTTAGGTTAAGAAATATATATAATATAAAAGAAAGAAAGAAAGAAAAAAGTTCATTCTCTAGAAAAACGTATTTTAGAGTTAACAGCACCATCTGAAATTTTATTTGTAAATTCTTCCAATGCAAACAAATTAGATTCATGTAATTTGCTAGCGTAGATTTAGTATAACAACTAAACGCGAGTTTTCTGTATGCAATAAAATTGTCTCTGCATTGTAGAAAGCCTATAAAATCAATAAAAGGTTATTCAAAAGCGATGAAGTTTCCGTAAAATTTTGTGAAAGCCGAATTAGTTAAGCCTTTTTTCTTTTTTTTCCAAATATCTTAATAGATATACGATTGTTATGAACAAACTTTTAAAAGTCTTAAATGTATATCTTAGTGAAAATAATATACATTTATATACAAATTAAAATGATTTCTCAAGTATATATTATGCAAATTAAAACTGGCTGTTTTAATTTGCATATACCATATGTTTCATGAACTATCAACATTAAATAAAAGATTATTCTATATTAAGAGAAATACATTAAATACTAAATAATCTTTACGTATAATTGCTACTGCATGTGCTACAAACTGGGTTTGTTTTGCTTTTCTTCATTTTATATCCCTTCAAATTGTATTTTGTTGTTTGCATTAGGAGAAAAGGGGAAGCATTTCTTTGCGTAAATGATATTTAATATTAGTCATGTATAAATTTCATAATAAATGAATGCTGAACAATTGTAAGAATATTTTTATACTTTAAGTATTTGGAACATTTCTTTTAAGACGCTATTTTAAAATATAAATGTGATCTAAGAAATAATTTAAATTATTTTTTGTGGATAGTAGCATTAAAGAATTAATGTTCTGTTAAATATTCCTTCAAATCTAATACAAAATCACCAAACCTTTAGCCTATGTTGAGAAAAAAAATTATAGATATTACATAAGTATTATAATGCAATTTTTTTATTTAACAATATATTAATAGGAAATGATTAATTTTATTTTAATAACACGATTACCAGCTTCTATAACGGAAATATACTGAAGATTTAATCAAGGTTTCATGCATTATGATTGAAAGTAAATTACAGAAATAGAAGTGAATGCTCTCTTATATAATTATGAAGAAATAAAACCTCTCTTTAAAAACTTTTTTAATGTTACAGCAAGAATTTCTCCTGCAATGCAATAACAGAAGTTTGACTTTATTATTTTTTTTTTAATAAAGAAACTAATGTTCTAAATTCACGTGCTCTTGAAATCTTATACTGATCTCGACAGGACTTTCGCAAACCATGGGTTCATTGCGAAATAACCATACTTTTCCCATAGCAAAATATCTGCAGCATGCGCATTGTTTTCACGGGGAAAAAAATTGCATTAGGACGTCCGTATCAATGTGTACAGCGAAACGTGCCCTTAAAGTCATTTCTAATGCATATAGTTAAATTTCCAAGAGATTTGAATCTACAATAAGAGAGCAGTAATGTCAACAGTCCAAAGAGATTTAAATAATTATAATGAAGGGGGGAGAAAAAGGGCCGGATTATTAAATAAGCAAAGTTGGTTACTACCAAGGAACTCCTCATCTCTTGAAAAATTTTAGCAATTTTAGAAAGTTATTTAGTTTTATACTTTCATTTAATGACAGAGAGCCGTGCAATCAAATTTAAGTATTGATTAAATTAATTTTGAAACTTTATTCTAGTAATATTCCTAATTACCATTTACAAGTTATTCTTTGTGCTATTTTATAATTCTAAAAGATTCGGATCTTTTCAGTTTTAAAAAATTGTCCCCTCCTTTTACAATTTATTTAGAGTGTTTTAAAGAAAGTTGCCTTTTGTTTTTAATATTTTACTTAAAGTTGATAAAGAATTTGGCGGGAGGAATGGGCTTCGAGATTTGCATTACCTCAGGGCCCCTGGAAAGTTTAAGACGGCTCTGAATTTTTCTGAAATAGGAGAATGTAAATTGGAGTAAAAATTTGAATGAAAGTGTAGATTTATGTTGTTGAAGAGTGTGTTACCAGAACTTCATTCATCACTTTTTTTCATCATCTGAAAATAGTGAAACTCTCAATCTCACACCAATAGGGCGGTAATTGACCCCTTGCTAATGCCGCCTCTCAATATCAAATAAGTCAAATCACTTTGTTCAGCAATTTCAGCCTCTAAACATCTCCTTCAAGCCTTATTTTGTCTATTAATTACAACAGTTAGATTTAAATAAATATCAACTTCATCAGCTCCAAAGCTGATGAAACTTCCAGCTTCAGCAGGAGAATAGCTTCGAAACTAGAATATCATTAGGTGTCAGAGAACTAATGAATAAGTATGCATAATCAGAAAGATCAAGACTTTTAAAAAATCAATTCAAACTTTTAAAACATTCACATGTGTATTAAAACTTTTATATGGCAATTTTCTCTTTTTACCGCATGGCATTTAGAGGTCTGAATTATGGAAGAATTTGAACATCGTAGACTTAACTCCTATATTGACAAAAACACTCAATAAGGATCAAGAATATATTCTCAATATTTCAGTTGCTTTAAAATCTGTGAATTGTATCGACGAATTGGCTGTCCGTAAACTTTGGAAATTGTTACATTTAAGATGGTTAACAGCAGCAAATGATGTACTGAAATAAAGTAAAAAATCTTTTGAAAGTACCGTTTCTCAATTCTTAAATATATAAACAAAGAGATACACTCAAGAGTCTGAAAAATGAGTTTATAATTGTTGAAACAAATCGTTGGTTTTTTGAAAATTTGTTTCACATAGTTGAACTTATGAACGAAATAAAATGCATTGTCTTTATGTATGCTAAAAATATGATGCTATTTAAGATACTAAATAATAAAAAACGCTTCAGAGAATTTTGGAATAGACAAATTTTAAATGTTAATAAATTCATTGAAAAGAAAAATTATCAGAAATTTCAAACTCTTAACTATCTGGAGATTTTCCAATCGTGAATAATGTTGAATCCTACCACTTATTTTTTTTTCTTTTAACAAGAGATTTAATGACTTAAAGTAAGTTTAATATGTAGTCATCTCAAACTGGAAGCCAGATTCATATTGTTAGTTTGAGAATACGCTGAAATTGATTTTGACTATATGTAGGCACGTTGATTTTATTTTTTCCAAATCGGGAACAGACGAATAAATTACAAGAATTGATAATTTCATGTGTATATCACAAATAAAAGCTATTACAAAATTTTTTTAGGAACGATCCTTGCAGGGAGGAGACTTGCGTCGAAGTTAGTTTTGCGAATTCATGTGACGATGAAATGCGTCAATGGATTTTCGGTAGGACAGATAAATTTAAATCTTACCGATTAATTGATTTGATAAGTGTTCCTAATTGAAGCTACTACAGTACCTTTTGGATGTCGCAATTTCTATGATCAAGTGACTATGACATCACTTGAGTCATGACTCCCTCTCAAAGCTTCCATGCCAAAGCAGCAAGAAAAAATTTGCATCTGATTAGGCATTGCTGATTAATATTACCAGTTCGGAGTATAAGTCGAATTTCCTGCAGAATCGGTTCATATCCCCCTCCCACTCCCAAATCTCGAAGCAAAGATAGTCATCAGGATATCATGGCCCAACTAAATTTTAAAGCAATATATTTAACAGTACACCATTGAAACAGATATCTAGATTAAATAAAGATTTAGTAGTCCCGACGCTTAAAAAGATCTCATGTCGTAAAATTACAGTTCGGTTCGTGTAAATTTAATTACTACTCCACATAAATGATATTTTTTTCCTGATAACTTACAAGTAACTTACATTTTACAATTGTCTTTATATTTTTAATATATTTGTGAAGATAAAGGAAAATATCAGATAAAGAGAGTAATGAAGATTGTGCATTTTGATAGTGAAGACAATTTATTTAATGCATGAAAATACATATGCATGTACTGAATAAACATTCAAAAAGTTCTGAGTGTTAAGATACATATATTCAAATGGATACTTATTTCTATTCATTTTCCTAAAAAATAAAACAAGATACTGCCGCATCAATGCATTAAAAGCTAAAAAATTAAACTATTTTTAAAATTATCAGATGATAGTAAAATTAAAAGTACTATAGTCGAAGAAAAATCTTCGAAGTTTTTATGGTATCATAAAATTATGTTGAATTACAAAATAATAAAATTATTCAAAATATTAAGTATCTTTAAAATATAAACAAATAATAGCAATTAAATTTGCTCAAAAATTATACATTTCCATTGGGATAGTTTTATAAAATTTGATAAATTACAAAATCTTGATAATATTTAAATTTTAAATATTTCAAATAATTACATTCGTTTAACGAGATTTACTCTAAATTTCCTTAGATTATAGAAAAGAATTACGTTAAGAAAGAAGAAAAATAGAGGAACGAAAGCTAAAGACTTATTAAAAAAACAAAACGAATATTCACAATGAATTAAAGAGTTCTCTTAACATGAGAACTATGTATGTATATTAGCTGTGACATATACAAGTGAACAGCACACAAGCCAGCAAGTACTTTCTTCTCAAATGTATATATAAAACAGCAAATAAAAAATATAACACATGCAAATATATAAAATACTTAAAATCATCGACGAAAATACTGATCAAAATAAATCCCATTTTTTCAAACTGAAAGAAACAACTTACAAAATATGGAAGCAGAATTTTTAAATCACAAACATGCAATAATATTTAAATTTTCAAAGAATTTAAACACACACTTCGACATTAATACAATACTAGAGTACTACATGAAATGTTCTATTAATTTTCACCAACCGTGAAAAAAGAAACAACTAGAAAGTATCTAGTTTCATCACTTTCTTTTTTTTAATCGTTTGGCGCAGGATGTTTGCATTAAAAAAATGTAATCAAGTCATATACTGAATGTCATGTTAAACAGTAGTCTACTGATTGAGATTTTTTAATTTAATCAAAAGAATTTGACAGTTACTGACTGGTGAGAAAAGCAAGAAAGTTCTCAGCGTGATTACAGTTGTATAGACATATAATTTCTTGCTTAATTATGGAAATAATACGCAGCATATACATCAGAATAGTCTATTCCAGTACCCTGGCATGCATGTTTTTATAAAAATGGAATCAAGTCATTTACCGAATGTCTTGTTAAGTAGCAGCCCGCTGCTTTGAGATGATCTTTTATTCGTGTTTCACATTCGACGAGTAATGAGACAAGCAAGAAAGTTTTCAGACCCATTATATTTGTGCTATCATATAATTTCTTGCTTAATTACAGAAAATATCCACGGCATCTGCTCAAATTTGTCTTTAATTTCGATAGTTTCGTAAAGAGTCTATGCGTTGATGACATGGCAACGTTGTTCCATTATAAAAATGTTATTAAGTCTTTTGATGAATATCATTTTTATAATTTTTAGTTGGTCCGTGGAATCAAAAATGAAATTCAATTTATTACTGGACTGCTTTAACTAGCAGTAAAAAACGAAACTGACAAGAGTGTGCCCATCTTTATCTTTTGCTTTTAAGAGAAAATGATCCCCACAGCAATACTTCTAACAGCCATAACAAAAACTAAATCTTCCCAAAAACCGCAGGTCCCACCACTTCATTCCATATCGCTATAAGTTCATCTACGGAATAAAATTGGCAGGCGCTGGCAAATCTTATTCTGGTACTCAGATTAGTTTCCCTTATTATGCGCTGGTGACTCTTCCAATGATTTATCGATCCATCGGAGTTAAAGACAATGAAATCCTTCATGCTCGCAGCTTCCTGCATAAGGTCAAAGTTTATGATATAGAAGTTGAAGATTTCGGAAGAAATTGTGTAAACACATTCGGCAAGTTCTTTTTTAAGTGTTTCAGGAATGCAGATATCCCTTAGTGTATCTTCCGCCTGGTATTTAAATGCTTCTGTAACAGCTGGATAAGTTATCATACTCGAGTGTCTTCCAGGATGTGCAATTTCGAAATTCATGTGTCTGTGTAAGTCTTCAACCATATGCTTAATGTTATCCAAGTCTGTTAATAAAATTGCCCCAGAAACAAGTGTGATTTCTCTAAGAGTGGCAACATTCCTGATTGAGTAAACTGGAGGGATATTCATTCTTTTTTTACTTTTTTGGAACCTGCAATAAAAAATAAATAAAACATATTTTTAACTTATTTCACATATACTAGACATAATATTAGTTGTCTTTTATAATTAATACATAAAGGAACAGAATAGTAGAATAATAAAGAGTCGCATATGTTTGAACAGAAATCTAGTGAAGCAAGTAGAGATAAACAGAAAGAATTAAGTATTAATGGATTCAGTAATAAAAAATATATATATTCAGTTTTCTATTAATATTTTCTAATCGAAACAGAGCTGTTATGAAATATTTTATGCCAAATCAGACTGAATACATTGAGTTACAATATTTTATTACATTGTACGACTTTTCAATCAATATTTTATCTCATACGATTGTTTCAATTTTTAAGATATGTGATTACTTTTAGGATGAAGTTTTTAAAAAATAAAATACTAGTAATTTTGAATTTTTGCACAAAACACATATAAATCATAAATACACCAGTTAAAAGACAATAGTCTTTTGAAATTAGAAGAAATATGGGGTATTTTGAACAAATAATCTTCTAGTTTAGAAATTTATCAAATTGTTTGTACAAATTCTTGTAGATAAGAAATATATTTGGTAGTTCCTAAACTAAAAAATAAGCTGTATATCTTTTGAATCTTCAAATATTAAGCTTTAATAACATGAACAAATCAATTTGCTTTCGTATTGTTGAGCCTTAAAAGAGTTTTTAAATCTTTCCGAATGAATTGCTTATTCTTCAATTCAGGAAAAGTTGATCATATTGGAAAAACCACTATATGAAATTTGAACAAAAAATATAATTTAGATTTTACTTAAGAAATCTTTTCGTCAGAAGATTTTGCCAAAATTTAGAATTTGAGAAATATCATTTAAAAATGTAATATAGCGTTAAAGCGTGAATAGCATTAATATACTTAATAAAATTATCTAAAAAACAAATTTCAGTAGATTAAAAAAAACTGTCTAGAAATGAAGAATATTGAATAAAATGATATTTAAAATTTTCTCCAAACGACTTTGTAACGTAGTCACCATTTACCTTATAGAAAGCACGGATGTCAAAATAACAGAAATTCAATTAGAAGGCACTGCAACCAGTGCAATTAAAAGTGTCAGTATTTATTAGAAACCATTCTGCTGCAAAGAAAAAAAAAATCAATCCTTAATATAATTTTAATGAAATAAATAAAAATAATTTCTACCCATTATAAGTAAAATAAATGAAGCCAGTTTTCCAAATTCCATTCAAAGTAATTATTTTATAAGAATTCTATTAATGGTTGCTTAAAATGTTAATTAAAAGTTCTGTGTAACTTGTTTTGAACGGCTTTCTCAATTAAATATTTAAATTCAAATTTTGATAGACATAAATTCATACTATTTGAAAAGCTTTACATTTCTGTTCACTATGCGATGCATTTCTCTAATATTCCGTCCATATTGTGCGCTATTCAAACATAAGAAAATGCAACAATGTTTAAAATTACATGCACTTGAAGAATGTTTCACTATATATTGATTCTGAAACTAATCTTTAATTTTAAGTATAAGAAAATTATTATTTTTTTATATCAAAGTATGTTTTATAATGAAATTTGCTTTCCGAATCTTAATCTTTACACATGGGAAAAAAACCAGTATGAAATGGTAACAGCAACAATGAAAACGATTTGTTTCTTATTTCAATGAAAATGGAAAAATTTCTTTTGATTTTTTAAATAATTAAGATTTCGGAGGGAAAAAAACACCCCTCTCCCAGACGCAGATTTTCAACCTTCAAAGTTTTGTAGCTGTACGTTAAATACTCTGTGCTTAGAGCATCAATACATGCACAGATACAAAGACCCGCACATTCGTATTTATTGTTAGTAGAGATGATAGGATTTCTGAAGAAAACGAACTCTACTTTATTGAATACAGAAATGTGTTAAAGAAATTCATATTTCCAAGATAATGATTGATGAGGGAATTATTACGATTGTTTATCGATTTAAAATTATCATTAGGAAGCAGAATAGATAAGTAATTTAATTGGTTAAATGATAATTAAATTAATTTTGATTTCTAAAAATTAATTATGTTCTCTTTATCATTATCATTCTTTATAATGCATATATAAAAATAGAATAAATTCAATTAGAATACAATAATATGTAAAATTTCAAACTTCTAGCAAGAAAAGTATCAGGAAGAGTAAGAAAACTCGATTAAAATATTCCTTCTTGCAAATGAAAAAAGACAAGTTTATTAGTAGTGTTTAAAAATAAAAATTATCCGTAACTATAAGCATAAAATAAACATAAATTGAAACAATGATCAAACAATTTTTTCAGACTTAAATGGAATAGTTTAATTAATATAAGAAGAAATATTTAATGAACATACAATAGTATGCATATTAAAAATAAAGAAAATTTCAGAATAAAAGAAATTTAAACAGAAACTAAAATTTTAAAAAATGAAAAGACAAATCAAATATGTATCAATCGCATATTTATAATATTCTAATCTGTCTACAATAGTATATATCATATTCTCAATAAATATAGAAAATGTCAGAATAAAAGAGATTTCAAGAGAAAATAATATTAAAAATAAAGACAAATCAAATATGAAACATTCGCATGGAATAACTGCTAAATCTAATCTGCCTTTATGATTTAAACACTTGTAGGACGAAACTTAAAGGAATGCACTTGTAGGAAGGTCATACAAATGTTTATAGTATAGGAAAAGGAAGCTACACAATGTAACATTACACCCATTTAAATAGCTCTGCATAAGAAACTCTTTTGGAATTTATTGGGCTATTTTCACAGAATTTATTTTTAAATACCAGTAATTGGTATTTCATTTTAAAAAAAATTCTATGTTTAAAGGTTAACATCAAGAATTTCTCTCCTTCAGCCTTCAAACACGCGTGAAAAAAAAAAATGTTAATACGTTACTCACCAGTAAAGAGGTCTTTAAGAACTTTCTACGCACAGGTAGATAAAACTGTCTTTATCTATAGTGAAATGGAAAGAATATTGTGTGTTTTTTTTTTTTTTTTTTTTTGTAACAGTGATTAATGCTAACGGTTTCCTTGTAGTTATTAATATTACTGAAAGTTCTATTGTAAATATTTAATCAAATCTTTAGAAAAAATTTTCATTCCTCTCTGGAACTAAGAATGTTATTTAATTTTGTTATTGTACTGTTTTAACCACCAGTGAAACACGAAATTGACAAAAGTATCCACCTTGTTAAGCCACCTAGAGAATTTAATAATAATTTTAAGAAAATCATGATCATGATTTATAAACACTTCTTAAGTATAGATGGCAATGCCTCGAACTTCATTTTTTAAATATCTGATCAGATCATATTAAAGAACGTTCAGTTGAACTGATCGAATCATTTTATAGTTATTGATTGTCCAAATGTTTTTTTTTCTGATCTTCAAAAACGTAAATATAGATGATTGAGATTGATGTAAATGTTATTAAGCATAAATATTTATTCGCTTCCATAGTAATGAATTCCTTAGCTGATTAGCAGTTTAAACTGTTTTTAACCATAATAAGGTTTAACGAATATTCTTTTATTTCTAGCGAAGATTAATGAAGTAGGAGAATGTATTTCAGATTCATCATGTGTGGACTGTCATGGAATTTTATGCTAAATCAAGAAAAATTCAAAAATAGTACTCAAATTTCAGTATGATTTAGCAAAAATTTCTTTATAATTGGTATCTTCCTGCTTAGAGCGTCTTATTCTGAAAACGTAGCCAAATCCTTTACTGAATATCTTACAGAAAACTTTTTACGACTCAATGGTTTTAGATTTACGTATAAGCATCTTAAAATAGATGCTTTTGTAAAATGCAATTTAGTTTTGATAATGAATCCTTTTTCAATAGTGAAGAAACGATTCAGAAGGTACTCAGTTTTAATTAATTATTATCTTTTCTACGTATTCAGAGAAATGTATGCAAAATTCGAAAATGCATCACAGTAGCAAAAATTATGACGATTCTCAAAGATTTTTTAAAAATATAGGTCAACACCTCAAAAAGTTCTATTAAAAATCTGACGTGTCATACTAATGAACATCCAGTTCAAGAGGTTAGTTATGCCTTTGAAAGGGCATCCATTTGAATCCGAAAAACCCATTTTGCTATTATGTCTGTCTAGGAACAATGTAATTCAAAAACGCTTTGAGCTAGACAGTCAAAATTTGGTGTAAAGATTTTAAATCACATTTGTAGATTTTTATAAAATTTGGTTTGAAATACATTAAGAAGTCTATCGGTCTGTCAGAGTACAAGTGAACCCGATAACTGCAAGACATAAACAGTGAGATAAATAACATTTGATACACAGTTTCAGAATCTAAAAGTTGAGTTGTATCAAATTTTGAAGAAGATCCGACAAGAGGTTGGCCATCTGTCGGCCAGTACTCTCGCATTTACGTAAACGCAATGACTGAAATAAATGAAATCTGGTATGTCATCTTGTAAGTATAATTTCTATATCAAATATTAAATAATTGTATATCAATTTTTAATAACAATCGGTTGAAAAAAAGGTGTACAAAGGGCAAATTCGATTTTCAGATATTAGTGGCTTGCCTGGAATTCGCCGCTAATGATCAAAGGAGAGATCCAGCACAAACACTAGATTCACTTCAAATCCCACTATTGTATAAATATTGTCTACTAAAGCCATTGAATTTTATGCGAGGGAAGGGGAAGCGACAACGTATTTATCATAGTATGGAAGGAGGTTTGGAGAAGACCACAGTCGCTGATTTCTTGCTTTTCTTCATCTTTGGTTATAATTAGAGTAAAAATTTTCCTTTTCTCTATCTGAGGCTTTTTGTCTTCGATGGATGTATTTCAAATAATAAATAAGAAGAAAACAAAAGACAAACTTTATCATCTAATGGCAATTTCTATAAGCAATCCGTTCAAGTGCTTGTATTACGAACGTACAGGAATTAGTACTAAATAATGTTAGCGCTTATAATGAAAACCTTATACTTTTACGAACGTATTTAGAAGAGTACATGCATAAAATGACGCAAAGGGTAAATATCAAAACTGTGTAATAACCTAACTTTTAACTACGATCTTTATATTATCTAACCTCAAAAAAAAAAATGTTATGCCGAATGGGAGTTTTAAGTTATATTTATGTTAAAATAATTATACATAAAATATTTTTGAAATGATATCTCAGAAACTGGTCAGCACATATTAATTATTCAAATAGATTAATGAAATTATTTATAAAAACTAAGTAATGTAACAATTATAAAGGCAATTATTAAGATATACATAGTTAAATCCGGTAAAAACATTTGTGGCTACATTTTAAAACGAAATAACTGTCAAAATCGATATGTGCATTATATGTGATTATTTCTGAGGGGAGCAAATTATCAATGCCAGATTATATCACCCCTGACCAATAGAATGCATAATGATTTTATATTTTTCTTATACCTCACATTTTCCCCACAAATACCTTTACAAATTTCGTATTTAAACCTTCTTTATTGGTTGAAACTATTTATACAGTAAATATTTCCTGAGCAAGGAAATCAATATTTCATTAAAATCTTTCGAAACAATTTTAAATTTAAAAAAAAAAATACCTTTTTACGATATGTTATGAAGTATGATGAAATGAATGTATTTAATTTTTGTTGTACTGTTCTATCTATTAATATTAAAAGCGAAAATATGTCTTTCCATTGCTGCATTACAGGACAAAGTGTTAGAATTAAAGTTGCCAAATTTTAGAGAAATATATTTTCTAGGAATAAGACAATGCACCTAAAGCTATTTTTCAATATTTCAATCAATTGTAATTAATCAAAAATGAAACGAAATTGCAATGGTTAGTTAATACTTCTGAAAACATTATCTCACACAAAGATAATTACCAAATAAGACCATCTTAAAATTCAAACTTTTTACACCAAGCTATAATTTAGGCATTTATTGTTAAGAATTTAGTTAACCACGTGATCTCCCTGGGAGGAACTATCTGCCAATCATGTGTCACGTGGTCTCCCTGTAGTATATTTTTTTTTCTAGCAGAAGCGAACTGGATTCCTGTACTGGGGGAGTGTTATCTCGGCTCTCCCTAGAGAGTTTTATGTGTAGTTCTCTAGGCCTTCTACACTATGGCGTTTTCATGTGCCTTTTGTTGTTGATGCTACCAATAAACCCCAGAAAAGACAACATGTGTCTTCAAGTCATTTCACCCAGACCACAATCTTCACTATCAAAATGAATTATTGTGCAATCAAGAAACGCAACGATAATTTATTAATTTACATGGTGCCGAAACCCGGGATTAATATACTGGGTGAAGATTGTGTTTATGCTCCTGAATTTGTGATTAATCGTGGTGCTCTTGAAATTCTGCATTTATCAAGGATTATAACTCATCGTTGGACATTTAAAAAGGTACTGTAAACTTTATTTTATGCATGAAAATGGAAACTCTTGATAAGCTAAAGGCGAAACGCAAGATATCTCGTACTGCTTGTACAAAATTGATTAACAAGATTTATTTGTTATTAGAAAGTTGTGATATTAAAAAGGAAAGTGATCAAGAACAACTTTCGGAACATTTATCAAGTTTAGAAGCAAAACAATTAGACCTCAAAAGCCTTAACAGTGAAATTGAGGATTTAATTTCCGATAGTGCATTGTTTGAAATAGAAATTCAAAGCTCTTTTGAATATGAAGAGCAAATAAATGAAGCTAAGTTCAAAATCAAAAGTAAGATCAATAAGTTTAAAACTGATCAACAACCTATCTCACCACTTGCTGCTAATGGTTCTAGTGTAAGAATTAACTATCCTGCAAGAAGCACTAATTTGCCAAAGCTAAGAATTCCCACATTTAGTGGAGATGCTAGTACTTTTCTAGAATTCATCAATAGCTTCAATAATGCTATTGACTCTAATGATTCTTTAAGTAATGTTGATAAATTCATATATTTAAAGTCCTTTTTATCCGGCGAAGCTTATAAAATTTTTTCTGGTTTTTCTCTTACTGAAGAAAATTACAAATCGTGTTTATCTCTGTTAAAGGACAGATATGGGAGGCAAGACCATTTGATTAGTCATTTCATGAATCGTCTATTAGAAACTGAACCCGTAAAATCCTCTTTCAATCTCAAGAGATTACGAAAACTGCATGACGAGAGTGAAATAAGTATAAGAAATTTAAACTCAATGGGAATTGCATCCAGAAATTATGGCCATTTACTTATACCTATTTTATTAAAGCAATTACCCCAAGATTTAGTCGTAGAGTTCCATCGTAGAAGAAGAGATTCTTCTAAGATTGGTGACGTCAATGAATTAATAAAATTTATAAAATTTGAAATTGAATCTCGCGAATCTGCAAACATTATAACTGGATATTCTCAAAAGGTTCCCGAAATTCCCCTATATCCTTCACGAAATTCCGCTTATCATGGACATACTAAATTTAAAAATGAATTGCCTTCATCTGCCACCTTAAATACTGTAGTTAAAAATGTATGTACTTTTTGTAACTCCGATACGCACACTGCATTAAAATGCAAACATTTATCAGATGGGCAAAAACGTTACAAATTAAAGAAAGATGGTAGATGCTATCGGTGCATGGTTCATAGACATCTAATTTCACAATGCAAGGTAAAAATTTCACCCTGTGAGACATGCCAGAGTTTGCAACACAATTCTTTGTTTTGCCCAAAAAATAAAATTGAAAGCAGCTCTTCTGAAACCGAAACCCACCAGGAAGTCGTAATTTCTTCCGTTTTAAAAGCAGAAGAGAACCCTTTCAGTTACGCGACTTTATTTCAAACGGCTAACGTCCAGGCAGAAAGTGGTGCCAACAAGATCATGGCTAGACTTTTATTCGATTCAGGATCACAAAAGTCCTTCTTGCGCAGTGATCTGAAACAAGCTTTGAATTTAAAACCAATACGCCAAGAGAAGCTTTTAATTTATACCTTCTCGAAACGAGAACCCATCGAGAAAATATTCGAAGTTGTACGTTTAAGAATAAGGAGCAAATTTCCCCATTATCAATTCCTAAACATTGAGACTTTGGCTTCAGACGAAATAACTGGCGCGGACATATACTCGAACGTTGACCTCAAACATGTAAACAGAGTCATTCCAGCCACCTGCCTCCTCTCTGACTCCCTCAAAATTCCACCCCTATCCAGATCCTGCTGGGCGCTGACTATATGTGCAATGCTTTAAGGGGAGAAGCAAGAAAAATAAATAAAAACTTGTTCTTGCAGCCGACACTTTTTGGCAACACTTTGATTGGTCAAATTCTAGACTTGCAGAAAAGAAAACATTCTTCCGTGTTTACTGTATCTTGTGCTGTAGTGGAAACTGATCTGAAACGCTTGTGGGAGTTAGATTCTTTCCTGCTCGATGGGACATCGGAAAATAAATCCAGGGATAATTTAGGTGATTTCGGAAAAGAGCTTAAAATAAAGAACGGACGATATGAAGCACCGTTGCAATGGAAAACAAACGAAATTCAAGAAAAATTAAATAATAATTTTGACATTGCGGAAAAGAGATTCATTGCTTTAGAGAAAAATTTAATAAGGATCAAGCGTTGTTCGAGAGGTATAATGCTGTTATGCAAGAGTAAATTAATGAAGGCATAATTCAGATGTGTCATTACGAATGTTTTACTGGATATGTAATGCCGCATAGAGAGGTTTTCAGGGAAACTTCTTCCAGTACAAAAACTAGGATAGTATATGATGCCAGCAGTAAGCAAGGTAATAATATTAGTTTAAATGAATGCCTTCTTTCAGGAGAAAATTTAAATCCTAACCTTATTGATGTTATATTAAAATTTAGAGAGCATAAAATTGGATTTTGTGGAGATATTGCTCGGGCTTTTTTACAAATAGAAGTTGCGGAATTGGATAGGAACTATTTATGTTTCTTGTATTATAAAAACTGTGATAGATCTCAACCAGTAACAATGTATCATTTTAATAGACATTGTTTTGGTGTAACTTGCTCATCTTTCGTTTTGGCTACAACTATTAAAACGCATATCAAAGAATATAAGGATAAATATCCCCTTGCATATGAAATGTTAAATGACTCATTATATGTTGACGATCTCTTTTGTGCACGTTCCACTGCACAAGATGCGTTAAAATTGTCTTCCGATGCTGTATCGATCTTGAAAGATGCGAAAATGAACATAAGAAAATTCGACACTAATTCTGAAGAATTAAAAAATTTGTGGCGAAACTCTGATTCCATGCTTGAAAATAATGACCAGGCTGATTCGCATCTGAAAGTGTTAGGTCTTGTTTGGAACAATATCGACGATACTTTGGGACTAGATTTAAGATCTTTGTTGTCAAACTTGAATGACAACGAATGCACAAAAAGAAATGTGCTTCATACTGCTGCAAAATTGTTTGATCCTTCTGGATTTATATCTCCATTCCTGATTCGAATAAAATGTCTCTTACAAGAATTAAGGCAAGCTGGTGTTGGATGGGATGAAGTGTTTTCCGGACAATTAAAAGAAAACTGGCATGCATGGTGTAAAGAAATTAAAAGATTTGCAAAATTTTAAAATCCCACGTTACTATTTTCTGGACACAAACTTTATAAATAAGGAAGACTTACAGTTACACGTATTTTCTGATGCTTCCTTAAGATCTTTTGGAGCTGTTGCTTATTTAAGGTATAAAACATCCAAGAACTCTTTTCAGGCAAGTTTTGTAATTTCAAAAACTAGGGTAGCACCAATCAAAAAATTGACTCTTCCTCGACTTGAATTAATGGGTGCTATAATTACTTCAAGAATAGCAAAACATCTTAAGAAAATTTTCAAAGATCTTGAAAGAATTATTTTGTGGAGTGACTCGACGATTGTACTCCACTGGCTAAGGGTTCAGCAACAAAATATAAACAATTTGTTTCAAATCGAGTCATAGAAATTCAAGAAATTACAGACCTCAGTAATTGGAGGCATTGTAGTGGTAAGCAAAACCCAGCCGACATCTTAACTAGAGGGATTAGTAGCAAGGATTTGATCACTTCTGAAAGCTGGTGGCATGGTCCTGAATGGTTGAGGAACGCGGAAAACCTTTGGCCCAAAGCAAAGGGATTTCAACATGATTCTATAGAGCCAGAAATTGCTTCTGAATTTAAATCCGGCGTTATAATTAACACAGCTATTGTTCAAGAAAAAATAATAGATCCAGAAAAATTTAGCTGTTTGCTTAAATTTGCTAAGAGTGACGTCTTGGATATTGCGTTTTGTAAATACTCTTAAAAAGAAAAACAATGAAAAGGGTCCTCTTACTTCAGAAGAACTTTCCGAAGCAGAAATGTTTTGGGTGAGAATAGTCCAAAACGACTGTTACTCTAGCGAAATTAAGTGCTTGAAAAATAATAAATCTCTCCCAAGAGACTCTAAATTATTATGTTTAAACGTTTTTCTTGATAATAGTTGATTTTGATCGATCGGAGTTGATTTTGCTGGCCCTCTTTTCGTTAAAGATAGTATTAACAAGCAATATATCTTGTTGATAACCTGTGCAGTGACAAGAAGTGTTCATCTAGAACTGGTCGGTGATTTGACTACCGATACATTTCTTCTAGCTTTCCGACGCTTCATTTCTCGACGTGGCTTGTGCTCTGCGGTTGTCTCTGATAATGCACGTACCTTTAAACGTGCAGAATTAGAGATAAAACTCATTTGGCATGTTTTGAATCATGCATTTTAAAAATCTTTCACTCTTCTAATGGAATTAATTCGAAATATATTGTTGAAAGAGCCGCCTGGTGGGGTGGTTTTTAAGAACGAATGGTAGGTACTGTGAAAACTGCTCTGCGAAAAACACTTGGAAAATCATGTCTCACTGTTGAGCAGTTGCTGACTGTCCTTACCGAGATTGAAGGCATGATTAACTCTCGGCCAATTACATATGTTGGTAGTAACACTGAAGAACCGATTGCTCTGACTCCAGCACATTTTCTTCTAGGGAAACGTGTTACCTCCTTGCCCTCTGTAAGACTTCACCTTGATTCGAATCTCTCTTCCAGGAAATGCTTAATAAAAGCATTCAATTACCGAGAAACATTAATGAGATCATTTTGGTCTAGGTGGAAAAATGAGTATTTGCTGAATTTGAGATCGGCCCATTCAAGTTTTGTTAAAAACATCTCGCCATTTAAAGTTAACAATATAGTCTTGATTAAAGAGGATCATCTACCTCGAAATTTCTGGAAATTAGGAAAAATTCTTGAATTATTTCCCGGAAGAGATGGCAAAGTGAGGGCTTGCCAAGTTAACACCGAATCATCAATTATTAAACGTCCTGTACAATTGTTGTATAATTTAGAAACCCAGGACTAAGAAGTAAAATTGTGATAATAATTTTATTATATGTATTATGTACTTAATTTCTAGAATATTAATTATTTAGCTAGTAACATTATTGAATATTGTTTAATGTATATATTTGTTATTTGAAATGTTTTTTTTATATATTTTTTTCCCTTACATTATGTTTTTTAATCATATTTTTTCTTGGAGTATGTTTTTAACATATTTTTTCTTGCTGTATGTTTTTATCATATTTTCTCTTGAATTTAATTGTTATTTAATATTTTTTTATAATTACCAGGTAACTTTCTTGAAGTTAAATTTACAATTCATGAAATATAAATATAATTATTTTCTCTAGGAAATTTTGATGAACCCCCTGGTTTATCCGGGGGGCAGGATGTTAAGAATTCAGTTAACCACGTGATCTCCCTGGGAGGAACTAGCTGCCAATCATGTGTCACGTGGTCTCCCTGTTGTTGTTCAGTATATTTTTTTTTTCTAGCAGAAGCGAACTGGACTCCTGTACTAGGGGGAGTGTTATCTCGGCTCTCCCTAGAGAGGTTTATGTGTAGTTCTCGAGGCCTTCTACACTATGGCATTTTCATGTGCCTTTTGTTGTTGATGTTACCAATAAACCCCAGAAAAGACAACATGTGTCTTCAAGTCATTTCACCCAGATCACAATCTTCACTATCAAAATGAATTATTGTGCAATCAAGAAACGCAACAATAATTCATTAATTTACATTTATCATTTCAATGATATATAATTGCTTTATTTCCCCCTATTAAAATTTTTTTTTGAAAAATTTCTGCTTATGTTTGTAATAGTAGTTTCACTTGTTAAAATTTAAATCAGACTTATTTCCTAGCATCATCAACATTTCTGTTAAGAGTTTTTTTTCCTTCTTTCGAGAAAAGCTATATTGTTTTAGCTAACATTTTAAATCAAGAATTTTACTTTAGCCCAAGCAATCAAAAGGTGACAAGTAATTTTATATCTTAATGTTTAATAGATTTTCTCTGATCTTAAGCATTAGTTAACTTTATTTTCAAGATTAGATTTTTCATGCCATATGTATTAAGCTTGTGTAAATTATTTAAGAATTTTCATAACTTGAAAAGCTATAGATATTCTAACTATGCCTACACTCTATTTGTCATATATGATTAATCAAACAACTTATGTATAATTATGTAATATTTTTTAACTCCAGAACTAATATGAATATAACAAAAATTAACATGTTTTGAATTAATCAAGTTTAGTGTCCAATGCTTGGGGTAGTTATTCGTGCAATATATTAACTCCTTGTCTGTATTTAATTTAAATTAAATTAAATTTAAAATGAATTATTATTTATTTTAAATTTAATTATTTATTTTATTAATTATTAATTTAAATTAAATACAGACAGATAAATTAAATTTGAATTAAAAAAATGAAATCGGGTAATTATTTTTAAAGTAAATTTTTAATCAGTATTCGGTTCTTACATATTTTATAATTTCAATGATTATGATATCGAATACTGAGTTATTTTCTTAAATTTAACTCGATGAAAAACAATATTAAGAAAATTTGAAGTGTTTTTCTTTGAAAACAATGGCCCTTTTAAAAGAAAGAGAGGGAAACATTCTCATTTTTGCCAATTGAGCATTTTATTAGAGCTTAGGAAAAGAGAAAATTCTGGCTTCCTTGTAAATATTTGTACTTTTATTTTTGAGTTAAAGTAGACTTACTCTTGTTTGAAAAATATGTGGCAAAAGAAATACATAGATATTAAGGATATAATTTCACACATATATATCTTACCTTTCACTCATCTACCAGTAGAACTGAAACTAGTTTTCACTTTGTGCTTCTACACACTACTCCTAACCTTATAGAATTGTTTCCTAATGCCCATAATGTAAGGATAGTGTATCGAAAATCTATCGATCAAATTTCTTTTATCAACTAAGTAATTCATACTGCCGAAACAATTTTTCTTGCATATAAAAATGAAATCAAATATAGGATGAAAAAGAGAAAAGGAATAATAATAATAAATAGCAAAAAAAGTCTTGTTCAATTCATAAAATCAATGCGAACAATGTTAGTGCAGAAACTTATATAATAAAAAAATTACTGAATGTCTCATCAAAAAATATTACCTGTGCGAAAGAATTCCTTTAGAAGGTGAAATGTCTTCGAGTGAAGCTGTAGTGAGGATGAACACTTGAAAAACCTCTATTCGGTTGGAGAAATTTGCTTCGGATTATATTATTCTAGGTGCTACCAAAATTTACAGCAAAAGAGAGTCTTTGATTTTTCCAAAAAAGCTGCATCTTGCTCTGGTATGTTACCTGAAAATGTAGGGTTACATTTAAAATGCTTGGAAATCGTGAGAGAATTCGAACCGTTGTTCAAGATGAGTATTATAATTTGGGCATAGAAAAATAAATACTAACATTTGTAAAAGATATTTTGAAAAAAATTATTCAAAACTGAAAATATAGACCCACGGCATGTTTAAATCTTCCAGCATATACTTGAATAAGAATTTACTGTCCAGATTAAATTTTAAAAAATTTAATGTGGCTTGCATATTAATATAAAAATTTTTACAAAAAATAAAAATTCTGAACAATTTTGATTTGTATGATTCTGAACAATTTTATATAAAAATTGTTAAATATATAAAAAAAAATATATAAAAAATAATAGTAGCAATAGAATTATAACAAGCTAAAATTCACTAGAAAAACTCAAGAAAAGGAAAATTCATTAAAATGTACATTCCAGATTTAGGCCAATGGTGAGTAGCCTACGCCCTATAAGCAATATGTCATTCACTTAGAGGTTCTTTACTGCATTTAGCAAAGTATCAAATAATAATATAATAATTTAAAATAACAGTATAATCAGTAATTTCCGTTTCGAACTGGATTTTGAAGAGATTCTAAAAGTGCAGTTGTAGCTTTGTACTGTACACTACATGGATATCTACAAATCATTTAAAATATATAGAGAAATTGAGTCTTTATTGTTTTAATAATAAAGCAGCTCCTTTGTCGACCAGCTGGTTCATTGGAAAAATTATGTGAAATTAATTTCAATTAAATTTTTTATGCATAGTCTCATGATTATGATTCCCTCAACAACCTATTTTCAGGAATAAAAAAATAAACATAAAAGTCGTGTTATTTTAATAGCTAAATTCCTCTTCTGTTTCTAATGTGCATTAACTTTTCCAATGAAAAAGAGCTCTAAAACATTATAGTAGTTTCAGTAGGAACTTAAATGCCTGGATAATTCTATTCAATTCCATGTTGTGTTTCGTAGTACTGTGAATTCATATTTTAATTCCTGTTGCTAACTGCACAGATAATAAGTAGAATATTTTTTCTTTAGTTTTCAACAATGGAAATAAATTATTCGATGAAATATTTGATGGAAACTTCTGCATTTCTTCTCAACAATTATATATATCGTGCAAAATCTGGGGAAAAAAATACCTGCAAAAATTCTGGAAAAATGTTCACGGCAAAGAAAATGGTACCATAAGAAGGCCAATTTATTACATTTTGAAATGAGGTAAAACTAATTTTTGTGCAATATTATTTTCTGAATAAGCCAAGGGAAAATGCAAAAATCTCACTTCAATTCTTATTAAAATTTCAGGGGGGAAAAAAACAGATGTAAGGTGCACATCTCAACCCCCCCCCCCCCAAATATATTTCTGCATTATATATTAGCTCTTGATCAAATAATCTGTAATACAGAGTACAAGCATATGCACACTGATTTTTATTTTTAATAGAAGTAGCATGAAGGCGGAAGTAGAAAGATTCTGAAAAAACTATTTATGTGCGAATTTTTAACACGAGTAACATAATAGTTTCAAGTATCGAATACTAGACTTTCATATTTATTGCATCAGGTTCAGGAAAGGGGGGTATTCTAATTGTTGGTTTCTAGAAAAGAAATGGAATCACACGAGAATTTATAGCATAAATATATGATTATAAAACATACATTTAATATAAATAATCCTTGGTTATTTTCCAAAAAGGATTTTAAAAAAAAAAATCCATTATGACTAAAAAATAAGTTCACTTACTAAGCAATGTCAAAATAGCAACAAGAAGAGATATAATAAGAAATGAAAGTATTCTCTTGAAAAAAAAGCAATTATTTTCAGTCATTATTATTATTATTTTGCAAATGTGACAAAATTACATCGAATGATTTAGAACTAGTAATTATAATCCAATAATGAAATATATATATGATTACAAACAAACATTATAACAAATTTCTGGCGTTCAACATTCATTCAGAAGTTTAATTTTATTATAAGTTTGAGCTCTGTTATTTTTTGTTTCTTCAAACAGATTTGAAACGTAGCTATAAATTCTAAAAAGGACGTAGCATATTGGTAACATTCAATCTGAGCAAATTATTTTTGCATAAATTTATTTTATTCTGCTATATAAAATATATGCATAAAATATAAATTTTAAAATAACAGAAATTAAGTCATCAGATTGTTACACAAATGTTAAAAACAGAGATCTATAAAAAGGAAAGACTGTAAATATCTTAACGCTATAGAGCTAAGAGGTATCAATTTCAATATACGAATCCATGGAACTACGAATCTTGAACTGAGGGTGCTACAGAGATAATTGTCTGGAAAGTCAATTTTTTTTTCTTAAATATTTGTAAGTAGGGCTGCCCGATGACCGAATTTCATCATCGCAATATATCGTCAAAGATAAATCGATATTTCTGGATATATCACGATTTTATTTATCTATACTTATAATAAACCTCAATGTGTGTGTGTGTTGGCTACAGGCCAGACCATTCAACCTACAGCTACCAAAATTGGCACATGTATACCTTGGAGGCCGGAAATGTGCACCTGGGGATTATTTTTTCGAATTTTTAATTAGAATTTTATTTATTAAAAAATTAAGCGAAATTTTGGCGTGTTTCTGCTATAACTTCCGAAAATATTACCGCACAAAAAAGATTTTTACATGAAGTTAACGATCAAAAATTTATCTCTTAAATAATACCAATGTTTTAACCTTAAAATTAAATTTCTATTTTTAATGAATTTTTAAATAAATATTTTAACTATAGTTTTCAACAATTTTTTTCGTACAAAATAAAAATAAAATTTAAGCTGCACGAGCACGTTTCGCATTCATGGGAAAAAATTAGCTTTTTTCAAAGTGTTGCCATCACATTGATTAAAGCTCCAATTAAAAATAAATTAAATATTTTTGGAAATGAAATCTGCAAAAATATAATTTTCGGCACGTATCTGTAGAAAATGAAACAAATATGAAATAATATTTTTTCTAAAAAATAAATTCAAGAAAAATTATTTTATGATCTTTTACACTCTCTATTTTATTAATCCAATAAATCAGTTTTATTTTAAGGCAAGTTTTGTTTAATATGAACAGATATCCATTCAAATCAGGGCCACATAGCTAATATGCTAAAATGGTCTAAATGGAAAATGATTATATTTTATGTAACTTGATTCAATAAATGCTCTAATAAATAACGAATTTTTGATTTTACATAAAGCTTCTGCTGTGGAAATCACGATTAACAAAATGTTCTTGAAACACTAATATTTTAAATAAAAAGAGTTAATTTCCAATCAACTAAATCAATCACTTAAACTGACTGATTTATGAAAATTTGAATATCACTATTCAATAAAAAAAGGATAATTTTAGATTTTCCATCGATCGTTTCAAAGAAAATACGCCAATCAGCGCGCTGGCTTCTCAAGATTAATTGGCCTAAAATTATGAAAATGTTGAGTTTTTCTAAATTTTTAACATTTATAACTTCATAAATAAATCTTAGTTGATCGTAGAAAATAGAAACATTCATTCATTCATTTATTTATTTAAAATTTGGTGTGTCCAGAATATTTCTTAGAATATGATACCTTACTGCATTAAATTTAGACTTCATAATTTTTGAAATATATTTATAAGCAGGAACAAAATATTATTATTGATTTCATTTCAATCCTTTTGAAAGCAAAACTAAAAACTGAATTTTATGCTGAATCTCAGAAATTTTTGTTGAATTATTGTTTGAGATATTACATAAACTATGAAAAATATTTTGTAGTTAACATAAGATTTAAATATCGAGCGATTCTGTCTGCAATACTCATATTCAATAATAATAATAATTAATAAATAGCAATAAAGATGATTAATAAAATAAAACGCTTGGTTTTATTAAGAAATATCTTAATATTAATTGCAATTTCGTCATTTACATTTTTAATTAAAGTTGATGTTTTACCGGAAATGGCAACAAATTAGCAAAATATATATAGTAAATTGAACGAAACGATCTAAACAATATAAGTTTGGTATGACTATCAAAATTTGAAGATTAAAAATGTTTTGTTTGAGAATCCTTTAAGAGACCAGTTACTTAAAATATTTAATTGAAAATTGTGGCGAACCGGCTGGTCGCCAAAGGCGGCTAGTATATAATAATAAATAGCCTCTCTTATCATATTAACACATCAGAACTTCTCGATTGGTTTGGTTATATTAACGTCCTGTTTTGAAGCAACACTAGGGCTATTTTGGGACGGACCTCGTAATTTTGAACCACGGTCAGATGACGTCAGAACTTCTCGAATTAAGAGAAATTATCTGATACTTTGCCAAATTTAATTCGTATAATAAAATATATTTTTTCTTCCAATAAAAAAATTAAAATATAGCGTTATTAAAATAATTTCAATAGAAATTGTTCCAATAACATTTTGCATTTTATTATGTTTGTATCTCTCAATATATCATACTATTTTATTCAACAATAAAAAATTTATAATGTCGCCTTCTTTAATGCTTATTTAAAAGATGTCAGTTTCTCTAATATATCACATGCACACACAAACACAAAACTTTTATTTTTTCACACTCTAAACTAAGTAATCGAGACAGATCGCAAATTCGAGATATGAAATCTAATTTCATGAAAAATTAATTCAGTATGTGAATGATAAATATTTATTTAAAGGGTATTAGTAAAGATTTAATTTAAATATTCCATTAAAATTTGATATCAGTTTGTAGATAAAATGATTACAACTAAAGAAGCTTGAACATAAAATTTCAGAAATTAAAAATAATAGTTCCGAAATGCGTTATTATGGTCTTTAAAGGCATTTATGACTATGAACACATTATAAATATTGCAATGTGTTATAAGTTTTAAAAAGGGCATTCAATTATGAGGCAATTAAAATGGTCAAATAAAAAAAAACGCTCAGATTTATATCAACATCAATATAAATTTATCACAACATAACTACCATCAAGCAAAACGCGTGTTTGTGAATATTAATATCATTTCCGGTTATTCTATCAAAATTTAGGTATATTGTGACAATTGATCTATAAAACTGAAAATTATAATATTAAAAAGTGTTACATATATGAAAAATTAACCTTAAAACTAATCTGCATTATAAAAATAAAATCCGATATGCAACGAAAATTCGATCAAGTCCGATCGAGCAATCAAACTAGTTTTGAAAGGCGTTCAGCAAGCAATTCAGCTGCCAGGCGAAAGCGGAGGTATAACGGCACTTTTTTTTATGCGAGTAGGCTTGAGTATGAAAAAGCGAGCTGCGAATAAAATTGTGGATTTAATATGAATTAATCCCTTTTGCTTTTATTTCTGAAGATGAATATTTAGCAATTAAGCAAAAGAACAGTCAACAACCTTCTGATAACCACAATTATTTTTCCATAATGGTATCATTCAATTAGGGAACAAAAAACAGTTTATTCCAAAATAACATGCTTAAAACAATTATTTTTATACATTAGAATAAGACAGTATTTATAGAAACATTAAAAAAAATTATGTATGAAAGTCAATAAGAATGAAGAGTAACAAAAATATACACTAACCGATAGTCAAAACGAAATCGAAAACTCAAATTAATTGTGAATATCGATTTATTGTATCGCGATTCATCCTGAATCAATATTAATGAGAATGATTTAGATTCATCGATATTTTTCGAAAACTGGCATCGAAAAATCGATTTTTCAAAAATATCGATTCCCCCCCCCTTCTATAAATCCAAAATTAGTACAGACCTATTTGTAAGTAAGAACAGCTAAAGTACTTTTTTTACAAGATATTCACAATTATTACTATTTTCTAATTTTGAGAATATAGATAGACATATACAAATGGAAAAATGAATTAAATTATTTAAGGAATAAAATTTTATGGTAATTGTGTCAATAAGTGTACTTTATAAAAAGTACGGTGTCTATATATTTATAAATCCCCGCGGTCCTAATAGTTATCTTCAGAAATCTCACTTTTTAAATTGAAAAATATTTTAATTGAAATATATATGTATTAACCACAGGTTTGTGGTAATACATATATATACATATACATATATAGTTATGCAAACTCATCTTAGACATGTATTCATTTTTTTCAATTCCGAATTTTTACCTTATGATTTCATAAAAAATATATGTATCTTTTTCAAGTAACATTTCAAGTACACATCATAATTTTTGCTTAAAATATCATAATATCACTCATCAAAACCAGTCGTTCTTTAAATATATAACAGTTCCTTGGTCGCTAATAAAATAACAAATTTGATAAAGAACGGAAAACTCTTTCGTACTATCCTTTCAATTCAGCAAACAACAACAACAGCAAAAAATTAAATCTTTTCTAAGGATACTCTCATTATCTGTTCCGCTGTCATATTTACTCATTCCAAAGCACAGGAGAGAAACTCTAACTCTAAACGTACCGTTTCCGCCAAATAAATAAAATTGGGAAGAGAGAAAAATGTCTCCAAGAAAAGCTTAGTATTAAAACAAATTATATTAAGTAAAAACTAAAGTTTCGAACAAACGTCTAGTTTATAAGGCAATAATCACACGTATAGAAAACAAAACGTACTCACCTGTGGAATGAAGAGTGGTAAATGGAACGGCCAGCCGGTCCCTAGAAAATTTAGATCCCGCAGAAACTATTTATAAATTGATGCGCAGATTGAGAAAGCATTGAAATGATTTGAGCAATTCCAGTCTCTTCGTTGCCATGGGTTACTCCCTCAGAAAAAAATATTTTTAAAAACGCCATGATTGAGAATAGAAGTGATTTTGCAATTCTATGGATCAATAAAAACCAGTGCGATCGTGTAAAATGAAGCGAGAATAGGTGAATTATTATTTTCGGTTAATAAAAAGATTTTTTAGAAAAAATCTGATGAAACTGAATAGAATGATTTATCATTTACATATTACAGTAGAAAAAAAAAGATGAAATCTACGAAAGTAGGGCACGATATATTCATAAAGAAATTAAATTCATAAATGGTAGGAATTTTTCGACATTTTTCTTGGGTATTAAAAACTTAGTTAAATATGTTTGGAAAAATAAAAATGAACAGAAAAAAACTGTCGACATTCAGTCGTAATGAAAATAATGATTGTATATATATATATCATTGGCAGATAGCAAAAAAATGTCCAATCAAAAGAAAGTGAAATATGAGTTAATGAATTCTTTATACTTTTTAATATCTTCTCAGCAGCATAAATAAAAAAAACAGTGCATATTATAATATTAATATGCTACGATTTATGGCACATAAACTGAAACACACGATTTTTCTGTTACAGTGATAGAATTTAAAAAAACAAAGAGAATATTGATTCATTTTCCTTTTGACTTGGTCACTTAAATGTATATTGACGTCATTTTTCTGTGCGTAAAAGCAGAAATTTGAAAAAAGAAATATTGAGTTAACAGCGTCAAAATTTTTCAATTAATTTGCAAATGTAAAAAATTGAATTTATAGAAATGAAACACGATAAGGTCACAATTCCGATATTTAAGCAAATGGACCAATTATTGCTGGTAAGGTCCCGCATGAGTATGCCATCTTTTTAGTTCGATAATTATATAACGCTACTAACCTGGCGAAAGAAATTTGATATAGTTTAAACACCAGCGTTATAAATAATGAAACATTTTGCAAATTCCGACTGCGGGAAGAATGTCTGTTTTTCGTATATATGCGTATGCACACGATAACTCAGGTGACTTCAATTTAGCATATGATTTTTTAGTAGTCGACTTTAAGACGATAGAACCAGTTTCTAATTGGACCCCACGATTTCGAGGCCTCGCACTACAGTACTGTTGACTTTCAGTTCAGATCAGTGGTATTACTAGAGTTGGACTGAATAGGGTAATGCTCTACACATTTCGAGAGGTAGTGAAACGTATTCGAAGAATAGATGTTTTTATCCTTACTTTGTAACATATATACAAAAAAAAAAAAAAAAAAAAAAAAAGATACAACTCCCAATAAATTGAAATTAAAGAATTCGTCGAAATTCACGTTTTTAATATTCCTCGGGCAGAATATTTTCTTTTCTTTTTCTTCTTCTTTGAAAAGAGTCAGCCTAATACTCAAAAGCAATCGACAAAACTTTAAAGGAAATCCTTTTATAGGAAACCTGTTTGTCATTAAAAATTGTTTGCGTAAGGCATGATAACAGAAAACGAAAAGAACTAGATTTATTAAATTATTCATATGGGTTTGTTACAATAGTTGTTGATCTGTATCATATTTTGAAATTATAACTAAAAAATGCAAAACCTTAGATAAATGTAATTTGCTATGCGTTTAATTTACATAGAATTTTTTTTATAACCGTTAAGTTTCTTAATCTCACTTTTTATATAAACTTCATTTCTTTCTACCTACTTCACAACTTTAGTTTGCAACAAAACCTTAGATAGAAAGAGGATTTTCCGCTCTAACCCATTTCCTCCGCCCGCCCAATTAAACATGGGATTTCAGCAGAAAGATTAAAAACTTTTTTTAAAGGAAAGTATAAATTCCCAAGATATTATTTAGGGTTTTTAAAAATAATTTAATCTTAAATTAAATAAATAATATGCATTTTTTCAGCTTTTCGTAGGTTATTGAAATTAAACTCCGAAAACAATTTTTAAAATAATTTATAGCCGAGAAAAATATTTCTTCTCTGATACTATCTTTATATCAATTGGAAATTTATTGAAATTGAGGAGAATTTTTTAAAAATTTACTTTTGTTAAAATAATTTGCAACCATACATTCTAATACTACAGGATAGAATATTTTCATTATTTCAGCGACTTCTCTCATCACATGCAGTTCCTTCCGAGCAAGTTTCGCCCTTATAGTTTAGGGCTCCCATTTCATCAATCATTTTCATACAAATTCCAGTTTTAACAACATTTGCAGTAATATTTCATGTAAAACAGCTTATTCCTTTTTACAATTAATTTTTGAATTTTTTTTTAATTTTGCGATTACACGAATGTAAATTAAACGTCTATAGGTTTTGATAAATCTACTCGATTTGAAGAACAAAAATTGTATAAAGAATGAATTAAACAACATACAGAAAAACCACAGAAACTGAAAACTTATTAATACCAAGCAAGCCTTTCATAGAGACAATTATAGTGGTAAAAGTGAACCGAAGTAAAGGGTTTATGTTCTACGCAGTCACATTTCCTACGACATAATCTAACGCAAAATGCAGAGTTAGTGCTCCTAAAAGAATTTAGTTACAAAATTTTAGAACATCATCGATTTAGTTAGGAGCGGTCTTCTACACAGAGGTGAGAGCGGTCGCCTCGTGCCCATAGATCTATAGGAGTCCCAAAATCTATTTTGAAGCATATTGTAGTGCTAAGCCGATGGAAAATTTTCTTGTTCACAGTTATCCATTTGGTCTGGTACACAGAATTTTCTCCCTTTTAGTTTTTGAAAAAAAGGAAGGGAAAAAAATGAATAAAAAGAGCTAAAAGAAACATTTTGAAGGAGATAAACATTGACGGAATTACAGAGGGAAAAAACAGATCACTAAATATTTTTGAAAGCCATAGTATTCAGGGAGTATACAAAATATTCTAGAAACGTCCTAACTAAAATTATTTTAAATATATGGATAGTTGATACAACAAAATCAATCATCTATGTATTTAAAATAATAGGGGAAAAATTAACCTGTCATCCAGCCTCATTCGATTTCGCCTATTTTTATTTGACTTAAAAACTCAAAATCCCTTGATAAGTCACCAATGATCGCCTGTACACCCTACTACCACATTTTTGGATTTTTCGCAAAATAAAACTACAATTCCCCGGACTGATTGAGGAATTTTGAGAGGCAATCATTTATATCAGTCCTTGAATTCTAGTGCTATAGTGCAATTTTTTTTTTCTCGCTAAAATCAGAGTTACCAGCAATGAGAGGATTTTGTTTTTTCATAAATGGCATCGTCGCTCAAACCAGAAACTTCCATTTTCAATAATGTAACTTAAATTAGTGAGAATAATATCGCAAAAGTCTTTTCTGAATTAGTAGAAACATTCTAAATACAGTAAGTTACAAATGATAATTAAAGGTTTAAGAAAAAAAATTCTTGGATTCCTTTGTGTTTAGTTTTCTTCAAAATGGAATCTAGCAGAAATCCATGTCGAATTTGTATTGCAAGTTGAGAGAGATCGCTTTTTGTTCTAAAATAGTCAAGAGTCACAAGTTCAAGTCAGTTATCTCGCTTATTTATTAAAAATTTTGTTATCAAAAAATTAAAGACAAGCTCTCTCAATTAAAAACAAGAAAAGTGATATTATGATGCTTTGATGCCTTTCGGTATCAGTTTCTATGTTTGTAAACTTTTACTCAAATTTTTTTATTACCATATTAAGAGTATAAATATAATGCCACTCAATATGCACTTTTATAACTCCTTCTAAAATTGCATTTTTTTTACTATTTGGCATTAATATTTTCATCATTTTTTTTTCTTACAAAAATGTTTATTTAACTTCAGTTTCTTTATCAGAAAATATGCTAGAATATACTATTCAGTCTTCGGGTATTGGAAAGTTGGCAATGTTTATTTCAGCTCGAAGTTCAGAAAGAATGTACAATTTTCTCATAATAATCCAACGTTTATAATGTATTTTAACTCATAAAAATTTTAGTGATTTATAAATTTAAGTACATTTTTACTTACTCGTATAACGAAATATATAAAGGGAAAGTACAGTAATCATCAAAAAATTCGAACTCGAGACTTTTATAAATCTCAACATTTGAAACTTTCTTGAGTTCGTGAAGCACAGTTTAAGAATTATGCCTGTCTGTATGCTTTTAAAGAAGATAGCTCAAGAATGCCTTGAGTTAGACAAATGAAATTTGGTTCAAATTTTAAGCGGAATCCATTGATATGAAATTTGTCTTTTTGGCTTAGATAAATTGAATTTAAGTGATCTTCATATTAAAATGGTGGTTCTGCATTAAATTATGATTTCAGTCTCTTGAAAAAAGGCATTTGCAGTCCATGTTTAGTTTCTTTCATTATGCTATGAAGTACAAAACATTCATGGTGGGTGTCTGAAAATAAAAATCTGAGCACTTATGGCATTAACAACCCTGCCCAAAGTCCACAATTTTATGGAGGAGGGTGAAATTTTTTTTTATTAGAGTATATTAAAAAGTTTTGAGGTGACTACTCACGCTGATTACATTCAATAAGTTTCCATTAAAAAAACTTAAATAAAGAAGCACAAATATGATATATTTGCTACGATTTTTAAAATTTTTTTTTCTTTCTGTTTAATATAAAATTCTAATGCACGAATATTGTTATGACTTTCTGATTTAGAAAGACGCGGAGAATAACAGATTCATAGTCACTTCATTCTTTTATAGTGCGTTCAAAAAGGTAAAAAATAAAAATGAAGGATGGCAAAACATTTTATCTTTTTTTTTTTTATCTCATTCGGTTATACACAAACGCATCAAGATAAAGAAACTTGTTCCATCAGATACTATATGTATATATTATTCTTATGCAATAACTTCTAATTAATCTTTGCTATAAACTTCCTGATAGCTCATGTTTTGACTTCGATGTATTTTGAGTTTCTGCGTTGCGCGTGTTATTTTTCCCCATGGTATTACAAAGATGCTTCAGAAAATCCTTTACTAAAAACTATATAAGTTCAAAATACTTTCTCACAACCTCTCTTTCCTGCTTTCTGCCTTCCTATTTATACACTACAACGTTCTCACGAGGGTTTGGACGAAGGAACCTTGATAAAAGTTAAAAATTGGATTATATTTATTAAATTCTGAAAAATAAAAAGCGTTAAAAAAATTCAACTACAGTTTCTTCAATTCATGTTGTATATGTGCAACATAATTTTGCAGATGGCTAGAAGAAAAGAAGACACGTTGGGAGTAAACTTCAGTTAATTTTTATAGGAGGCATGATTTTTACACAGGGACGCGTCCATTCACACCAAAATAGAAAAATAAAAAGCCAGAAAAGTTTTTTTCTTAGTGATTTTACAAAGAGGGATTCTTCTAGAGCAGGGATGGCGAGCCTTTATGGATCAACGTGCCATTTTTTCTAAAGAAATGTTTAATGAGGTATAGACGTGCCATCAAATAATTTTGACTCGTGATTGTTATAAAAATAAAACTAAATAACTAACAACTCAAAACTCTTTATTTACTACGAAAAAATACATTTTGCAATGTATAGAAGTAAAGGTTTTAGTTATACGAGTAAGTCAAATTAAAGTAACGTTAGTGTGATTTCTGTGCTTGCAGATTAGATGACAAATAAACCAAAATTAGGATTGTAAGATGTTACTTTTAACAGAATGCATGTTGAATTGGTGTCATCTGTCAAACGGTTTCTAAGAGAGTCTTTAATGCTACTTACCTCTGACAATAATGATTCGCAGGCATAAGTGGATGAAAATCTGGTTAAAATAGCATGAGCCAGCTTCTCTAAACAGTTAAATGTGTTTGGAACCGAATTTCATGTTTCCAAAATTTCGTTACTGGCATTTTTACTTATAGTGCTTGTTAATCTTTTTGTTTCAATCAATTCCAACTTTTTCCTTGTTTCAATAAATTTTTGAATCTATATGGACTGGAAATCAATCAGTTGCATTTTAAATTCTTTAATTTCCAACTAATAGAATTGGGAATAATTCAATTTATCAAATGAAGTCACATCAGGGTACATAATAAACTTGAGCGTTTCCGAAAATTCTTTGAACTGAGAACATCTCGCTAAAAATTCCTTGATTGAAGAATCAATTACGAAAATAAATTCTTCAATAACTTTTCCTTCGTCTAGTTTCTCATGTACATCTAAATCTTTGATATATATATTCAAATTTAGGAAGTACTTGCAGTTTCTTGTAATAATATCGTTCCTGAAAATATGCAGTCTAGCGCCAAAAACGCGAATGAGATCCATCATGACGATAATTGTTTTATATGTGCCTTGAAGCTTTACTTTCAATTCATTGAAATGTTGGCATGTGTCTGTAAAAACATCAATTTTGAAAGCCGCATACTATCCAACAACTGTGAGTATTGTTCGATTTCCCCCTCATTTTGCAGAAACAGTCTGATTTCTTCCAAGCAGTCAACAAATCTTTGAAGTACGTTCCCGCGGCTCAACCAGCGAACATTATTATACATTAGTAAACCATTATACACCGAGTTGACTTCATCCACAAAGCCCCAATTTAAGTCTTTTCGCTTACTTCAAACCTATTCCATTATTATTACTTTCGCTTATTTAAAGCCTACGACGATATGAGATTGACAATTTTTGTGACTAACGCCTTTATATTATCAAGAAATGTGAAACCACTCTTAGAACACAAGGCTTGTTGGTGAATAATGCAGTGGAATTCAAGAATCGAATGCCCTACGTCTGTTTGAACTAAACTAATGAAAACAATTTTTTTTTCTCACCATATTTGAAGCACCATCAGTTACTGAAAAAATTCTTTTCAAATCAATTTCTTTCTCAGCAAGCGAATTTTTAACAGCCATTTACAAATATATGTTTTTTTTAAAAAATGGAATGGGAATACTCGCGTTTGTTCGTAATACTTTATAGTGAACTTCGTTATTTTGAACTAAAATGCAAACCGTTTTGATCGGCGGTGTGCCCAAAATATTGTGTCGCGTGCCATCAATGGCACGCGTGCCACTGGTTCGCCATCCCTGTTCTAGGGACACGTGTAGACTTAGCACGTGTGCACGTGTAGACTTAGGAAAAGGAGAGAGATTTTTATCTCTTCGCTCGGAGATGAGAAACTGCAATGATCAGCCATATTTTAGAGCGCTTGTTTGAAATAATTAAATAATAAAAAAAAGAGAGAAAAGAAGAGAAAATCCTAGAATAAAGTAATATGGTTTAATTTAAGATAAAAAAGAAATTAATAAGCATTTTATTCAAATTACGGAATATCATAGGTGTATTTTTCTGTCGGTTATTGAATATTAATAAAAATATATTTAAAACAGGAAAAAACAGATGATTTAAAACTGTCCGTTAAACTTTGTTAAAGAGCAGTTTTTAATTATAGAGAAAATTCAGACCATCAATTAATACTTTTGCGTTATGACTAGTCTTCGTAATAGCCATAATACGAATGTAATTGTGCATATCATTTAAAATCTAACGTAGATATAGTTTTAACTAAAGTAGATTATTAATTCTATACTAATTTAGTGTAGATGAGACGTAGCATCCTTTTTTTTTTTCATTTAAAAGGCCAAATGGATTTCAAAATTAAATCAACACAGCGCATTTGAGATATAACACTTGAACAGTAATTAAATGCATTTCCTTGTTGATTTTATTTTGTTCTACATATTGAAATATAAAAATTAAACAGAAAAAGTATTTTGCATAAAAAGAAGATTAAAGAATCCTAGATTGTGGGTGGGATAAGTTTCTGGCTGCCCTGTTTTAAGGCAAGATATGATAAGGACGAACATTTCGAAAACAATATTTACGATATTTAGCAGTGATTCATTTGAAGAATAATTTCTCCGGATTACAGACGAGTTTCAATATTTTTTTTTCTCCCTTGAAAGAAAATTATAATATTTTAAACATCTTTTATCAATTAGTGAGAAAATATTTTTTTAAAATAACTTCATAAAAGCGCAATTTTCTCCGCGTGCTTTTTCAATACAAAAAAATTTAACATCTCAAAAAAAAAAAAATTATGAGATAATATTTAATGTAACTTTTCAAACATATTTAACAGAATCAGAAAAAAAGTTTTAATTGACTGGCTCTTTCAAAGCTAGAATGAATATAGACAATTAAAATAATTACATAAGAATTTTCAATAGTATGGTAGTGCTAGCCTTAAATTTATTTGAACACCTGTACAGTGGCATCTCTTCCATTAGGACTGCAGAGCTGCAGCAGCTACTGAAAATATTTTTTAAATTGCATCTGCGTTTATATATAAGTTTTCAACTCAGAGAGTTTGATGTTTTGTGTTGACCTTTTTCACTTTTCTGCACTGTGCATAAAAACAATAATAAAAACGTGAGGAAAAAACAGAAAATGAGTCAGTAAATAAGAGTTTCCAGAGAGCAAGCAGTAAGGGAAAATGAAAATCCGATTTGTCCACAGCTGATTGGCTGTGTGCGTATTTGCGTGTACCTTTGAATTTATAGGCATCTGAGCTGTAACGCAATAAACTCAGTTTCAAGCGCGGGTAACTGAATTTTTTTTCTTACCATTTTTTTTTTTTTTTTTCTTCTACTTTCTCTCATTGTCTGTTTATAAATTCGGTTTCAATTTTTGATTCCTAAGTATAAACATATGGGTTCTTTTTATAATTCATTTTCTTTTAACATCCCTTTCAAAAAATAATAATAATAAAGAAATTTTTAAAAAAAGAAAACGGTATGCAGATGATTTTTAAGATGTTATTCAGATGAAAAATTTTATAAAGAAGGACCAAATGTTATAAATCGTTTTACTAAAACACGATAAACGTTGTTAATCTCAAAAATCGAAAGCCTTTCAACATTTTCCTTATTTTCTTTCAACTCACCTGAAAGTCATAAAAAATGGATACACTCTACTATTTCTAGCCTTTTAACAATGGAACCTTATTTCTAACCTATATCATTGTAAGGTTTGACGTTTTTCTTCCTATTAATAATATATTTTAAGTACAAATTTAAATTTTTTACCCGTTCTTCTCAGAATTAAGTAAATATGTCGTTCTCTTTCCTGAAATTTACTTTGCTTACAATGATTTGTATTAAAGACAAAAGTATAATTTCACTCTTTTGCAGTATTTTTGTATTGATAAAGGCGGTAATTCGGGTTGTAAAAAAATGAAACTTTAATAGTGAATTTTATAAATAACTTTTGTGTTCCTTCAGAAGATATTGACATAAGTGAGAAAATTAGTTTCTGAATTTTAATATAGTGTAAAAATTCTTTTGAAGTCTAATGTTTTCAGAAGTCATCAAGAAGAAACAGCGAAATAGTTTTAAATTTTTCATTGCAATTTTATAAGTTTGTGGGTATCAATGTATCATTACCCACTATGCAATCTGGCCGGCCAGAACTTAATATTTCTTTCTTAACTCGAGAGTGAGATACTTCCACTTCTTCTGTTAATTTTTTAATTTCTTGTTTTTGTTGTATAAATAAATATACTCTTGTTCCTTGTTAAAAATGCCGTTGCGTCGTTTCTTAAAGCTCTGAACATTTTAAGTGGAGGAATCATTCCATATCCCTACAAGTGGTGACCGGGACGTGATCCTTCCACATCCTCATTCTGAAACCAGATATAGACGAGTAGTCAGATTTCGCATTACTCCTCCGGTTGAATAATAACCGACCTTCGGTTTCGAGGGGGAGTACTGTGGGTATCAATGTATCATTACCCACTATGTAATCTGGTCGGTCCTACAAGTGTTTCATTGTGTTCATAAATGTTTTAGAAGTGTTCATTCCCACTTTCAAAAGTATATATGTGCCAAGTTTGGCAGCTCTAAATCAAACGGTTTGGCCTGCGTAGCACCAACACTTACACACACGTACACATTCATCTGTATTATAAATGAAGACCTGGCTGATTAGGCGGCTGCAATGCAATCCAAGTATTATTTTATTTCCCATGCTTTTCTTATTCTGTAGATGATGCATGAACTGTTGTTGGAAAATGAGAGCATGAGTATTCTGTAGAATGTAATAGATACAATGATGCTTGGTAACAACAATTTTCAGATCTACTTCTGAAATTCAAAAATTTAGGCTATTTATGTTTAAATTGCCATTTCTAAAAAATGCAATTTCTTGTTAAATAATTTTTGCGTCACTGCTCATTTCTGAGTTGACATCACTACAGTTATACTCAGTAGTTCATTTCTGCAAATTTCTGTTTATTTTAAAAACAGAATTTTAAATATGGTCTCTTTATACAGTATGTTTCAAATAATAAAACATTTTCAAAAGCTTATTTAATTGGAGAGTTCAATTAATTAATTAATTAATTTCTTATGAACAGTGGAATCGGTGATTTATGTTTCGAGTCAAATCATTTCTTACCATTATAGGAATTTGCATAACGCAATACGGTAATCTGAAAAATAATTTGAAATGTGAGGAGAAAAAATATGAAATGCTAGTAATATATATTTGAAAATTTATTGCTATATCTTTGCAGTTTAAATTTTTGATTGTTCTCTTTACAACGTTGCTAATACTCAAAATAAAATTTAAAAAATTATATGCATCTGTAAAGGCAAAATTCATTTCTAAAGCAGACCAAGAAACATATTAAAAAAAAAAAAACTGTTGATAGTATTTTATGCATATAATTATCTTCATTTAAACAGATGAAAGCTTTAAAAATTAATACTGCTGTTCTCTTAATTTACGAAAATTATTGTGAAGTTAACCTCAATAATTAGATTTACTCTGCGCTGATGTTTGATATTATGCAGATATTAAGATGCAGATGATAAAACAATGCAGATAATAAAAAAATTTTTCAACCTTCTTATTTGGATAAACCAATCTTATAATACTGTCAATGAAAAAGAACTCTTCTTTAAAAAGCTCACGAGTGCTTATGCCACACAAAATATGTTTTCCATTTCTGATTATTCAATTTAGTATTCATTCATCGCCATAGCAATACGGTACGTTAGAAAGATATTAAACACAAGTAAATAATTCTAAAACAAAAATTCTCCATAAGAGAAACATAGTATTAGTTAATATAATCCTAAAAATTTTTTTAACAGTCCCTGACAAGACAAAATAATAACAATAATGAAATTATGAGCGACCACTTTACGAGTAAATACATTTTTGTTTTTTAAGAGCTTTGATATTACAGAAAATAATTCATCGAAATTTTAAAAAAAAGCTTTGACTTTAATGAGCAATTGGACAGAATTCCACTTCTATCTCTCGCAGAAAACAAGACATAATGAAGGTTTTTTTTTAATTATAAAACAAAACTGATCTTTCTGAGAATTTACATTCTTAAAGAAAGCGCTGTTAAGATTGTCTAATTTATTTCTGCTTTCCCCCCCTCCTTCAGAATATAAGAAATTTTACTTTAAGCTTTTTCAAAAATTATTCGCAACATTTTCAAGTAACATTAGCAATGAATTTTGTTTTTGATACTTTAAAGCATATCATAGCATACAAGAACAAGTCACTCCCAGAATCTCTGTTAATTTCAGTTTTCCTAAAAGACGATTAAATTTTTGAAAAATTCATTCACTTTTAATTTTCGTGCTACATTTGCTATCAAGAAAACACGGAAAACCAGAGAAGTATGGCATGAAAGACTACGTCATCAAAATAACCATCATATTAAGAATGTTATGAAGCAACAAGGTGTTGATGTCTCGACAATAAATGATCTCTTGAAGGTTGCATGCTTGGCAAGCAACATATGAAGACTCTCTGAACCAAAAGAAACTGAGCAAAAGTAATTGGTGAATTAATGCTGATATCTATGGCCTCATGTAAAGTATATCTCTTGGTGGTGCTCAATACTCTGTATGCTTTATAGTATGATTTTACAAAGTTTCACAAAATATTTTTTTATCAGTAAAAAGATAGAGGTTGTGAATTGTTTGGAAATATTTATCAGTAAATCGGAAACAGTAGGACACAAAATTAAAAAGAATTTCATAATTCTCAGGTTAAAGCTCTCATTGCATTTAAAGCAATAAGTATAGAAATTTAAATGCTTTACACATCACAGCAAAACAGAGTTACTGAAAGGGAAAATTGTACATTAGTATAATGTGCCCGATTTCTTATCCATACTAAGGAATTTCCAATCAAGCTATGGACTGAGGCAATTAACCCTCTGGTTTATGGGTTGAGGCCATCTGGTTGGATACTGTGGTGACAAGGATGGCTATTGAACATGGATCAAAAATAATAGGGTAAAGACGAGATGTGGTCTTTAAAGAAGAACAAATGCTTGAAACTATGGTTCCCAGAGTGACTGATGCAATTACAGATAACATCAACTAGATAATATTAACAATTTTGTTTAGCTAATGAGGAATCTTCAGATTCAGCAACTCTAAAAGAAAATTCAGAACAAATGAACACTGCAAACAGTGGCTTATTGCAAGATTGTGTGTAAAGGGAAATTAATAAGCCCTTACATTTGCCTGGTTACATATTAATGGAAGAATATTCCATTTCAGATTCTTATGCCTCAATAATGTCCTCTCAGATGTTGATAAATGGAAAAAGCAATGGGTGAGGAAATGTATTGTTTGCAGTTAAACATAGCTTGGAATCTGGTTAAATGGTTATTCTCAGAAACAAGGTATTCATTATGATAAGACATTTATTCCTGTAGCTAGATTTGATGCAGTCAGAATGCTTTTAAGCATTGCAGCAAATGAAAACTTCCACTTCTTTCAGTTTGATGTGAAAACTCCATTCTTATATGAAGAAGTACAGGAGGAGATTTTCATGAGACAGCCAGAGGGCTACAATGATGAATCTAGCAAAGTATGCAAGTTTAAAAGTAGTCAGTATGGCTTTAAACAAGCTCCTCGCTAATGGAACAAACTATCTGTGGATTTTATCCAAAGTCAAGGTAAGAAATCTATTTCTAACCCATGTTTGTTTATGTGAATAAACAAGACAAGCAAATTTCTCGTAGTAATTTATATGGATAATGTCACCGGAAGCAATGAAGAAGAAACATCAGAATGTTTCATAAACTCGGGGATGAATTTTAAGTAACAATTGGCTCGCCTGACTGCTTTCTTGGAATGAATACGAAAAGAATGAAGGAGGCTCCATATTTGTTGAGCAGTCAGCTTATTCGAAAAAAATTCTCAGTCTGTTCTATATGGATGACTCCAACATTGTAGATGTTCCATATAAAAGACATGGCTGATGAGAAAACGATGCTGATGTAAGAAAGTGCAGTATTGAGAAGCATTTGGAAGCCTAAACTGTTTAGCCACAGCAACTTCACCAGATATTGCTTACTCAGTAACATTGTGTCGAAACATTAGATTGTTCAAAAGTCTCAAATCGGAATTCTGTAAAATAAATTTTCAAATGTTTGAAAGGGACTTTAAACCACGGTTATTAAATCCAAGTGATTATTCAACTAATTAACTACAAATCTACAGTGAGGCTGACTATGCAGGAACACCAGGCTGACAGCAAAACCAGGCGTTCAAGAACTGGTGTAACTAGTAAATTTACTTTCAGTGTTATATCTTGGACAAGCCAAAAAAAAAAAAAAAAAAAAAGAGTGTTGTCTTTTCAACTACTGAAACTGAATATAATGCTCATATGAGGATATAAAAGAAGGTATTTGGCTCAGTAGATTACTCAGTGAAACTGATGCATCAAATGAGTTACTTGGGTTTTATGTTAATAATGCTAGTGCTTTAAAATTAATTTTTAAAACACACAAATACCATAATAGATTAAAACATATTGATCTGAAGTTTTGCTTCATTGAAGAAAAATTTCAGGAATCTGGAAAAATCTCAGTATTGAACATTTGGAAAGTAAGAATCTAAATTACTGACATCCTAACTAAACCTTTGGCACATTCACAATTTCAGAGATTGCAACAGGAATTAGGAATAAAGGGTGGAACAATATCGTCTGAGAGAAAATATTAAATTGTACAAACAAAATTCCAATTGTAACTATCTATTACAACAGTTAAATATGAAAATATAACAAACTTTCTTTTTTTTGTATATTTCGAATAAATATGTTCGTCTGGTATTAAACTGTTCTGGTCTGTGAATCCTGCGAGTTGATTATTCATTTCAATGGTTTCAAAATAAATTCCTTTCATAATTAAATAAAATTACTTATTACAATTTCCCCGTTCAACAAACCTCATATAACAGCAAGTTCATCTGTTGTGATATGATTCTGTGATCATGGAACAGCTTACTAAATATATTTAAACTTTTGAAATATTTAATTAGCTACTGATCGTACTTTGAAATATGCATTCGACATACAAACATACAACAAAATAATTTCAAAAGTAATATAGAAAAAAATAATTATAATCAAGAGTAATGGTACAAAAGGGAAAAACAAATCATTTAAAAATATTTTGAATTAAATAACATTTATACAACGTAGTAAAATTATATTTTACAAGATGTATATCTGATTATGATTTTGTTTTGAAAAATTAGTCATGATCACATTAACTTCTAAAACAGTTTCCAATACCATTCTTTACAGTTTTTACTTGAAAATAATTGATATGGAAAGAAAACTAATTGGAAATAAATAATAATCATGTACTATCAGCTATCAAAATAAAGGGTATCCAAATATATAAAAAAACTGACACAATATGTTTTTAAAAAAAGAAAAACTGTTTTTGATACAAATCATTTGTGTCAACCAACATATCTGGGTAAAAGAGGCATTGACGTTGTGTTTTGTTCCTGGCATTCTCCTGAAGGCAGACAATTTATGAAGCAAATCATAATTAGTGTACAGTACAGAAGCAGTAATACATGAAAATCTTATATTTCATGTTTTTTCCCTTTGGATAATATCAAAGAAGAGAACCACATAAAAATGAACTCACAGGAATTACCTTTTTTTAAAAAAAAGGTAAATAAAAAAGGGGGAATAAATCTGATAGAATTTCATGGAGTAATTTGATAGCTCATTCATGTCTCGATTTCAGGTCTCTAGAGAATGGTAAAATCTAAATTTGAAAACATTTAAAATTTTGGTAGGTTTTTTTTTGGCAGAGAATTTCGTTTATTGATTTCAGAAGTTACTTCAGAACTTTGTTTAATGATGACAGGCAATTAATTTTTCCTAAAAAAAGAAGAGTTAATTTTTTAATATTAGGATAGTTAAATTCATAATAAATGGCTGGATTAAATTTTTTCTCAATACGGCAGCATATCTTGTTTTACCTTTTTTAATGAAAATCTATTGTTCTTTTTAAAGTTAAAATTTGAACTTTCTTAAAAAATGTATAAAATTTATTTTAACATCTTGATAAAGTCATAATTGGTAAAATTAAAATACAAAACAACAAGTACGATGATAAATACTTAATTACTGAATGAAGGATAAATATATTCAATGACCAAACCTTTTAATAGCACTGCTCATGGAATTTTATTTGAATTACTTCGTATCTTAGTCTATTTCTTAAAGACGGATTAATACATTTAACTTGGTCACTAATTTGGATCAGAATAATTGAAGAGTTTAGGACAAATATGACTTTGAAAAATTTTTTGAATCTAGAAGTAAATACAACATTTCCATTTGTTAAGAATTTTTCAGGGAATAATTCTTCTTGAACATAGAAAAATTGTTTTAACATATTAATGTAAGTTTCAGTATTTTCATATTTGAATGGAAATCTCAAATGTGCCTTGTTGCATGATCCTTTACAATATGCGGAATATTTTTCTTGTACGTTTATACTTAAAGCCACCAAAAGTCATAACAAAAATGCATTCAAAAGATATTCTTATGGGAGTAACTTATTGTAACAAATCAAATCTTTCTTGCCTTCTCTTATTAAGTAGGCATACAGTGCAATGCTTATTAAATTCAGTTATATAAAAAGCAAAATTCAGCCAATAAAATTAAGAAGCAATTAAATTAATTCTTTTTTGGATACCACATAACCAAGTTATTCATTTATTTCATTAATAATAAAAACCTTCAAGAAAAAATAACTACTTAAACATTGTTCTACTACTTAACACTACTACTAAAAATAACTACTTAAACATTATACATTAATCGATCTTTCGTATTCATTCTGAAGTACTTTTGAATTAAAATAAAACAAAATAAAGAAAATTAAAAATTTATAATCTATATTGCGTTACCCCAACTGGCATAGAAAATTCATACATTTGTGTTGCCCCAATTGGCATTGAAAACTCACGCATGCACAGGAGTAACAAAAGATAAAGCCATTGATGCTATAAATTACAATCTATTTCCAAGCGTACGAAGTCACGGGTAAAAGCAAGTAATTCATATAGCAAAAAAAAAGTTACAAAAAAAAAACTGTTGCACTTCACAATAAAGAATATGCAATATGAGGAACATATGACAGGCTGAGCAAGGAAGTGGAATTGGAAATTCATGAAAATTATTTCTTATTTTTGTATGGAATAAAATATAACAAATAGTTAAGTACCTATGAAAAGATAACTTTCTAGGAGAAAAACAAATATAAACAAACCTTTATAATATCTCAAGAATCTTCTGCAAGACAGAGTTAAGACCAGAAGGATTGTTCAGGCTACAAATAAAAAGAAATAATCATCATTTACAAATTAAGTTTTCAGTATTCCAACAACTATAACAATTTTGTGAGAATTTATAGACAATACAAAATTTAATTCAATGATAGGAAAAAGAACATATGTTTTTAATGTCAATTATAAAGTGAAATTACTCCTTAATCAGATAAACCAAATGTATGCTATATATAGATAATAGTTTATATTCCAAGAAAATAAAGTTAAAAATAAATTGAAATAAAAACAAAGTATGATTAGACACCAAATATACAACAAATACCACAAATTCATGCAAAAGAATATTAGATTTAAAATTATGTAAAAGTATAAATTTGACTTTTTTTTTTTTTTGATCTGATAGAGCAATCTGCAAAACTGCAAATTAGAAAAATTTGTTGGAAATCTAGTCTTTATGTCACTTTAAATATAATACAGGAATGAAGAAAATTGTAAGTGTTTAGTATAGATGTAAATTTTTGTTTCTAATAAAATATTTTGTTCAAAGGAATATAAAGAATTATTAATAAAGCTTCTGCTTTATTTTCAAAACATGGAAAAATATAGAATAAAGCTTACTTTATTGTTAAAAATTTCAAATCAGATTGGAAAAACACTGAAAAAAATTACCAGAAAAACCTTTCTAAAATATCTTTAATTTGTCAATGAGTCAAATTCATTTTATCACATTTTTTTTATGTGTCTGACAGGGCAATTTGCAGAATCACAAATTAAGAAAATATGTAACATATGTAATTTTAATGTCACATAAAACACAACAGGGGCTTGAAGAAAATTCAATGTTTTATATAGTAAAATTTTCATTACTCATCAAAAAATAACATATTGCAACATTAACAATATTTATAATTATTAAGATAAAACAGACCATTCTGTTTGGAGACACACTACAAAAAATAAATAAAAATTTTAAAAAAAAAAGCTGGGTATCAGATAAAAATTTCAATTTACAATTTTTTTAAAAATGGCAGTCACACTTTTCCAGAATATCCTTCATTTGACAGCCTCAAAATCATTTTATTTTCAAACAACTCTCTAATTAAAAACAATAATTTATAAGAAAGCTATATAGTAAAAAAAAAAATCATACAACAATTTTGCAAATGAAAAGAAAACTACCCCCTTTTCAAAGTAAAAAATAGGAAAACTCAATGCATATATGATAGACTCAATGAGTAAATTGTATTGAAAATTCCTGTAAATTATTCAGGTTGGCAAGCATTTCTGCTGTTTCAATTTCTCTGACTTTTCCAGGTTTTTTTAGAAATTTCCCTTACATTTATTGGGTGTTTCTAATATCATCAGAAATATGGCGCCTTATTTTATTCTCTTTAATAATTGACCAATATGTTCTTACCTTTATCTGAACAATTGTTCTACTAATTTGTAGTAATTACTACAAACCACAAAATTCTTCTAATTGTTTTAACTAAGATAAAAGTAAAATAAAATTTAATTCTCAGAAAAAAAACATCGTTTTCATTTATTGAATTTCAGATAAGCTTCAATTATGTAAAAACCCTCCCTTTTTTTGCAAATATATTAGCCAACATTAAAAGATGATGCCCATCTAGATACATTTAAGTCAACAAGTCACATCTCAGCAGAGTTTGTCAAAATTACTTGCGAAAAATGCAGTACAAAAATATATGCACATTAGCAGAATGCTTAAGAATGAAATCATTTGTTTCCTCACAGTGGGGTCTCCCTGATTCGTAATGTTTACCAACACGCCAATCAGAATTGAACAATAATTTTACTAATAGGGGGAAAAAAACACATTTACAAATAGAAAAGGAAATGTCTGCATCAAAATAAGAAAAATTCTTCAATGAAATCCACATTATGTTGACTTTTAGCTCACCAACTACAATATTATATATATATATATATATAAAAGAATTATTTTAAAAGAAGCAGAATGCAGGACAAGCAGTAAAGAGACTTTGTATTTTTAAGTTCGTTTTATTCTCTCTCGGGAGGCAGGCATGATTATTTACAAGAAGGTGCGGACAAGGCACATTGCACACAGCACGTTGCAAAAGCAGAAGTCAGGAAGAAGAGTGAAATAAATTATCCCTCGTCTTATATAACATGAGATATCGATAGAGAAAATATTTTTTTACAGTGCTAATATATTATTAAGATTCTGATAGGGATTTCTGACGCATGTCAATCACAAGTAAGGGAAACACAGGGATCTTTAAAAAAGAATGTGCATATTGGACATTTTTCTAGCCCTTCACGCGGAGTGTGAGAATGTGTTGGCGTTTAGCCAATCCAGAAATTTTATACAACTTGTCTTGAATTAATTAAGTAGAGAAAGTGGAATTGGATCAAGAAATAAGAGAATGAACTTACTATGGGCTAAATTAAGATAAAACTTTGTAAATTAATTAGAATTGAAATCAGAGTTTAAATCATCATTACATATATATATATACATACACATACACACACACACTGAGTGGCCAAATTATTATGACCACCCCCTCAATACAATGTTGGACCACCTTTAGCTGTAATACTGCTCGCATTCTTCTTGGCATAGATTCTGTGAGATGTTGGTAGGTGGTAAAAGGAATTTGACCCCATATTCGATGAACTGCACTCTCCAGTTTTTTCAAATTGAATGGCACTGGATCCAGCTGTCTGATGCCCCGTTCGATCTCATCCCACAAATTCTCAATTGGATTGAGATCTGATCATTGTGCGGGCCAACGAAGGCAGGTAAAATCAGCGTCATGTTCTTCGAACCATCTGACGATAATTCCAGCTGTATGACAAGGAGCATTATCTTTCTGAAAGTATCCATCCCCAGCAGGTACACCATTAATATAACAGGATGTACTTGATCTGCGAGAACACTTAAATACCCTTGGGCATTCAGATGCTGTTCAATAATAATCAAGGACCCAAGCAATGTCAAGAAAACATCCCCCAAACAATAACATTGCCTCCACCAGCTTGAAGTGTTGTGGCAATGCAAGTGAGGTCATTTCTTTCGTGCTCTTTTCGTCATATCCGAACTCTGCCATCTGCAAGGTGCAATTGAAAATGCGATTCATTAGACCATATGACCCTTCTAAAGTCATCTACTGTCCAATCCTTATGTACCTTTGGTAACTGGAGACGTCTGCTCTTGTTCAAGGTTAACAGCAGAGGCTTTCGAACAGGTTCTCGGCTTCCATAGCCTATATGGTGTAACGTGCGCCTCACACTTCGTTCACAGCGTTCGCAGTTGCTCCTTCATTAAGATTCCCCACTATTTGACGTATTGTCTTCTTTCTGCTCAGGTATTCAGTAGCCTGTGACGACCACAAGCCTGACGTTGAGACCCAATTTTCTGCTTGGTAGTCCACTCTCTGTACACATTAATAATTGCTGCTCTCGAACACTTCGCAAGAGCAGCCATTTTGCTTATGCTGGCTCCGACGCTTCGAGCGCCTACAATAATCTCACGTTCAAACTCAGTTAAGTCATGCTTTTGGCTGATATCTCCACGCATAGCACAGTGCAATTGATGGTTTACTTGCCTTGCACAGGGCCCGACTTAGCCTAATTGAGGCAAAAACTTCTTTGGGTCTCCCTCTGTTTCGCTATTTTAGTAATGAAGAACCGTGTATAGAACTTGTCTATGGTATTTTTCGTTAGTTAATTCAAAATGCTATTTAAACCTCAAACTAAAAACACTCTTAGTCTTAACGCGAAGTACCGCATTTAACCATTGAATTTAAAATGCAATCTGACAAAATGCTAAGGCAAAATTTATATTAGAATGCTCTCTACAACTATCTTAAGCATCTATCTATAAGTGAAACTACTAAATCTCATCAATATTAGTACATTTTTAAATGAAAAATATGCAAATTTCTCAACAGTTTTTTTCATATGTAGGAGTATTTAATTACTTCTTGCATTTATTGCATACAAATCAAATAAACTTCATTATTTCAGAAAGGTAATTATTTTATCAGTCTCATTTTATTATGATAGATATTGGGACATTAAAGGTCGAATATTTATTCTAACAGAATGAAAAATATAAAAATATCCAGACCGATAAAATATCCAGATCGCATAAAACAGTCAGGTGGTCGTAATAATCTGGCCACTTAGTGTGTGTGTGTGTGTAAACCAAGAGATTTACATTCGATAAAAATTACAGATTTATTAAAAAAATCCCAGTTTTATATGAATTTCCCAGACTTTTCCCGAATTCCTGGAATTCCCTGACAACTCTCAGTTACCTGGTCAGTTGGCCACCCTGTTATTTCTGATATTTTGTAGCAAATAAAATATATCAAATAGTCAAGCATATTATTGAAGGGAAAAAACTTTTTTCAAGGTGTAAAAGAAATAAAACTTTATAAAGTTATAAGAATATTCTGAATCGGAAGAAAACATATATGATTGTTCACGATGTACATAAAATGAAATAATCATTACTTACAAATCGTTTTTACGTATTCCAATAATTCAAGCAATTTTGAGCTAATTTTTTTTTATGGATAAAACACAATTTAATTCAATGACAGCAAAAAGAACATGTATTTTATGTCAAATATAAAATCAAATTACTTCTTGATAAGACAAATAAAGGTAAAAAAGAGTTAAAATAAAAACTAAATATCACTAGTCGTCAAATATATTGCAAATACTAGATTGATATAAAAACATATTTGATTTGGAAATATGCAGGGAAAAAAATTTAGACAATTTTTTTTTCTTGTATCTTATGGAGCAACTTGCAGCAAACTAATAATGAAAATTTGTAACACATCTAACCTTCATGCCACTTTAATATAATTAATGCATGAAGAACATAGTGAATGTTTTGCACTGTTGTAAATATTACATTTCTGAACAAATATTTGGCTTATTGGAACATTAAGAATATATGTAATTATTAAAAAAATGATGGAAATTATGTTTGATTGCATTTCAAAATATCTATACATAGTATAAAACGAAGACTCCTGAAAGCATCTGCATGTTTGAACTCGAAAAATATTTAACTGATATTGGAGATACTTGTACCATTTTGTAGGGCATTTATTAGGGGACGTTTTAGTACATTAAAGTCATATCAAAATTAAAAAAGGAGTTTTATAATTGCAATTTTAATTATTTTCCTACTATGATTCGTGCATGCATAAAACACTTATTCGCACATGTGGCTTGGCTATAATTGCAGTTTTGGTGCCCCTGAATTTTCCTTTTTCATTGTACATCATATTAAAATGATGGATAATTACACAAAGAAACATGGTAAAAAATTAAAAAAAAGGTAAACATAGCTCAATTTTAAAAACTATAGAAAAAAAATGGCAAATAAAATGAAACACACACACACACAACTTTGCATCAGAAAACACAGAGAGCAAAAAATGTCAGAATTGATCTATGATAAGTGATTAATTTTTTCAAGCCAAATTCTACAAATGCATGTAGAGAAAGAAAAAAATACAATACAGCGGCATGTCGTCCTGTCGGGACTTGCTGGCCGAGTGTAAACCCGGCATAAAGTTTAAAGCTAATTTTTCCTCTTGGACCTATGGTACAGGTAACGGCGTGTGGGTACTGCTAGTACAAAAATATAGAATAAAATCAATTAAAAATTGCAATTTAGAATTGGAAAAAAATGAAAAAATAGCAGAAATGTATTTGCTGAATATTTTTCAATGACAGAGAGTTAAAATCATTTTATTTTCTAAGACTTTCAATTCAACAGAATAATTCGAAAAGAAAATGCACACTAAACAGCAATTAATATCACAAATATGCAACTGAGAAGAAAATTACTCATTTTAGAGTAAAAAATAGGAGAAATGGAGACATATACGAGAAGTTAAATGAGGAAATTGAATTAAAAATTAATGGAAATTTTTTTCTGATATTTGGTATCAAAATGCATCAAATTTACTAAGAAAAGACATCTTTGAAGGTGAACAAGAAATACAAATGAAACATTATAATGCTACAAGAATAGTCTGAATCACAAGAAAACCAATAAGATTGTTCATGCTATATATAAAAAGAATTAATCATTTGTTTTAAGTCATGTTTTATATATTCTAACAATTACAACAATCTTGGGCTAATTTAAAGATAATACACAACTTAATTCAATGACAGGAAAAAGAAAGTGTGCACTTAATATCAATTATAAAATCAAATGATTCTCTATTCAGACAAAACATTTGCATATAGATAGACAGATAATGAGAGTGAGAATAAACTAAATAACAAGAAAATAAATGTAAATATATATTGAAATAAAAAAATAAATATTACTAGTCACTAAATATACAAAAATATTATAGATTAATGAAAAAACTCAATAGATTTGAAATTTTATTAAAGTATTAGAGTACACATTTTTTATGGGTTTGATAAAGCCACCTCCATAACTACAAATTATGAAAATTATTGATATATCATATAAAATATAAAGACCCGAAGAGAATTCTAAGAGTTTTGTACTGTTGTAAACATTTCATTTCGATTCTAAAATTTGGCTTATTGGAACATTGGAAATACTAAAATTGAGATAAAAATAATATTTGAATGAGAGTCAAAGCATAAGAAAATATAGAGTAAAGAATGCTGCAAATTAAAAATTTCAATTTAGAAAAAAAAAACTTTAAAAAAAATAATAATAATTCTGCAGAATATTCCTCATTGATAAGAGAGTTAAAATCATTTTTTTTTTCAAACAGCTCTTCAATTAAATTGTATAATTTGATAGGAAGCTATATATTAAACAATAATTCATAACATATCTATACAAATGAAAAGAAAATGGCACCACTTCAGAGTAAAAACTAGGAGAATCCAAGACATATAGAGTTGTTCAATCAGGAAGTTGAATTAAAAATTCATGCAAATGATTTCTGATATTTGCTTTGAATGAAATGTGTCAAATAGCCAAGTATATATTGCCCAGGGAATTAAATCTTTCAATAGTAAAAAATAAAAATATAAAAAAATTATTTATATTTTTACTAAAATTTATAATGCTATGAAAATATTCTGCATTGTAAGAAAACCTATGATAGTTCACACTATAAATAAAATGAAATAATCCTTATTTATAAATCATATTTAATGTATTTCAACAATTACAGAAATTTTTGTGAATTTATATAAAATGCAGAATTTAATTCAATGACAAAAAAAAAGAACACATGTATTTAATATAACTTATAAAATCAAAATACTGTTTATTCAGATGAACAATATATATATTAAAGAGAATGTAATTTACATTGCAAGAAATTAAAGGTAAATATTAAATGTAAAAAAATTAAATATGACAAGTCATGAAATATAGAAAAAATATAACAGACTGATGCGAAAAAAAAACAACATGTAAATGATGTAAAAGAAATTTGCACAAAATTTTTCTCTTGAGTCTGATAGAGCAATGTGCAGAATTATAAAACTTTATGGCAATTCTAATATCTTTGTCACATTAAACATAATTTAAGGCATGAAGAGAATAGTGAGAGCTTTATATTGCTATAAATTTTTCATTTCAGATCAAATATTTGGTCGAAATGAGCATTAAAAATACATGAAACATTTAAAACAAAACTAAAAATTCTGATGAAATTCAACACATTAAAACCATACAATAAAGTTTACTTAAATAAAATTATAAGAATCTCTGACAAATCTAACCTTAATGTCACATAATATACAATACAAGGCCTGAAGAAAATTCTGAAAGTTTTGTACTGTTGTAAACTTTTTATTATTTTTATAAAATTTAGAATAATGAATTTTTGGAATGAAGAATATATGGCATTATTAAAATAAGGTTAATAATTCTGTTTGAATAAAAGTTTACAAATGTAAAAAAAAAAAAAGCTTACTGTCCATTATAAATATCATTCTAAATTGGAAAAAAACAGAAAAAAATATAGCAGGAATGCTTCTCCAGAATATCTTTCATACAACAGAGAAACAAAATCATTTTCTTTTAAAATATTATCTCCTTATTCAGATTAACCATATGAATGTTATATAGTAAGTACAATTTATATTATAATAATGAAGGTGAAATAAAAGTCAAATATGACGAGATACTAAATATACAACAAATGCCACAAAATTTTATAAAGATATACTAGATTGAAAATTATGTACAAGTGTCATTTATGTAAAAAAAAAAAACAGGTTTTATAAGACCATCTGTAGAAATGTATATTATGAAAATTTATTTCAAATCCATCTTAATGTCATATGAAAAATGATTAAGGCACAAAACAAAATTCAAAATGTTTCACATTGTCACATTTTTTTTTTTTAATTTTACTAAAATAAATTGTCAAAAAGAACAGACAGAGCAAAATAATGCTAAACATTCTATTTAGAAGAGATTTCAGGTAAACAAAAATCTAGGGGGAAAAAATCTGTCAGTCTTCTTATTTCATTTTTTTCTTTCAAAATGTCTTTCTTTTCACCAAAAATGTCATTTGAAGATATTCTACATTTGACAAAATAAAATGCTTTTCTCTTATAAAAAACTCTTAAATTAAACAAAATACATAAAAATAATAGTAAATTTTGACAAAAAAAAAAGCCAATTTAAAGAAAATTATGGAAGTTAACTTCAATAAAGAATATGACTAATCAATATAATAAATGAAAGGACAAAACACGGAATATAATTTAAAAATTCTGTAAATTATTTTTCATCTTTAACAGAAGAAAAAATTAAAAAATTAACTGTTTTATTACAAAAGAAAAGAAATATTTAAGAAAGACTATAAAAAACAAAAATGAACCCATCTTATTCATGTGGCGAGATGATTGTTATTACTCTTCATTTGAGTAATAGACATGTTTTGACAAGAGGCAAAGAAGAGTTATAGATGCCAATGATACCTCTTTCACAGAACACGATCAGAAAAAAATAATATACTTATATCATTCTTGAAATTAAGTATCATGAAGGGGTGAAATAGTAATGCAATTGCCCGAGCACCTCCTGTACTTACTGAAACACTAATGACACTTTGATGATGAAAAAATTATATTATCCTTATTATAAATTATTATTTTATCTGTCATTCTTGCTATGTCATAGCTGGGTAAAGCAACACAAATAATTTCCAATGCCTATAAATGAAAACAGCAACAATATATAAACAGTTTTTACAATATTTTTGCAGAAAGAAAAAGAAAAAATTTATTTATAATTAACAGTTAAATATTAATTTTTCAAAATATATATACATCTCCAATCCCATTCTGAAGTAAAATTTTGCCAAATTTAGATTAACCAATCATATGCTTTCGAGTCAGACAAGATTTATATTATATTAATATAAATATGAATAAGAGACTTTAAATAGCAAATAAAACTCAGGTATAATAACATTTATCATGTGTGTTTTGATTTCACATTGAAACACTTTCGAAAAATTTTAGGAATGTCACGAAGAAGAAATACTCTTCTAGTATTTATTGAATTAAATTTCACAAAAATAATTTATGAAAAATAAAAAAAAAATCTAATTTTCATTTCAAAATCAGCAATCAAAACTTTTACGAACCCTGAATTTGTGAAATAATGCTAATTTTTTTATTATTGTGGATGGATGGTGAAGGTTTGTTCTCCAGCTTACGCTCCAGAGTTCAGAACGGATTGTGGCTTGTGCCGGGTTAACAAGTTGGCGGCCGTATTCACCAACTGTAGTTAAACATCAGCTGATTATTATTATTATTCACTGCTCAGCTTTTAAATCAGTATTCACCCAAACAAACCGGTTGTCACATTGGTAAAAGCGAAGTTTCGTGTGCCCCTCTCAGCGCCAAGGATGCCAAGTCGCCAATAAAGATGGCGGACAATATAAACAATCACTTCTGCAAAGCAGTTACGGTCACCACTTTCTACATTAAAATTATGATTTTTACTGATAAGTGTTGTTTTATTTGAATTTTTTTTAACCTTTGGGATTATTATCGCTGCTTACCTTAAGAATTTTGAAATAAAATAACTTTTCAAACCGGCTGCACCAGTTCTGTTGTGTAGAAAGTTAAATTTATAGCATGCGATGCCTTCGAAATCTGAAGAAAACTCCGGGCAGAATTTTTTAACTTAAAAAAAAATCCCACTGCTTCGCTAGCAGCGGGAATCTAGTAACTTCGCTAGCTCATTGAGCATAAGGAATGTGTGGATAATAGGAACAGTACATAATCAAAAGAAAAGAAAGAAAGAAGCAATCAAATCATTCGCCAAACAAAATTTCAAACAAGCATCCTTTTCTCAACTTCATGAAATCGTAATATATATTTATTTATATATATATTCCACTCACCCTTCATCCGTTCTTGAACAATTAGCGACATTGCGAATTATCAAGGAAACCGTCAGGATAGAAAAAGAATTATGAAAAGTGCAAGGAATTCTATTGCAGACGATTTCTTAAATTAATAATTCAAATGATTTCTAAAACGCATACCGACAGTTAAGTATTGCAAAAGAATAAATATTTTCTGTTCGTATTCACATTAAAAATAACATTACAGTGTCTTATTATCAATAAAAAACTTTTAATTATAATACAAAACTAAATTAAAATCCTTAATTGATATTTTATTTTTAATTTAACATTTTTCATAAAATAGTTGAAGTGCATGTACAACTCAACCACAGTAAAAAGTAGTAAACCAAGGGTTGCTTTCCTGTATGATATATGTCCATGGCTGCAGTTATAATATTTCTAACATTAATAAGTAAGTTCTTTGATATAACAATGTATTGCATTTCATTGATTAGTATTGAAATAAAAATAATATAAGCCATTTTATGGAGAACTAATTTCTGTATCCGCATTATTATGTATTTTCTCCTTTCCGTTTCTTATGAAATTGGAGGGATTTTTGATTTCTAACTTTAGCGTTACATGGATATTTTAGCAAAGCTTTTTTCTGTGATGTTTTACTTTGTATATGCGTAATTTGCTACATGGATATTTTAGAAAAGCTTTTTTCTGTGATGTTTTACTTTGTATATGCGTAGTTTGCTACATGGATATTTTAGCAAAGCTTTTTTCTGTGATGTTTTGCTTTGTTTATGCGTAGTTTGCTACATGTATATTTTGCAAAGCTTTTTTCTGGGATGTTTTACTTTGTATATGCGTAGTTTTTCTTTGTATTGTTTGTGTATTTTTTACTTTGCATCATCTTAGATTAAGTATATTGTATTTATTATTGTCTTTATTGTGAGAATTAACCAAACATTTTCATTGTTATTTCAGAGGAAAAAATATGCTTATTATTTATATTTATAAAAATTTGAAGTTTAACATTTGTAAAAGAAAAATATTTATCACAATATGCAATTTCATAAATTGATATGTTCATCTGTAAAATATTGAATTTTACAGAGAAATTGGTTCATATTACCAGTTGATATGTTGTGGGTACATAAGCAATAAGTAGATAAATATTTTTTGGATATTTACTCAAGGTCTAAAAAAATAGCTAAAACCTTGTTATTTTTGCAGAAAGGAAGGGGGGATATTTCTTATCTCAAGATGAAACATAATACTTGTATATAAATATTATGCATTGTTTCTAATATTTTTTTAATTAAAGTTTTGTCTGAATTATTAAAGATATTACTATCAGGATTCAGAATAAAATATTCTTGAATTTAAATGAGATGTGAAAATGATTGAAACTCCTTATTTGAAGCAAAGGCATTTACAGGTAATTTTTAACACTGTTTATGTTATGGTGAAAAAACATTTATGAAATGACTAAAGTTGAATAATACAAATAATAACTATGCAAAAGAAAAGGAAAAGGTCTGACATTGGATAAAGCAGCTGTGCTCATATACAGATCAAATAATTAAAAGCTTCTACAGTATGATGTGAAAACAGACTGAAAGAAACAAATTTAAATTTAATGAACCAAAAAAATACAACTTAAGAAAATCTACAATAATTTACAAGTGAAGAGATAGCATAGGAAAAGTTAATTCATGTAAATAATCTGAAATTCAAACCCTTGATAGTGAAATGTGAATTTTATTCGGATTAATGTTTAAATCGTAAACTTAGAACCCTAAAAGAATTATGAGCAATTCTTTCATCTTAGTTTCCATTATCACCTCTTTATTATTTAAAAAAAAATATTATACTTTATTTTTTTTAATTTAGTTAAAATGATTAATTTCTTTACAAAATCAGCAAATAAATTCTTATTCATTTAATGTTTATAAACAAAAAAGACTAATATTTAAATCGAATATTTTATGTAAAATGCATAATTGTATTTTTTTTTCTTTCTAATTTTCATAAAATTAAAGTCACGTAGCTGCGCATTTTTATACTCAATGCATATTAGAATATCATATTGGATACCAATACAAGCATTTTATGTAATAAATTGAAAAATAAACTCGTTACAAATTAATATCCAAGTATTTTACATCGCTGCTTATTGTTTTCAATTATTTTTTTTTGCAGTACTAAAGATTTCGGTAAAAGTGAATTTTAGTGTGCACCCAGCTGCACAACCAATGCCAAGTCGCCAATAAAGATGGTGGACAAAATAAACAAATACTTCCGCGGAACAGTTACGGATACCATTTCCCACCATCTAATTAGAACTTTTTACTGATAACTATTGTTTTTTATTTTATTTTTTCATACTGCCCGGTGCCTTCTACAGATGCCGAACTGTAGAAGGCACCAGGCAGAATTTTTTAACTTTAAAAAAAAAAAAACATCCTACGGCTTTGCTAGCAGCGGGAGAGGGAACCTAGTAGCTTCGCTAGCACATTGAACATAAGGACTGTGTGGATAACATGAATTGTACATAATCAATTGAAAAGAAAAAATGAAGGATGTTGTACGAACGGATTTCAGAGAGAATTCTGCCCGGTGCCTTCTACAGATGCCGAAAGTATCTGTAGAAGGCACCGGACAGAATTTTTTAACTTAAAAAAAACATCCTACGGCTTCGCTAGCACATTGACCATAAAGACTGTGTGGATAACAGAAACGGTACATAACCAAGAGAAAAGAAAAAACAGAGAAATAAGTAATCGGAACATTCTCCATACAAAATTTCAAACATACTTTTCCCACCTTCATCAACTCGTAAAAAAATATATTCCACTCTTCCTTCATCCATCCTGCTGGTTCTATTTCAAACCATTCTCAATACAAAATTACAAACAAGCATCCTTTCCTAACTTCATCAACTCGTAAAATATATATATATATATTCATATTTAACTCACCCTTCATCCATTCTACAGGTTCGAAATACTCCCGGCATAACAAATTATGAAGGGAACCAACTGTTATAACACCAAAAGAATTACGAGAACTGCGAAGAATTCCATTGCAGCTGTCTTTTAAAGTGAGAATGCAGACGGTTTTTTTAAAGCGCATACTGATAATTAAAAATTGCAAAAAAAAATATATATTTTCTGTTCGTATTCACATTAAAAAAAGAAAGAAGAAAATAACTTTTAACTATAAGCTTAACTTTCTTTATTAAATAAATTTTAATTATAATAAAGAACAAAATTAATATCTTGAATCGATATTTTTTTAATTTAACATTTTTCATAACGTAATTGTAGTGTATGTACAACTCAACCATTGCAAAAAGTAGTAAACAAAACAGCAGTATGGTTGCTATAAGAGGGATCCGATGGGTTGCAATATTGGCGACAATCAGCTGGTGCACACTAATCTTCACTTAGGCCAAGATTTCATTTTCAATCTTTGCAGCTACTGATATTTTAAACTTTCACTTACCAATGTTACATTGTAATTATATTTTAAAAATTATTTTGATATATATATGAATTATTCAAGAAATATTTTGATATGTATTATATTATTTTATATATTATAAAAATTTAGTATAAAGTAAAATTTATATGGTAATTTTATTAATATGCTTAATTGTTGTAAGTTTTTTATTCAATATCCCTTTGTAAATTTTTTTTTTTTTTTTTTTAAAAAGCTGAATTACAAACATATTTGCATTTGGATTAAAAGGATAGAAATTGTGCCCATATAGTCCAAATTTTCATATCTATTCTGTGGAATCAGAACCATAATTGTAAGTGTACAAAGATATGTTCCTGAGTTTGAAAGAAAATACTCATTATGATTAAACATATGCATTTTTTATATTTTTTAATATCAAATTACTTTTTTAAAAGAAAATAAATTTCCACAGAGTTTAGTTACAACAATACAAATGCATGAGCAAAAGTTTTCAACAGCAGACAATTTTAAAATTTCCCCTGAGTATTAATTAAAAGTAATTACTTAAATTAAAAATAAAATAAATATTTCACAAACACATTTATGAAGTAACAGGATTTGAAAGACAATTTTTTTATTTGTACAAAGTCGTTTGAAATAAAATGTCTTCATTTGAAACAAACATTGATAGGAGAAAAAATTTTGAAAGTTTTTGTCAAAACATTTTACTATCTTAAAAGTTGGTTTACTGTACAAACAAGATTTCTCTTCCTCCAATATGAGAAGAAGAGAGTTTGCCGACTTTCCTTCCTGATGGATACCTGAAGGATATAATCACTCAGTGTCATTATTTGGTGAGAAAATGGTAGAAAACCAGCTTCTGGTGACTAGATCAGCATGACACCACCAAATTTGTGGTTGTGTTAATTATTTATGCCTACATTAGATTTGGAAACAATTTGAATTAAATAACATTTTATTTAAAAGTTGAAGTTTATGGAGAATATATTTATTAGGTTTTGTTTTTTCAGAAGAATCTTCTGGAAGTTCTACTTCCAGACCTTTTCTCCTACGTAGAATATAATCTTTAATTTGGTGAGACAAAAAAAGAGAATTCCTTCATCGGATCAATTTATTATTTTTTCCCCCTGAATCAGAAGTATATATTTTAAATGCTGTGTGATGTCCTCATACAACAACAGAAGTATATTGAGAGGGAAAATTGTCAATTAATCAATTGTTCAGTGTATTTTCAGTACTGTTTATTTTTTTAGATAAATTGTTTATTGCATTATCTGTTAAGAATCTTTCCAGGATCTGTTGCTGCAAATAGAATGAAAGGAGATTTTAAGAATTTCATTATTTTTCGATACAGAATTATGAAATGATTTACTTTTTTAAAAAACACTCCAAATTTTTCAAATTTAGAAATTTTTTATGGAATATTTCTTTAGTTTAACTAGAAATAATACCTTTACCAATGAATATTTTTTAGATGAATAATAGTTGTGTAAGTGAAACTATTTAGTAATGAAATTACTAAAGATTCTGTTAACCTTTTTTACACAGGTAGGGAAAACTTACGTTGTTACACAGTTGGTGCATGTTAAGTGTCAGTTAATTTTTAAGTTGTAAAGTCGTATATTTTTGTATTATTCAATGAAAAATTATTGAAACAATTAAAAAATTTGCTAAGCAATGAAGTAAAAATTTATTAATATTAATTTGATCTTTATAATGTATAAAATAATATGCTATATGCAATTTCATGAAAATCTGTAATAAAAATAGATATTATAATAAAGAAAACTTGCATTACAAATTTTTCATTTGGACAAATCATATTCTTCATTAATCTATTTTTTTCATGTGATTTTTACATGTGAAATTTTTTGCAGTATGAGCAAATCAAATTGTATTGTTGTTTTGGGCATATCTGCAAGGATTATATTGATCTTTCTCCTTTGGCTATATCTTTTTCGCCAGTATGCTTCTTTTATTACAACAGGTGGGTTTACTATCAAGCTTCTGCTTCTTATTGTGGCTTGAAAAGAACTAGAGCTAAATTTTTTAAGAAACATCTTCTGTACATGGAAACTGATTCAGGAGCTGAAGCTTGAAAAATAATCTGGCTATCTAGCCTTGCTACATTTAGCAGTGCATAAAAAATTGATATTGGCCATTTATAACCTTTTCTTGAAACAGTGTACTTCACCTTCTAGTTGATCAATTTTGTCTGCAACACATTTTGTTTAATTATAATCAAAAATTACATAGTTTTCCTGTCTCATTGCCAATTCTCCATTGTAATTCATTGTACATTGCACTCATTATAATAACAGCTTTATTTTTCTTTGGTATATATGAGATAAGACTTATCTTTTTGAAATCCAAAAAGTGTAGAACCAACTTGTGTTGCTTTTGATGAAAGAAATTCGGAAGGAATTTCCTTTTTGCTTGATTTTATTGTTTCTGGCAAGGTGATTTTTTTTACTTAGCAATGATTTTGCTAATGGGTAACGTGTGCCAGTTACTGATTGTTGGATTTCTGCATCATCCTTTAAATGGTCAATTAATCCGTTAACTATGTCAGCAGGTTTATTTGAAACGTGATATGGGTTGTCAGGTTGTGTCCCTCATTATACTTCAAGATTGCTAGTGTAAAAAACCTTTGCATAAACATGTGCAAACTTCTTTATCCTATATTTATCAATTTTCAGCGGTATATATTGATTGAAAGAGCAACTACCACAGAATGGCTCTAATTTCTCAACTGTAAAATTTTCACCATGCTTTATAACTATATAAAAAAACAAATAAGAAAATATGAAGGTTAAAAATAAATTATTACATTGTTACACAAGTGTAGCACTCAGTGCACCACATGAAACTTGTTGAAAATAATCTGTAAAAGAAACATGGCAATTTGTGTTATTCAACTTTTTTCTGTTTAATTATCTGAAAAGAATAATTGAAAAGAGGTTAGGTCAGCAGCAGGTATTAACCACCTGTTTTCCATTGAATTTATGCAGGGGTTTTTAAAGACTGGAGTACTCTTTAAGTAAGTTAACTGTGTAAGTAAGGATTAATTAGTAAGATTACAATATTGTGTTCAAAGTAGCATAGAATTATATATATTAGTTCATGGTTCCTAAAAAAAATCTACAGTTCAAGGAAATAAATGTACAATTAAACATTAATAAATGAGAATAAAGATTAAGTAATATTTTTTTATCTCTTATTTTCAATTTGATATCATTTAATTATCTTTTTCATTAATTATTAATATAATTTCGTACGTAACCTCTTTTCTTTATATTTTTCAATTATTAATTTATTTTCACCATTAATTCTATAATTTCATACTTTTACTCATTACACAAAAAGAAAGCAATAAAGTTAGTTATAAGTAAATTGTGCATGAGAAATGCCCTCCTTCCGTTGTTTATTTTAATTCATTAATTTATATTTGCCATACATTATTTCTTGTTCTTAATTTTTCTTGGGCTGTTTTTACTGTCAACTAAGCCGAGAGTTAGTTTTAGAAACAGAAGCGAAAAACACTTCTAAGGTAAAAATCATCTGCTTGTCCGTACTGCTTCGTGATACATCCCATAACAAATGCATGCATCAGTACGCCATAAGATATACGTTACTGCGTATACCGCTTTATGCAGAGTTTACCTAAGAGAGCTGTGCGGAAATAAGCAGTAGTCCAATTTGCCAATACGAAAGGTAAACAAACCCCTATAAAAATTAATTTATTAAAAAAGTTTCATGCTTTAAACATAAATATGCCATTTTTTTTATATCTATTTGATGCAAATTTTTAATCATTTCATAAATATAATAAAAATCATGAGCAGTCTTTCAAATATCCAAGAAACTGTTCATCAACATCATCATCAAGCAAAACAAACAAGCGTCTTATCATTTGTTCAGATTTACCAGGAGCAGTACTTTTATTAAATTCTTTTTTTCTGTTATTTAATTATAATGATTTCAATTGTTTCTTTTTGTGTTTGTAATTAAGATAAGAAAGACATCGCTTACATTTCAAATCTACAAAAAATCTTTGTTGAAAATTAGAGATAGTTTGAAATACTTGATTTGTTTTCAGAAAGATCAATATTGATTTTCCTTATGTATATTTTGACTGAAGAATCCATATTCTATTCTAAAAAACTTACGAATATTTCAAAAAATTGCTGGTAAAAAACTTCAGTAAAGGGGAAAAGAAAAAAAAAATAATCATCATTCGTAAGTAAGTTGGATTTTTTTAAAAAGAAAACCGTTATATTTTTTATCTCAAAAGTGTTTTTTAACTGAAATAGGTTAACATTTAAATCTTAGTAGAAAATGCCATAAACTTAAATTCATGTATGCCTATAGTTTTGTTGTTTATACTATATTCATTTTTTCTTTGAGTAATGGTAATTAGCTTATATAGTTAAGTTTATATGTATGCTCAGCTCAGCTAGAAATGTCTGAGTTTTCCAAAAACATAATTATATGTAAAAAAGGTACTTACTTGGAAAAGCAAGCTTGATGGGGTTATCAAAACAGTTATAATGATTAAGTTATAAATTAAGGACTGAATGAATTTTTCATAAAGATCATGAGTTCCTACAAAAATATGTGGAACTATATTTAGGTAATAATTTAAGTGATATGAGATTTGATCTTGTTGCAGATTTAATGCTATCAGCAATATTAAAAAATTGTGAGAGAGAAAAAAATACAAAATACTACTTAAGGAAATTTTGATGTTTTGTTGTGACTATTTATATAATTTTTCAGGTGATGAATATGTGATGAAAATAATCAAGATGTGCAGTATTAATAGGGAAGCAGCTTGCATGTCAAGATAGAGTAAATTCCAAAGAGAAAAATCAATCTGCTTTTATTTATTTCTGAAGTCTTATCAATAAAGGCCTCACTTATGGGTAATTCAATTTTATAAACGCTTTTATTAAATTCTCAAAATGATGTTAATTTTTTTCTTATATCAAAACTTGAAGCATCACCTTTCAACAAATAATTGATAGATCAAAATTAAACTGTGTTAATAAAATATATCTTCTGATTACAATGATAATAAAAATGTATGTATTCTGTTTAATGAAATCTGTATGGTCTTAAATTTATTTGGCAAATAAATATCTATGTTGTTAACTAAAATTTAACTCGTACAGAGTGGTCATGGATATTTGGGATGTCAGAAAAAGTCAGGAAAACTTATTATAAAACTAATTTATTTTTTAAATATAAATCGGTAATATTTATAGAATATGATAATTTGCTGGTATTTTATCATAAGTAGAATGAAACATCATTGGCAACTAATGAAAATTAAACTTACTGATAATCTAATAGACTATGAAAAAGAAAGATTAACCACCATATCTACTAATTTATTGCATATATGTATAAATATATTATATTTTTGACGAAAGTTTTTGTTTGCTTTTTTTTTCGGAGCAATAAGTTATCAACATAATTAGCGAAAATGATTTTGCATACTATGGGAAAAGACAACCTAATTAAAGCTCAACTCCTGTTACTGTTACGAATTTAAATTTTAATGGATCTCTTTTATTTAGGAAGATATATATATTATTTCAATTTAATTAATTTTCAAGATTTTATCTTAATTTAGCCCATAGTAACTTTATTCTAAAATTTTCTCTTATTTCGTGATCCAATTCCACTGTCTCTACTTAATTAATTCAAGAGAAGCTTTGTTAAATTGCTGAATCAGCTAAAAGTCTAACTTTCCCACACTCCACGTGAAAAGGCAAAATATCGCTGATGAGGCAAATTCTTTTTTTAAATCTCCCTGTGTTTCCCTTGCCTTCTCCATGCGTGTAACGAAAATCCCTATCGAAATCTCGTAATATATTGGCACTATGAAGAAATGTTTTCCCTATCAAAATCATAGGTTATATAAGACCAGGGATAAAATGTCCAAGAGCAGCTGTAACACATTATATAAATAGTTGTTTAAATATTGATAATTTTGATGATTTATGTTGTATATTAACTGAACAATTTATTCAACCCAATATTGTTAATTTTTCTGACTTTTCACAATTGAAATTTGATTCAAAAAATGATAAATTAGTTGATTATTTCCATCAAAAATTAAATTATGGCAGACAGTTAGGCCTTAATGCACAACTAATTTTAGAAGGTCTTACTGATGCCAACTCAACTAAAACAATTTGTTAGTATAAAAGCTCCTAATACCCCTAAAGAATGGCTTACAATAACAACTAAACTATTAAAAATGGAAGAATCTTCAGAACCAAACCCAGGCAGGTGTAATGAAACTAAAATCAGAATAATGCAACCAGCACCTCTTACACCTAGGCATAATTTTAGTTATAGATTTCAAAATTCTTTTACTCCTCGAGCACCCAATAATTTTAGACAAAATTATCATAATTCAATAGGGCCACGTCCCAATAATTACAATAACTATAATCATAATTTGCATTGTCAGCAAAGATTACCACCTTCACCATGTAGAATTTGTACGCAAAAAGGTATTCCAAATGCTTATCATTGGACCCAAGTATGTTCATTTCATCAACCCCAAATTATGACAAATGTTCCAATAACAGCCAATTTAACTTCCCCGTGCACAGAAGTTCCTCTTGGCTGTTCTCAAAATCCTGGAACGAGACAAAATTCTCCTAATGAGGCCCCTGGCCCAGCGCACTGACAATTATTAGTGTCCGGACATATCTCAACTTTACCAAGTCTAGCTAACTTGGACAATGTTTATAACCCTTATAGTAATATAAATATTGTTATTGACACAGGATCCACTCTTTGAATTATATCTGCAGATATTGTAAAAAAACTTAACTTGACAAGAAAAAAAATGTAAAAACTATTAGAGTGAAACAAGGTCATGGAGCGTTCCAATTAACCTAAATTTGTGATATATATTTAAAAATTGGCCAAATAAATAAGAAACTCAAATTATATATTATGGACAATCCTTTACCATATATCATTTTAGCACTGCCAGATTGTAGTTTTTATAAATTATAGATTGTAACAAAAATAAAATATTTCAAAATGGAAAATTATTACCAATTTGCATACCAATAATAATTATATGTCTTTACATATTGTTGAAAATAATAACACTAGTGATAATAAGGTCAAGGTAGTGAATAACTCAGAGGAAATTTTCCCACCTCTGACTGTAAATAAACTATCTGAACCTGTGTTATCTCTGGTTCAGAATATTCTCATTTGTTTGCAAAAAATATATATGATGTTGGTAAAATAAGAATGGAACCCCCTAGAATAAATTTAACATCTGATTTACCAGTTTCACAAAGGGCTTATAGAACTTCTGCTACTGATGAAATTGAAATAAATAAGCAAATTAAAAATTTGTTAGATGCAGGTTTAATAAAAGAATCTACTAGTAATTATTCCTCTCCTGTAACATTAGCATATAAAAGAGATGAAAATAGAAAAGTTGTCTTTGTATTGATTATCGTAAAATTAATTCCCTTTGCAAATCTGAGGCAGAGCCTCTCCCTAGAATAGATACCTTATTAGATAAATTAAGTACTGCTAAAGTTTTTTCAACTTTAGATCTTGCATCTGGATATTGGCACATACCTTTGCATGAACAAGATAAACATAAATTGGCATTTGTAACTACTGAAGGTTTATATGAATTTCAAGTCCTACCTTTTGGCTTTAAAAATGCACCTGCAATATTCAATAGAACAACTATTCGTAGAATTTTAAATAAACATAAATTTTCAAATTTTGCATGTCACTATTTTGAGGACATAGTAGTTTTCTCTAACTCATTAGAGGAACAATATGATAATTTAAAATAGATTTTTCAAATGTGTGAAAAAGAAAACATTAAATTAAAATTTTCTAAATATGTGTTTGCTCAAGATAAAATTAATTTCTTGGGGTATGAAGTCAAAAAAGGATGCATTTCTCCTGATAATCATAATATTGAAAGTATTAAAAAATTACAACCTCCAAAAAATGTCAAGCAACTTCAAGGTTTTCTTGGCTCTGTAAATGTTTATAATAAGTTTATTGATTCTTATGCTAAAATAAGAGGACTCTTAAATAATCTTCTTAAAAAAGATACACCATGGCAATGGACAGAAGACCGTCAAAAAGCTTTTGAAATGTTAAAAAAAAAAAAAAAAAAACTAAACCAGTGTTACAACTATATAACACTAATTTACCTTTTCATGTTTTTTGTGGTGTATCTCAGGTAGCCATTGGAGCTGTTCTAAAACAACCTGACTGTTCTGGTAAATTACATCCTATATCTTATCATTCAAGAACTTTATGATCTTATGAAAAAAATTATTGTATGACTGAGTTGGAATGTTTAGCAATAGTAGATGCCCTTGATAAATCTTATTATTTACATGGGAAAAAAATTCATAATTCGTACTGATCATGCTGCTCTTGTTTGGCTTAAAAATGTAAAAAATTTAAGGGGAAGATTATTTTGTTGGTCTTTAAAATTAAGCATGTTTGATTATGAAGTTAAATATTTAAAGGGAACAGCTAATGTTGAAGCTGATATGTTATCAAGGCATCCTACTGCTCAATATCTCCAACATTTTCTGCATTTATTGGAATTAGATGAGATAAAACACTATCAAAATTTAGACAATTTAGATGATACTAAATATAAAAATATTAATGATGTACTTGTAGTTAAAAAGAAAAATTTATTTAAAATAGTTGTACCTTTTTCTCTTACGAGAAAAGTTTTGCAAATAGCTCATGAACAATTTGGGCATCCAGGCACTCAAAAAATGATAAATTTAATTACTCCTCAGTATTATTGGCCCCATATTACTAAAGATATTGCACTTTTTGTTAAACATTGTGATATTTGTCAATTAAATAAAAAGAAAAAGCAAAAAAGATTTGGCCTTTTACAGGCTGTGCCCCCCACAGATTGTCCTTTTGAATGTCTTTCTGTCGATATTGTTGGTGGATTTAACTATTACAATTCAACTAAAAAATTTCTTCATATTGTAATTGATCATGCGAGTAGATATGTTTGGGCCTTTCCTTCCAAAAATGAAAATTCTGAAACTTATATTAATATATTAAAGCAAGTTTTCCAAATTCAGGTTCCTTCCAAATTATTAACTGATAGAAATGGTGCTTTTACCTCATCTAAATTCAAACATTTCCTCAGAAATTACAGTGTCAAGCATCTGTTAACATCTTCACATCATCCACAAACTAATGGGAAATGTGAAAGAGTTAACCTATCAATAGTAACTAAATTAAAGTGTAAGGTCAGTTCTTCTCCTACTAAAATTCCTTGGACTAAACTTTTAGAACAAGTAATCAATGAATATAATTTAACACCCCATTCAGTTACAAAATTTCCTCCTGCATATTTGTTATTTGGCACTTTACCTTATCCTCCTCCCTTAACACAAAATCAATTCTGTCCTCCAGTAGAAGAAGCCAGAAAATTAGCTAAAGATAATACAATAAAATATCATGATAAATATAAAATAAGATATGATGCTAGATTTATAGATCCTCCATTCAAACCTGGTGACATTGTAATGTATGAGGAATTTAATTACCCCAATTGTAGAAAATTATCTCCAGTATTTTCAGATCCATATGAAATAGTAATTAAAATTTCAGGTGTAAATTATGAAATAACTAAACCAAATGCATTAACAAACAAAGCTACTGATATTGTCCATGTATCAAAATTAAGAACATATTACCCACCAGAAAAATTAAAATTAAGTCATGAATAATAATTTAAATTAAAAAAAATCCCTTTATTTCCCATGATTCTTCAACATAATCCCCAACTTCGGTTGGCCCGTTGTGTCCACTCATAAGAGTTAGTTTTTCTTTTCTTCATGATGATTATGTGATAGGTGCCATCAAAAAATACATTCAAATACCTCATTCTTATTGAGAAGTGAGTATAGGGTCAACCTCACAATTAATTTCTATCTCTTTCTATTTTTATCCTGGATATGTTGTTCTCCATTTGAAAAATAAATATTCCTGGGTGAGAGTAGAGAGAGAATAAGAATTATGTTGCCCTTCTTGATGTCCTAATTTTGGGTCATTAAGTTTCACCCACTACTAGAAATTGATGGACAAGGTTTTACTATTCACCACTAATTGGCTAACTAGTGGGTTAAAGTTTTTCTTTTACAATTAGACATTTTTATGTCATTTGTTTTTGAATATTTATGTTATAAGAGTATTTTGAATATCATATTATTATTTTCAGATTCAAGTGTTATATACAAAAAATTAGAACTGTGTTGATATATTACTATTATATAAATTCAATTTGTTATTCCAATATTTTACATTCAATTTGATCATTTTGGTGAGCCTTCTACTATTTAAAGGACACTGTATGCAAACATTCTTTAGAGACAGTCTTACAGCTTGAGAGACAATAGACTGAGTTTCTGCAGAAAATCATTTGTACATTGCATATTTTAATATTATTTTTGGTGGTGTTGAATATTTATCCAATATTTACACAGATATCACATTATCTTTTTGTGTGTTACGTAATCTTGTTCAAAATGATTTTTATATTATTGTAAAGTTAAGGGTATCACTTTTAATATGCTTTTAAATTTTAGTTTCTTACTTGACCACCACTGTAAGGTATAAGGCAGTATGTCGAGGTCCCCGACATACTTCCGCATCTTGCAGTGGGGGGAAAATTGTAATGATATTTTAACTCTAATTTCAGTTTAATTAATTTTCAAGATTTTATCTTAATTTAGCCCATAGTAACTTTATTTTAAAATATTCTCTTATTTTGTGATCCAATTCCACTGTCTCTACTTAATTAATTCAAGAGAAGTTTTGTTAAATTGCGGAATCAGCTAAAAGTCTAACTTTCCCACACTCCGCGTGAAGAGACAAAATACTGCTGATGAGGCAAATTCTTTTTTTAAAATCTACCTGTGTTTCCCCTGCCTTCTCTGCGCGTGAAACGAAAGTCGCTATCGAAATCTCGTAATATATTGGCACTATGAAGAAATGTTTTCCCTATCAAAATCATAGGTTATATAAGACCAGGGGTAAAATGTCCAAGAGCTTATTCCTTTTCTGTGTCATTCTGTGTGCTCATCGCTTGTACATATGCCTGCTTCTTAAAAATGAAATAAAGCGACGTCACGAAATAGCAAATCTCTTCATTGTCTTCAAACTGCATTCTGCTTCATATAAAATAATGCTTACATATATATATATACAGAGCTATCCTTCCTTCGAATGTCAGATGGATCATACCATGTGTTATAAGAGTGACAGTATGATATTTTGATATTAATATTCAAAACTTGTTCTAAAATATTGATCCAATATTATAATTCCAAAATAATTTATTTTAATTAAATAAGTATTTTACAATATATATATTTATTTATTATTATTTTGATCTTTTTTCTCGGAGATCTTTTGCTGAATTATGAAGTATGGGACGTTATTGCTATTATTTCCATAAAAGTCTTTTTTACTTATCTTTAAACATTATGAAAACAGATAACTTAATTTTTCATATGAATGAATGCTAATGGATATGGCATTAAATCGATATTATTGCTAATTTTTTCTATAATTTTTTTTTATTTTGTTTTTGTTTAAAAATATTATTAAACATGAGAAATTAATTTGTTTATAGTAAGTATACATTTCTCTTGTAATTTTTTCAAAAAAAAAAATTCTTTTAAGAAAAGGCAGCGGTTTTTTTTTTTTTTTTTTTTTTTTTTTTATTAAATACGTTGTGATGTATATGAAACAATTTGCCCCCAAAATTTGCAAGTCATTCATACTATCTTTTTTTTTAATGTATATCTCTAAAACATTTTTCTTTTTATACAATAGAGAAATAAATTGATATTGACCTATTTTCTTTTGATGGGTTACGATTTACCTGGCGTGCAGGCATTTTTTAAAAAAAATAATAGTTGGTGAACTAAAAGTCAATGCAATTTTGATATCATTGAAGAATTTTTCTTATTTTGATGCAGAGATTTTCTTTTATTTGTAAATGAAATTTTTTTTGTTAGTAAAATTTTTGTTTAGTTCTGATTGATGTGTTGGTTAACAGTATGGATAGAGGAGACCCCACTGGAAGTAAACAGTTTCATTCTATGTGTATTCTTATTGTGCATATTCACTCCACCAATGTGTATATATTTTTGTACTGTATTTTTTGTGAATCAATTTGACAAACAGTTCTGAAATATGACTGGTCAGTTGAAAGATGGTCTAGATGGGCATATAGATGTACCCTCTAGTGATGGTTAATATATTTGCAAAAAAAGGGAAGGGTTTTACATAATTGAAACTTATCTGAAATTCAATAAGTGAAAATGATAGGGTTTTTTTTTTCTGAGAATTAAATTTTATTTTACATTGATTTTAGTTAAAAGGGTAAAACAACTTTTCAAATATGGTTAAGAACATATTGTGCAATAGTTAAAAAGAATTAAATAAAGCGACAATGTTCTAAAGATATTAAAAACATCTGGAAAATGTCAGGGAAATTTTTGAAAAAAAATCTGGAAAAATCTAGGAAATTCAATTAGCAGAAATGCTGGCCACCCTGTCAGGGCTGACTGTTTCTTTTTTTTTTTTTCCCCTTAACAGTCATAATACTTTATATTTAAAATATGAGAATTAAGAATATGTCTAACAGAATTGCTATATGAATACTGAAGTACTACAATATGGATGTGATTGCATCCACTACACAGCCATGTAAATGTTCATTGTTTGTAAATGAAATCATTCATTTTAACCTATTATCAGTTATGCTGTATGGAATCAAGCTTGAACTATTAGATGGGCAACTTACACGGAAGGGGTCAAGATTTTTTCCCCATTATTTGCAAAGTAATTTGATTTTATATTTTTATTTGATTTACTGTATTTACTCTCATTTCCAAGTATCATTTAAATTTTGAATATTCTTATAATTATTTCACTATGTTTCTTAATGGCGAATTGTTGAATCTATGGCCCAAGACGAATTATTGTCTGTATAATTTTTTGAATATGAATGACTCAGTATTCAAAGCAAACTTTGTATTAGAATGCTTAGATTGTGTTTTAAAAAAACTGTAGAGTTTTTGATAATTTTGTTTAAAATTATTTTAATTTTTTTCCTTTTTTACATGAAGTATTGAAACCAGTTTTTGAAGATGACCCACAATTAAATGATTTGGTATTTCCACTTAATATTTACTATTTAAAAACTGCTTATATAGGTATGAAATGAAAATCAATGCTAAATATTTGGTTTTGGAGTTCAAAATATTTGGTTTCTATAAGAATCCATAAATATCTGTAGTATTCTGTATATTCTGATTTGAATCAATTTGTTAACATCTTTTAAAAGCTTTGTATGTTATCTAATAAAATTGCTGATAAAATATTAAATGTAAAAACAACAATAAAGTTTAGAAGATATTTATCTGCAAAATGAAATTATAAATGTTTCCTTCTTTTGAAAATGGTTATGTGAACATTCACTTAATTCATAGGGAGAAAGTGTTTACTATTTGAATTTGATACACTTGCTCTTATAATATGATTCTGTGACATTTTAAATGTAATATGATATTTATTTCAAAAAGATCTTTAAAAGCATTTGTGTTCCCTTGCAGGTAAAGTGTTGGATGCTGTTCTGCATAGAAGATAAAATCTGAGCAAACATTCCAGAATGAATTGGCTGGCATGTAAATCAAACTGCATTATATGTTAACATTTTTTTAAGAATTAAAAAGAATAAGGATATTGAATGACAAAAACTTGTTCATCAGATTTTTTGCAAATCGGTTCAGATTAATAATATGTCAAATCAGGAGTTTTAAATTAGGATAACACACAAAAGTTGTCATATATTTGTCAATGCAATTATTCTTAACTGCATTTACTATTATTATTCCTTTTTATTACTACAATGGAGAAACAACTATTTCAAGATATCTTGTTGCCTCTGGAAGAAATTGCTCTTAAGAGAGTGGTTGTCAGTCTGTGGATCAATACATTAAATTCAAATTGGAGTCTTCGAGACAATTTTGATCTTGTTGGAGATAGGATTAACGACACAGTTTCAAAAATGTTGCCGGGATCACTAAAGAAGCGAATGATCCCTTTAGTAAGGGTCATTGGCTCCGAAATATTAAATTGGCAAACGTACCATGAAAATATTTTACCTGATAAACATGATGATTTCAGTTTCCATTCTTTAAAACACTTACACTGGACATGCATGGGCGCTATAGATTATCGGAAAACAGCAGAAAAACTGATTGTTCTTAAAATGTTTGATGTCACAAAACGCTACGAATTAGCATGTTTATATTGCTTAGAAGATTATATTCCACTTCTCTGGGAAGAAGTCTCTGAAGAGTATAAAAAGCATTTGAAAGAACAGTTTTATTTTTCTGTAGAGTTGCAGTTGAAATATTATTGGGCTTACCTTCTGAAAGGAGAAGAATATAAATTCAGTTGTATCTTTAAGACACGATTACCGGAAGAGTTATCCTTTTATCAGTATGCATTCAAACTGTTAGCAGTCCAAGGCAATAAAGCAGCGACTAGATATTTTTTTCAAAAACTTTCTAACAGAGAACGAGAGGCTTCTTTATATTTTACTATCTGTTCTGTTTTAAATAAACGGTTTAGATATTCATCTGAAACAAAGCTTTTTGACTTTCCGAAACAGAATCTCTCTGATGTCTTATTTTATTTGTTGTCCATGATGAATCCCGAGCCGCAGATGCGGGCATTAAAAAAATGTCCTTGCTCCATTTTAGCATGCTTTCTAGATTGGCCATTGAATGATCTTTTCTTGGAAGTCGCTGATGTTATCTGGACCTTTCTTCCTAAAATTATGTATGAAGAATTGCTAAGTTGTATGCTTCAAATCATTAGAACTTCAGGTTACTATAATCCGAAATTGTTTCAGGAATTTTTTCTGAAGAGTCCTGGCAGTTTCAGAAAAGTATTTGTACGCAGAGAATGCGAGTTTTATGGTTATTTCATCCCAGAATTTTTCCGTATGCAAGATTCTGAAACTATCGAAATAATTTTCAGAAATATAGAGGCTGCTGACCGAAAAAAACTTGTCTTTTGTAAACGTATTTTTAGTCTTTTGTGCGATTCCATCTCCCAAGGCCAATGGCATATCGTCGAAGTGTGTATTCGAGAAGCCATGCTATCCAAAGAAGACGGGCAAAGACTAAAGACGAATTTTTTAAAATTCATGACAAAAACTCACAGAGGACTGGGAGTCGAAGAGAGAACACGTAAACGGAAAAGGTTCTGTGAATTCTTCGATGACCCCTGTAGGAATGCTGATGGTGAGGGAAGCTCGAAAGATGAGACACTTACTGAAGTTAAGAAACTCTGCACTGAAGAGGAAAAGAATGTTCCTCCAAAGAACTGAATAGGAAGGTGTGCGCTACTTCTTACATTAAATGAAATATAAAGAATCAACCTGAAATTATATTAAGTTTTATTACAAGCCGGATGTAGTTTTTTTTTTTAAAGCATGTATTGCTTAAAAATTAGATCTTTATGAAATACTCCCGTATGAACGTTAAAAAAAAAATCCGAACTTAAATTTTTTTTTATTAAAAACTTTTTTGTATTTTTTTTCATTAAAAACTTTTCTGTTCCAGAGCAAAAATTTGTTAAATAATAAATGAAATTATTTAAAATTACTTTTAAAAAAATGTAAGTAATTTAAATATACATCGCAAGATTATATACTGTTTAGAAAATTTAGATACTTCTCATTGTAAGCAGAGATGCATTGTCTAATTGATCATTTTCATTTGTTTAAAGAGATGCAATTTTTAGTGAAATAATTGTTCCCTTTTTTTTATTTGTTATTTATTCTATTTCTTACGTATTATAATTTAAAAGTAAGTTCCTTGCTGCATTGAAAATTTTACCTAAGCTTTTAACGGAATATGTAGCAATTGAAAACTGAAAAATTGGATATAATATTAGTGTAATGTAAGCAAAAGAAAAAAAAAAGTGTAACAATCACTTTATTTGGGCAATTTTTTAAAAAATCTTTTTGAAAATGAAAATAAAATTGTATGTGGTGATTGTGATGTGAAATACTTTGTCTATTATATTAAAGATTTGTTTTTCAGACTATAAAGTTGTCTTTTTTTTATCATTAGTTTAATTGCATTTATTAAAAAAAACAAAGTCAGTCACCATCCCTGAAATCAGCAATCGAAAAATGCATTTTTCGAATTCTTATCTGCCTGAATGTGAGAAATAAAATAATTTCAAAACACAAAGAACGCGATAAATAAATTTTCACAGATTTAGAACCTAAACTAGAAGCAAAGAGATCAAAAGTTGCTTTGAATCAAAACTTGATATACATATAGTAGTTGGAAATTTTGTATAAGATCCTTAAATGAGCTGACCGTCTGTGCATACGCATGAATATAACCGTGATAAATCAAAAACAAAACAACTAATTGAATGAAGCTTGATTTTTAATCTTGCTACTAAAGGTGTAATTGGTTTGGTATTTTTTGGTAAATTTAAATTTTGGTTTCAGTCGGATGGAAAAAGTGGGGGGGGGGGGGGTAAAAACATGAACTCTTATTTTGTTTCATTTTGGGGTAGACTTATGAAGTAAAATAATCTTCACTCGATAAAAAGGATTAAGAAACCTGCTATATTGCAAAACCGAAAAAGTATGTTTTCTCTTGGAGCCTCTATCTCTGTACCTCTAGGAGCATAAAACCTGCACAGAAGTCTGAAAATGAGGCTTAAGTGATCGAGAATATACAAGTGTACAGAATTTCAATTTCAATAAAAAAATAGAAGCAAATCGGGTTCATTCTGAACAAATATAAATTATTCTCAACTAGTTAATCTAGGAAGCAAAATTCTTTGCACCTAATTAAAAGCTGGACAGAAAGCCTGCTTTTCAGTTGCAAGGGCTTGAATAAAACAAAAAATAGTTCAAGATTTATTTAAAAGAGGAGGATATATATTAATCAATGATTTGTTAATTTATATACATATCTATAGAAATAAGCTGATATCAAATTTTTTGATTGATTGACTGAACACAGTGCTACTTAAAGAAGAAATTTTATGGTAAAAATGAATAATTATTTCAAAAAAGACTAGAGAAAAGTTAAATCATTTAACAGTGTAATGAATATCATATTAAATTTGTTGCAAAAAAAAAATTCTTTTTATTTCAGTAAATAAGTTAGTAAAAAAGTGTTTTAATGAAATCATTTTATGGTATCGTCTTTTTCCCCCCTCAAAATTTAATTTAGATTCAAAAATTGCAGTAAATAATGCAAAAATTATCATTCACGTTTCCCAAGTATATATATTTTTTTAAAAAATTCTCAGATATAATTTTATTTCATTTTTTAAAAAATTAATTATTCTGAAACATGTTTTCATATTCTGTAAAGGGGAAAAAAAAAAACACCAAACGATTCCTATAAAAATAAATATGTCAAGCACAGTAAAAACATTGATTTTTCAAATATTTTAACTTTTCTTTTGTTAGAATTAAACTAAATGTGCTGCAGATGAATTTTTTAGTCATTTTGGAAGAGGATTTACAAGCTACTTCAATCAAATAGTAAACAAAGAGAATATAAAATGCAGAATTTTCAAAAACTTGACAAAATTTATAAGAATACCAAAATTTAACAAAATATTTTGAAAAGATATTTTTACAAAAAATTCGTATTCTTTCATAACAAAGTTTTAATAATATAAATCAAATGTTTAAATTCACATGCACAAAATATTTTCTTCTAACAGCCACTAAATATTCAGCAGACGACTTTCGTACTTCTTCAAAAATTGCTTTATTTTGCAAACTTTTTTTTCCCCTTATTGTTATTTTTTTTTAGATAGTTTATTTAGAATTTCTTAATACAGGCATTTTTATCAAATTTATTTTGTCATCTAAAATGTGACAAAAGAGAAGACATGAGATTTCTGGCAATCAAATGTTACAATGCGTGAAGCATATGGGCAGAAAAATTATAAGTCATTTTGAATTCTTTCATCGCTGCAGTGACAAGAGAATTTTAAATGATTATCGACAGGATACATATCTTCATGCGTAGACTAATTTTATCTTAAAAAATAGGCACTTTATAAATACTTTTTAAGCATCTTTAAAGTAAAAATAAGAATCAACCGTAACCTAATATCTTTTATTATTATTATTATAGAACTCCGATGCGGATGAAATAAAGTTGGGTACTAAATAAGTGTCCTATTTTATACAAATATACGCATAAAATACTACCAGGAATTGGTGAATATTTCTCAACAACATTGAAAATATGGTATTTAAAATGTGTTTTTTTTATGCAAGTTTCGTTTGAAACATCTTATTAAAATACTTTAATCGCATATCTTAAATTATTTAAATACACTGCAGTTAGTAATATAAGAAGGGGGAGGGGCTCTGCTACTTCATTAACATTCCTATTTCTCGTAAAATCAATAAAAATTTTTTTATTAAACATACAAATAAAATATAGTTTCTCTTCAGAGATTTGTCCAACCAGTTTCATTTCGTTTCAGTCTTTTTCATTACTAACTTTTCCCAACTAATTAATTTTGCTAATAATGAAAAATTTATGCTTTATCCATTGCATTAGCTTTATATTCAATTTCAGCAATTTCCTTTTCTAAGAGAAATTTCTTTTCCATAAAGAGATCAAGAAATCAGAGTCTAACTTCCTTTATATAATTGATAAATATTTCTTTCGCCATTTTTTCCCCAAAAGTAAGTGATATTTTGAATGAGCTGATATTGCTAACTTTCTCCATTCTTTAATTATGTTTGCTGAGTGGATTCTGCTAGACTGCTTTATGTGATCAAAGACTATATTTATATATAGAATATTTGTATATAGTCTATGCATTTTAAAATAATTGTAATAATTAATTTCTCATTTATATTACTTTCAGTGTTTCAAACATTTTTAATTTTAAGGACACTGATAAAAACAACAATTTTTAAAAAATAAAAAATTACTATTATTATTTTACAAGATTTCAAAAATCACGATTATAATTATAATGAATTCTTGAGGTTTTTCCCTCCTCAAATTCGTTTCCTAAAGTGTGCTTATTACAAAATCAAAATTTTTCTAAAATTATTTCACTAATGGACAGTTAAGTTTTTAAAGTATTGAAATTTTGAACTATCATTAAAACACACAATTGTAAAAAATTTCTTAATTCTAACACATGAGGAAGAGAGTAGAAAATTGACTACATAGTTCTTATGTTATGAACATGAATTTGCTGAGTATGATAAAAGTTAAATAATGCATAAAGCATTATTTAATTTTAAAAATATCAAACAGGAAGTAAAACAAAAACTATCTCTATAAACTGAAATGCAGTAGTGAGCTCTGCTTATTTTATCTCTTCTTGCAAACGATTGATTTTTTCACCTAATTTCATCAAGACAAAATAATTCCAAGTGTTTTGCAGAAATTTCATCAAGACAAAATAATTCCAAGTGTTTTGCAGAAAAAACATATTCTGCAAGGACAAAAGGATTTAAAAAGAATGGAAAATGAAAGAACATTACCGAAATAATACATTCTTTTTCTCAATAATTGCAATATCATTGGTATTAAACAAATTTCTCAATAAGAATTTATTAACTAGTTTTTTGATCACCGAAAATTAATGACATGCAAGAAATATATATAAAAAGTTTACCTAATTACTTTTAAAATTTTTATGACCTAATTACTAAAAATTAAAATAGTTGGGACTAATTAATATAAGCATGTCAACATTTTTAGCTCTTGATATATATTTTATATATAAGAAAGCTTTTTAATTTTAAATAGATGCATTAAGACTTTATTATCAAAGGACAATGTATGCATTGTCAAAAATGTTTCATCCTAACTAATTTTGCTTTGTTCACACTTAAAATAATGGCAGGAATTTATCCAACACTCTTTACTTTAAAACACTCCCATATCAAAGCGGATATTTCTAAAATTAATTAATAGATGTTCACCAACACTATGTTTATATCCAAAGGTGACTAAAATTCTCTCTATTTTAAAAGTAAATATAATGAAAACTTTTGTTAGTCAGGGTTGCATGTAAGTGGGAAACATAATTAAAAATTGATTGCATTAAGTATAGATTATGTTCACAACAAAAATTTTAAATTTTTAAGATAAATAAAACATTTAGTACGATTCAATTTATAAACAGTAACATAATAAAAAATATTTAATAACATAAGCATGATTAAATTAACTCATAAATATTTTACTAAATTAGATCATTTATAATTAATTCTACTTGATCATTTCTAATTAATGCTACTAATTTAAATATTTCTTGAAATGATAATTTCGAAACATATTGGTTACTTTCTTAGTTGAAATTAATTGCCTTTGCAGGCCATGAAATAATATGTAATTAATCTTTTATGTCTTCTTTTAATATTCTAGAATTAGAACTATCACTGATGTATCGATTTATTACTAACAACAGCAGCAAAACAATTTTTTTATATAATTAAAATATTGTTTTAGAATAGAAATTCGACGAAGCAACAGAAAAATATTTTCCCGACTTCTCAAATAATTTCAAGATTTTTTTTATACTTCCGTGGCTAAGAGTTTATTATTTTCATTTTTCTTCATTAGTAGTTAATTTACTCATTTAAAAAATGCATAGCCCATAAGGAAAAGGTTAAAATTATAGAGTCATTTTATAAAATTTCTAAGGGATTGATTAAAGATACACTTTATCACCTTCTCGTGTTTTGCATGCAAAATTTCACTCATGGTAAACAAATTTTTGTTTTGAGTCATCAGCAAAAGATACTCATATACAACATTTTAATTTTATAAATCATTGGCTTTTAATTAAAAATTTATTTTCCATTTCTCAAAATTTAACATCCAAACTTTCACAGCGTGTCTCTGGAAGACATGGACTCTTCCAAGCTGAGGGGCAGTTTATCCCCGCACTCCGAGGTAATAAATCTGTCGACGTTCTGCCTTGAGTAATTGCCTTGCGGTTTTCGACGACGAGAATCATTTTCCATCAACTTAAGAGTTTTATTCTAATGTATTTATATTTTTTAGTATGAAGCGTTTCGCTCTCGTATTTGTGGGGTATTTTTTTTAACGAAAAATATGAAATTTATTCTATAATTCAGAAAATAGGGGTTTTTTGAAAGTTTTATGTTAGGCTTCCAAACCATTTAAATAAAAACTGGCTTTACTAGCAATTTCAAAACATCTTTTCATCTAATTTTCATTAGGCTTTTACATTTTTTTTTGTTTTGCCAAAATTAAATAATATGTCATATATTATCATGTAATTTTTTTTACATAGTAATGTAGAACATACATTGTGCATATATCAATGCAATTAGTACATTTGTTTACATAGTATAGATGTCTATGCAATTCATTGATAGACGAGATAATGTTTTAAATCTTCATTTAATACCAAAATAAAAACATTCGTTGAATTAAAAAAAATGTTACTGCACTTTTTGAAAGACGTTTCGAAAATAATACACTCTTTCAACACTTAGCTAAGATTTTTTTTATTGCTTTTAGCATTTTTTTTTTAGTATAAACGGTTATCTTTATTGAAATTTTAAATGTAAAATATTATTTTGCATTTTCGATAGTGATACTTAGAAAAAAGTTTTAGAACTTTAATTAAATTTTTAAAGAAGTATTCACATTTTGTTTCCAAAACCTTACGCATTCTTGCTTTCAAATTAAATAATCGCAAAAGAATGTGGAGTAAATATACATTTCAAAAATATCTTTATTTTGCCACTCTTTTTTACTAGTCTTTTAAAATATAACTTTTAAAAATTTTGGCCAACCAAGGAAATATATTAAGTCAAACTTTATATATCTCATCTATGGAAGCACTTCGATAGATGAGATAACATATTTCTTAAACCTTATTTAATACTGAAATGCAAAAATTTATGAAATAAAATTCGGGGAAAAAATTACTCGGCGAAATATATTTTGAAAATACACTCCTTCAGTTTTCAGCCTAAACATTTTACTAAAACATTCATCCCTATTACATTCTTCATTAACTAAACATGAAGATTTAACACATTTATTATTACATTCATCATAAATATTACGTTTTTAGTATAAACATCATAAATAAACATTTTTAATATAAGTCACCCATCATGCTGAAAACCTGCTTTTAAAACGTTATGTGAAGTTTTCTATATTATTAAGTCAAGATAAAATTTTGAAAGAAAGTTTGATATTAAATTTCCATAAATTTACTCATGAGGGAATGATTTGCAAATTTTTGATAATAAGTAAATTATATAACATTTTTTTGACTCCTCATTTCCATCTCTCACGTTTATCTGATCCTCATTAGTTTCATCTCCTGCTTCCTTGTTTAGAATAAACGAGAGCTGAGCTAAAGTATCATTTTTTGGCCAACCATCATCTTCGTTGATAGATCAGTCACTTTCATCAGAAGCAAGTAAAATTGCTTTAATTTCTTCTTCAATGTGTTCACGATTTCTTTTACTCATAATGAAAAAATAATAAGCGTTTCAATACAAAAATGACTCTGATTATCCAAAAACCCGATTCACTGTACGTAAAATAAAGAGTAGAAATTCACAACTGAAGATAAATTTTCAGAATGGCATTTGAAAAAGGAACTCAGTATTTATATAACTTATCTCACTCTGTGAAAGGAGCAATAAAGAATACTCCCAATCTTTTTCTGGTCTTTTATTGCCATTTTGAAAGCGGAAGTTTGTATTTGGCCTCAGAAATTCCACTGTCCTTTGAGGACAAAATAAGATGCTTGGAGTATAAAACGATTTCCATCTACAGTAACAAGAGTCTCTATACATTTTGTGAGAAAACTGCGATGTGAATAGGCTGCAGTGACAATGCAATAGTTTGTCTTTATATCATTACAATAGTCTTGATACTGAAAAGAGTTTCTGATGCTTATCCGAAAAATAAACAACTTGTCTATATCCTTATATATCATTCATCGTTAGCAGAGCACTTCAGTGGAAAATTTTTAATAAATGTCCGTAAAAATCTTTCCAATTTTGAGCTAACAACACATGAAAATAGAAACTAAAACCCTTTCAAAATACAAAATATACTCCAACAATCTATTTACTGAATCCCTCCTCAACCCCTACCGCCCTAAGGCACAGGGGAAACTACTGTGAAAAAGCCGAGATTGTCGAAGATAACGAGGACCACCTGGAGTGTTTAGTAGAGTAGTCGCTTTTAATACCCATCTCCCCTAAAAACGGCTAGCAGCCGCCCCAAACCGACCCACTTTGATGTTATAGGGTAAATTCTCAAACCGCCCGAAGCCACCAAGCTGGAATCGAGAGGGTTTTAAATACAAATCAAACACATAGATATCAAATTAGAAGCTGGATTCATATTGTCAATTTACAGAAACACTGATGCTGTCAATCCTTATGACTTTTGCGCGTGCTTCAAGGTTTTCTTGTTTCCTAAAGGGGAAGGTTGAGATGAAAGATGAAGGAGAAAATACATACATTTAGTAACAACGTGTGTTCAGATTATTTGCAATATAGAAGTTTCGAACTAATATAAAATTATAAGATACGAAACGGCAAGCAGAGAAAAAGAAATGAAAGACAATGCATCCAACGGGACGAAAGTGAAATTCTAGACTTAAAAAAGATTTACGGAAAAGCGTTCAGCTTACTGCACATCACCCCTTTCAAAGTAATATTTGGTCCCGTTTCAAAGTAAAATTTGAAATCCTAAAACGAACAATGCATTAATATATCGGTATTTGTTCTTCATTGAGAAGACACGCCTTCTAAACAATACAAAAATCTCATTTAGAATGGGGATGACCATTACATATTTCTACTCAAAACCAAAATAAATCATTTATCAATAGCATAATGTACAGCTTGTGGAACTAAGTCCATAAACAGCACTGTTGCTCTTTATGTCCAAGTTTGTCTGATCTGGTGAAATGATTGGTTGGTTGGATGTGATCATTTTCTGGTGCAAGATCCTTTTCTAGGATATACTGCACCGAAAACATAGTTCACTTATTGAGATTTCCTATTTAGTTCTATAAAATTCATCTAAAAACCAGTTAAACAGTAAGTAAAACTGTAAGAATAAATTTAAATTTTACTAAAAATTCCGATTTTCTTCAAGAACGGGAATAAATTTGGGTGAGGTCTTTCTCTTAGAAGGAAAGACAAATTAAAATCAGAAGAGCTAAAAAAGTTGACACGGTCTCTGTAAAAATCAGAACACTCAATTAAAATTCACTGGAACATTGCATGAACTGCAAACAGCTGGAGATTCTTCAAATAGTAAGTGTCTGTGTGTGATACGTGAATGGCCGATAAGCAGTCGAGTTAAAATCACGTCAAATTTCCAGTTGAAAGATGAAATCCATGTAGTAATTATTTTACTTAGTGGAGTTTATTATTTACTTCTTGATTCCAGTCATTTTGCCAAGTCTTCAGCATCCACTTTAGTAGTGCGCTCTTGATATCAGTATAATGAAGAAACTGAGAACGATACGTAGTAGCAAATGTAGCTGCAGTGTCCGCCTGTTCATTACCTGTTATGCCGACATGAGTTGGTATCCATGAGAACAAAATTCTAACCCCCCCCCTATGCAGGTGGGATTGCAAAAGCGTAATTTCCTGTGTAAGATCATGGGAATTTATACCACCATTCAAGGATTCCAAAGCACTCAAAGAATCAGAGTAAATAATAGCTTTTACTGGTTGCTTTTCTGAAAGATGTTTTAATTTTATATACAAAGCTGTCAATTCAGAGGTAAAATCATGAAGTCTATAACTTATAATGTTATTCGCACAAACGAAAGCGCAACCAGTATTTGTATCAGATTTAGTGCCATCTGTATAAATGGGTAGATAATCATGAAATAATTGTCTATGAGAAAAGAAAATAGATTTGAAAATAGAGCTACAAATCTCTGCTTTATATAGATTTTTAAAAGGATTCATGTAGGTGATGTTATTGCAGATCCAAGGGGGAGTTACAAAGGAATTACTACTGCTGACATCGAGAGTCTGAAATTCATCTGGAAGTAATTGGCGAATTCTTAGCCTCAAAGGAGAAATACATGAAGACCGGTTATTGAATAGCCTGTCCATACTGTGATCCAAAAATATTTTCTCAAAAGGTTATTTTCGGTCGATAAAACTCTAAAATAAAAAATAAAAGGATAGCATATGAATTCTGCGAGTCAAAGATGGCTCAAAATTTTCCACATACAAACTCATTACTGGAGAGGTGCGGAAAGAACCTGAGCATAGTCTTAAAGCCTGGTGGTGGATATAATTAAGCCGTGAAAGGTATGAAAGTCGTGTGGATCCTTAAACAATGCACCCATAATCAAGTTTTGACCATATGACGCTTCTATATGCTCGTAGTAAGCAAGTGCGATCCCCAAGCAGTGTTTGAGAGAAATCTTAAAATATTTAGAGACTTGAGACAAGTTTTCCTAAAATATGTAATATGGAGAAGGAAAGTCAATTTTTTGTCAAAAATACACCAAGAAATTTGCATTCATTTTGCATGATTAAAGATGTGTCTTGAATAAATAATTCCGGATCTGGGTGTAACTATCTTCTACAGAAATGAACACCAAAAGTTTTTTGAGCAGAAAAAGTAAAGCCATTTTTATTTATCCAAGCTATCATATTATTAATTGCTGTTTGCAGCTGTCTTTCAATAAATCTCATATCTCTACCAGAACAAGGGATCTGAAGATCGTCCACATAAAGTGATCTTTGTATGCAGGAAGGTAAGACTGATAATATATTAATAATTTTAAAAATAAATAGGGTTACACTTAAAATCGAGCCCTGAGGAACACCCTTTTCTTGGTAATAAACATCAGAATAAGTATTTACCATTCTAATTCTAAAATAACGATGCTCTAAAAAATTTTGCATAAAAGTAGGCAGATGTGCACGAAAATCAAGCTCAAAAAGTATTTGAAAATCCCATAACGCCATGCTCTATCATTAGCCTTCACTACATCGAAAAAAATTGAGACCAGATGGTGGTACCTGAGAAAGGCTGTACGAATGGCACTTTCTAATAATATCAAATTATCTGTTGTTCAGCGACCTTTGAGGAAACCACTCTGAAATAGTAAAATGCATCCGTTTTTTTTTGTTTTTGTTTTTTTTTTAGATCTAGGTCAAACGTGCATTTACAATCTTTCCAAGGAGTTTGCACATGCAGCTTTTCAATGCAATTAGACGGTAATTGAGAGGATTTAAAGGATCTTTATTAGGCTTCAATATTGGAATGACGGTGGCATATTTCCATTTCGATGGAAAATAATGCTCTTTCCATATTCTATTAAATATATATAGAATATTGCCCAGACAGTCATCTGACAAATGTGAGATCATGGAATAAGTGATGCCATCAGGACCTGGTGAAGTTTGCTTAGTTGTGGACAATGATTTACGTAATTCTTCTATAGTTAGATCGACATTATATGCAAGAATCTTTTTTGTGTGGAATTCAAAAGAAATTTTTTCTGCTTTGTTCTTATATGACAGAAATAGTTCTGTATAATGTGCTGCGCATACAGATGAAAATGTTTCTGCTAAAATATTAGTCATTTCCTGTAAATGGCAAATTTCCTGATCATTTACTTTTAAATATGATACAGGATATTCAGAATAAATTCTGCGCGCCTTTTTTACTAGATTCCACATGTCTGTCACTGACACAGAAGAATTAATAATGCATATAAGTATAAACCAGCAGCTTGATGCCGAGTACGTCTGATTATAGCTTTAGATCTTTGAAATAAAATAAAATTTGTTGTAGAGGGCCGTCTTCGGAACTTATTCCAAGCAATTTGTTGATTCCTGCGCGTTTCTGTGCATTGACTATTCCACCAAGGTTTCCGAAATTTAGGGAAAGCAGTGCTAGATTTTGGAACAGATTCATCTGCCGCTCTGAGTATTGAAGAAGTCACGTTAGCAACAACAATATCGAGGTCTGAGTGTTCCACCATATCCTTTGATTTTTTGGCTCTGCTAGCAAAACTCATCCAATCAGCTTTATTAAAAATATAACGCTCAGGTCGTTGCGGAACTGTAACAGGTATATTAACTTGAACGAGGAAAATCGGGAAAGTCATTCCGCACTCGAGAAGTGAAAGAGGGAGCAATAGGCGCTGAGCAGAGAGAAAGATCTAAACAATAGAAAATTTTGCTACCCAAATGAAATTGGGTTTGGTCACCATTATTCAAAAGACAAAGAGAGTGATCAGATATAAATTCCTCAATTTGTCTTCCTCGAGGATTCGTGCTATTACTACATCAAACAGGACGTTAAAATCACTTATTATTATGAACGGTGCTGGCAATTCAGCAACTCAAGTTCATGTTTATCAATGGCGGAATTAGGAGGTAAGTAAAGAGAACAAGCTGTAATTAAAAGCGGAATCGCAATACGGACCACGACAGCTTGCAGTTGTGTGTGAAGTGTAACTAAAGATGAGAAAGTTATGAGAGACGAGAAGAGCAACACCACCTGAGGCTCTACCAGAGTTACCGTCTCTTCGAATCAAACTATAACGTTTAATTTTTGTTGGATCGTTTGATTTCAAGTAAATCTCTTGAAATGCCATGCAGAGAGGGTGATAACTGTTAATAAAGTCCCTAATTTGGTGCATTTTATTGCGAAAGCCATGACAGTTCCATGAAATAAGTGTGGCTGTAAAAGTTAAAGTTTACGTAGTGATTTTTTTTCTTAACTTTGCCTGCAGTAACATCGCCGAGCTGCGTAGTAGGCTCCATATCAATTTCAGACAGGTCTGACGAGGATGGATTAATAGATAAAAGTTCTACGGAAGTAGATGGATTGCTAATATCAGCAGATTTTAATTTTTTCGAAGTTCTTTTGTCGGTTTGTTATTATTAAAAGCCTCAGAGTCTGTATGTGAGGCAGTAACTGAAACAGACGAAGTAAGACTGGAAGTAGCATCTTGAGGCGTTGCAAGTTTAGACACAAAATAGGCAGATTTAGTTGAAATTTTTTTCGTCGGTATGGTATTGGTTTTTAAAGGTAGTAGTTTTTTTTTAGGGGAGGGCAAACGACCTTCGCTAATAATTCTTCAGTTTGAGTTGAACTGGCATTTGGGCTTTCCGGTTTCGATTTAAAAAAAGAGAAATACCGGACTTGGGCGTTCTATCATTAACTATTTGGCGTGCTACTCTAAAGGATATGTTATTTTTAATTTTAATGGCCAGGATTTCTTTCTCCATTTGCCATTTACGGCAAAATTTAGAAGATGCTGCATGAGCGCATGCGCAGTTAGGGCATTTCAATGTTTCCGAATCGCATGATCCAATGAGAAATATTTACAACATACCACTTTACCACGACATGTTTGTCGGGAGTGTCCATACCTCTGACACTGATAACATCTCAGAGGATTAGGTATGTATGGACGAATGTTACAGCGTAAATATCCAGCACATATAAATTTTGGGAGAACAGGCGTCTCAAAAGTGACAACAACATGCTTTGTGGGAAATAATCGTCCATCCCGTCGAACGTGAATGCGACGAGCGGCACAGACCCCCTGGGATCGTAATTCTTCCACTAATTCTGCATCAGAGTGCTGTACAAGAGATAATTCTGAGATAACCACCCGTGAGAAATTTAATGTCTTATGAAGAGATATTTTTACTGGCCATGAGCTTAAAGTAGTTTGCTTACTAAGAATATCTGCCTTTTTTTTTTCTTTTTTCTTTTTTTGGATTTTGTTTGAATAAGTAAATTGTATGAACTCATTTTTTTAATAACCGATACTTCACCAATAGTAGACAGGATTAATTTATGAACAAGGAATGGAGAAAGTGAGTGAAAAGTTTCATCTGTATGCATGATAAAATAACGAGAGTTTGATGTTGCTTCAGTGAAGCTAGAGAAAAAACCTATACTAGGAGGAATCAAAATTCGGGCCTCGACGGCACCGCCCACCACGGAGCCCAACAAGGGAAGGCAATTGCTGGCTCTGCGAATTCCCAGCCTTAGCATCCACCCTGGCGCTAGCCGGAACCTATACGCTAAGGGCTTATTCCAGGAACGTCAACCACCCTTAACGCAGATCTCCAGAAGGTGACCCATTCGTTTGATCCCTAGCAGACCAACCACTCAGGTGGCTAGTTACGAGTCGATTGATACACAGGGGTCCAACAGTGCACCACCCTTTTAAAGGGTCGCCACGCACGGCCAACAAGTGGGGATTTTGGCTGTCCATGAGAAGCAAGAAGCAAACAGAGCGGTAACAGCTTCTCATGAAGAGTTCACTCGCTTGCCGTCGAGGGAAGGAAGAGATGCAATAGACAGCAGCAGGTTTAGGGAAGAATAAACATAAAGGGAGACATAAAAAGGAATTACGGAAAAGAGCTCATCTTACTGCACACCAGCCCTTTCAAAGTAAAATCTAGTCTGGAGATCCCGAAACGAAGAGTGCATTGATATATCGGTATTTGTTCTTCAATGAGAAGACACGCCTTCCAAACAATGCAAAAATCTCATTTAGAATGGAGATGACCATTACATATTTCTACTAAAAACCAAAATAAATCATCTATCAATAGCATAATGTACAGCTTGTGGAACTAAGTCCATAAACAGCACTGTTGCTCTGTATGTCCAAGTTTGTATCATCTGGTGAAATGAAAGAAATTAAAAATACATGATAGTTTTTTAAATAACATAAACGTATTCTTAAAGGTTTTTAAATGTTTTAACTTTCCGTGTGGTTAACATTCGTTCTTTGACATCAATTGATATTTTAGATTTGTTGCTTAGTTTTACAATAAATTACCATGAGTTAAAAGAAAGATCATATTTTTTTAGACACAAGGAAATTTTTCCTATGCATATACTTCGAACTGTTGCAATGTATCATCTATATTAGCCTGAATGTCAAGGTGATGATTAGGGATGAAAATTTTTTCATTTAAATAATTTCACAAAATTTTTATTTAGGAATATAAGATAGGAAGCTATGAATTGATATTGAGTTGTAATAAAATTTTGAATACTAATATAAAAAATATAGAGAAAATTGGCTTTCGTCTATTTAAAAATCATCTGGTTCAATTGATAACCCTATTTTAGTTTAAAATGTTTCAGATGATAAAAGTATTCTGTATATTATAATATTTATAGAAAAGTAATTTTTCATTGAAAATATTGTAAATGAAAGTATTTTAATCCCGAGCAACGTCGGATATTTCCCTATTTGAAGCATCCATTGAATCCCAAAACATCCATTTTTGGAACTATGGCAGACTGTCTGTGAACACGATTATAATTATATGCAGGAAACCTAAAAACTATTATTAATTCTCAGGACAAATATTTTTCTAGGTACACTTCTCAGTCATTAAAGATAAATACACACCATTGCATTAAAAAAATTAAATAATGACGATACATCAAATATTGTTTAAAATTTATATTCCAACGAATTAAGTTGTTTTTCTTATGTATAATTTGAGACTTTTTTTAAAAAAATGAAACAGGTTCTGAAGTCCGCTTTTTGTAAAATAAATTATCATGTAATTTACTATATTGTTTGCTTTTTAAATGTGACATTCATTATATATTAAAGTTGAGAAACATGAAAAATACTGAAGATGACACGTTTGCATAATTTTATATCCAAACAGCATTCGCAATTGGAAATGCTATTTTTCTGCTCTTTGAATCAATGAAATCTTTAATTGCACTAACTTTCACTTTTGTAATATTTCCTTCCTTCTTACATTTGTTCTTGTCATTTGATTCGGTTCAAATTATAAAGTTCGTCTCAAAATACCTCTTATGATATTTCAAAAAGGAATGTTAATACAACTAAAATAAACTATGATAAGAAAAAAATATCAGGTAAGCAATTAGTTAATGTAGTATTGAAAGAAATTTAACTTATTTCAGCTAAGGAATAAAATTCTTACATGAAAGCGGAAATGAAATTGTTTTCCCACAGTATTTTCCTAGTAAAATTGGATAAAATATGAACTGTTAGAGTTCACATCACTTAAAACTTCCATTTTTTTAAAATTTAGCAAGATGCTACTATATATAGGAACAATGATTATATCTATCTTGTCCCAATCGGAGAGAGACGAATAAATTATAAGGATTGATAGATTTCATATGCATCAGAAATTAAAGCTATTATAGGATTTTTTGGGAACGGTCCTTGCAATTCCTGTATCAAAGGATTTTGGCATCCTTTAAATCGCTACTCCCTTTCACATCTTCCAAACAAAACAAGAGGGAGGAGGCTTGCGTCGAATTTAGATTTGCTAATTAATGTGACGATGCAATGTGAAGGTAAATTTTCGACAAAACAGATAAATTAAATTTTTCTATGATCAAGTGACTATGACATCACCTGATTCAGCACTTCTTCTCAAAACCTCCACACCAAAACAGCAAAAGGAAATGTCCATGCAATTTGGCAATCCGGATTAATATAGCAAGATCTGCGTGTATAAGTCGAATTTTCTGCAGAATCGGTTCATATCCCCCCTCCCCTTCCCCGATCTCGAAGCAAAGATTGCCATCAGGTTATCATAGCCCAATTAAATTTTAAAGTAATATATTTCATAGAACGCCATTGAAAAAAATATTTAGATTAAATCAAGATTTAGTAATTCCGCCTCTTAAAAAGGTCTCATCTCTCCAAATTATAGTTTACATTCATGTAAATTTAATTACTACTATACATATTTTTTTTTATCCTGATAACACGCAAGTAAATTAAATTTTACAATTTTCTTTATATTTTTAAGGTTATTGGGAAGATAAAAGAAAATATCAGACCAAGTAAATAATGAAGTTGACGCTTTTTGACAGTGAAGATAAATAATTTATTTAATGCACGAAAACACATATGCATATATTAGATAAACATTCAAAAAGTTTTACAATTATTCAAGACATTACAGATACATCTATTCATAATGGATTACAGATACATCTATTCATAATGGATAACAGATACATCTATTCATAATTACTTATTTCTACTCATTTTCTTTGAAAATAAAACAAGACACGAAACAATGAATCAGAGCAATAGGAACTAAAAAAATCAAGCTATTTTAAAAATAATCAAATGATAATAAAATTAAAATTACTAGATGCGGGGAAAAAGTTTTATCTCAGTTTTCATGGTATCGTAAAATAACATTGAATAAAAAAAGCAATAATATTATTTGAAATATATTATGATCTTTAAAATATAAATAGTCAAATTTGCACAAAATTTGTACATTTTCATTAGGAAAATTTTATAAAATTTGATGAATTATAAAGTCTTAAAAATATTTAAAAGTTAAATATCTCAGCTAATTACATTCGTCTTACAAGATTTACTATAAATTTCTTTAGATTGCAGAAATTAATACCTTAATGAAGGAGAAAAAAAATAGAGAAACGAAAGCTCAAAATGTTATTACAAATAATAGAATGAATAATTATAAAGATTTACAGAGTTCTCATAACATGAGAATTATGCATGTACATTAGCTGTGACAGGTACAAGTGAATAGAACACAAGTAAACAAATACATTTTCTCATATATATATATAAAACAGTAAATAAAAAATATAACACCAAAAAATATATAAAAAAGAACTTAAAATCATGGATGAGCTGAAAGTATTACTGAAGAAATATATAAAAGTCTTTAAAATATAAACAAATAATAATAGTGAAATTTGCACAAAAATGAATATTTTGAATGGGATAGCTTTATAAAATTTGAGAAAATAAAATGTCTGAACAATATTTAAATGTTAAATATTTCGAATAATTACATTAATCTAAAAAGATTTACTCTGTATTTCCTTAGATTGTAAAAAAGAATCAAAATTAACGAAGAAGAAAAATAGGTGAAAACGTTATTAAAAACTCAAAAAAAAAAAAAAAAAAAAAAAAAATTCAAATCGTTATTAAAAATTACAGAATGATGATATTTACAATGAATTAAAAAGCTTTCATAACATGAGAATTATGCATGCACATTAGCTGTGACATGTACAAATGACTAATGACTAGCAAACAAATCAACAAATACATTTCTTTCAAATGTGTATATAAAACAGTAAATAAAAAATATAACACCAACAAATATATAAAACGCTCAAAATCATCGATGAAAATACTGAAAGTATTTTGAAAGTATTACCGAATACTTGAAATATATTAAAGTTTTTAAAATATAAACAAATAATAATAGTGAAATTTGCAAAAAAATGTACATTTTGATTGGGATAGCTTTATAAAATTTGATAAATTAAAAAGTCTGAATAATATTTAAATGTTAAATATTTCAAATAATTACATTCATCTAACAAGAATTTACTCAGAATTTCCTTATATTGTAGAATAGAATACAAATTAACGAAGAAGAAAAATAGAGGAAAACATTATTAAAAAACTCAAACCGTTATTAAAAATTACAGAATGATGATATTTACAATGAGTTAAACAGCTCTCATAACATGAGAACTATGCATGCACATTAGCTGTGACATGTAAAGTGAATAGCAAACAAATCAATAAATGCATTCTTCTCAAATGTATAACAGTAAATAATAACTATAACACCTATAAAACAGTAAATAAAAAATATAACACCAACAAATATATAAAACACTTAAAATCATCTATAAAAATACTGATAAAAGTAAATCCCATTTTTCCAAGCTGAAAGAAATAACTTAGAAGATATGGAAGCAGAATTTTTAAATCGCAAACATGCAATGAACTTTGTCAACAGAATTTAAATACACCCTTCGACGCGAATACAGTACAAGAGTAGTAGTTGAAATACTCATATAATTTTCATCTAAACTAGAAAATTTCCAGTTTCATCAGTTTCGACTTTTATCGTTTGGTCAGAATCTAAAAAATGATGCACAGTATTTACAGTCATTTCTCTGTGATTTTGATATACACTGGAATAGTCTATTCCAGTATTCTGACATGCATGCTGTTTTAAAAATGTAATCAAGTCATTAACCACACGCTTTGTTAAGTAGCAGTCCGCTGCTTTGAGATGATCTTTTATTCGTGTTTCACATTCGATGAGTAGTGAGACAGGCAAGAAAGTTTTCAGCCCCATTATATTTGTGGTACTTAATTATAGAAAATATCCACAGCATCTACTCAAATTTCTCTAAAATTTCGATAGTTTCGTCAAGAGCCTATGTGTTGGTGGCATGGCAACGTTATTCCATTATAAAAATGTTATTAAGTCTTTCAGTGAATATCATTTTTTAAATATTTTAGTTGCTCTTTGAAATCAAAAATGAAACTCAATTTTATTACTGAACTGCTTTAACTAGAAGTAAAAAACGAAACTCACAAGATTATGCCCATCTTTACCTCATTGTTGTCTTCCGTTTTTAAGGGAAAAAAAAATTAACTCTTTACAAGTAGAGACTTCTAATTGAAGGAAAAGAAACTAAAATCTCGGAGAAACCAGAATAAACTAAAGGAAACTAAAATCTCAGAGAAACCAGAATAAACTAAAGGAAACTAAAATCTCGGTAAAACTAAAAGAAACTAAATAAACTAAAAGAAACTAAAATCTCGGATAAACCTGGTATGTTGACACTTCATGCCAAATCGTAAGAATGTCCTGTACGCAATATAAGTGACAAGCACTTGCAAATCTTAATTTGAATCTCAGCTTGTTGTCCAATACTATTTTTTCGTGAGTTTTACGATGATTTATCGAACCGTCGGCGTTAAGGACAACGTAATCCTTTAGCTCCACCGTTTCATGCATAATTGCACGGTTTATGTTAAGAAATTTGAAGGTTTCTAAACAAAGTTTGCAAGTGTAGTCGACAAGTTCCTTTTTAAGTGTTTCAGGCATGCTCACATCTTTGATTTTACCTTCAGCTTCCGATTTAAATGTTTCTGTATAATCGGGATAATTTTTCACTATCATAGCCGCTTCAGCAGTCATAAATTCGTATTGAATTTGACTGTGTAAGTCTTCAACTATATGCCTAATTTTATCAAAGTCTGATAATAAAATTGCACCAGCACCAAGTGCCATTTCTTTTAGTGTTGCGGGATTTCCGATTGGTCGATTCCTGACTCGAGGGATAGGGAAACTCATTCTTTTTTACTCTTTTGGAATCTGCAATAAAAAATAAGTAAATAAATAAATAAAACATATTTTTAACTTATTCCGCAAATATTAGGCATATTAGTTGTCTTTTATAATTAACATGTAAAGGAGCAGATAAGTGAAATGATAAAACTGCCGCATAAGCTTGAACAGAAATCTAGTGAAGAAAGTAGAGATAAACAGAAAAAATTAAGTTATATTGGATTCAGTAATAGAAAAAAAATATTCAGTTTTCTACCAATATTTGCTAGACGAAACAGAACTGTTATGAAATATTTCATGCCAAATCAGACTAAATTCATTGAGTTATCCATTGCAATATTTTATTATACTATACGACTTTACGGTTAATATTTTATCTCATATGATTGTTTCAATTCTTAAGCTATTTAACTACTTTTAAAGTTTTCGAAAAATGCTATAAAATACTTCAATGGGATGTCTGATAGAATACCAACTGCAAATATTGATAGTAGATTTAAATAAACTGCAATTCACTGTAATGAAAAAAACAGGATTGCCATTAGTGAAAATGTAATCAAGCTGTGTGATGTTGTACTTCTATGTAAATACTACGCATGTACTATGTAAATGCACGTACACAAAATGAATGATAAAAGATTCTATCTGATCAAATAACAGCTTTGCTACAAGTTTCTTTGGTTCCATCTGAGCAATTGTCAGTTTACTGCTGAAATAGAAAGTTGTTCTCTAAGATACAACTACAATAAAAGATCTAATATATTTATCAGTCGTGAAATTTGCACTTAAATATAATAAAATAACAAAAGAATAAGCCAGAGGATACTAAAAAAAATTCACTACTCTGGTTTGAAATTTTAAGAAGAGGTTATGCACAATACGTTAGGGGCTATACACTTCAACGAGATGAGGAATTGGATCCCTAAGACTATCCATTCAAAATTAATTGGTTACTTATAGACGAATAAATTGCATTTATGAAAATTTATATGGTTGTGTAAAAATTATTATCTACTCAATACTTTGGTATATTGCAAATTGTAGCCAGCATACACGTCTTCATTCCATATAAATTTATAATGCTGTAAAATCGGTACTCATTTAGTCTGTTAGTTCGTTTTATAATTTTTTCCTTTTGCTATACTATACATGTATACACTGAAATGTGTCATATTACGAAAGTGCATAAGAAAGTCGGGAGCAAAATATTCCTTCAAGGTCATCAAAGGACTTGAAAACAGTTTGATGACTGAAGCAGAATAATTCTTGCTTTAGTTAATGAGATATTTTGTAACTTCTATAACAAAGTAAGTGTTCGAGTTATTTGAAGCTTTTGAATTTCGTAGATTAATTTTGAGTAGTATATCAATGTTTCATCTTGGTATACAAACCAAGAATAAAAATTTTCTTACCGCTTGAATCACAGTTGAATGGATAGAATATGCTGTCAACTTTAATAGTACTGTATATTTTTCAGAACAGCTTTGGCACAACATAAGTATATACGACATTAACAAAGTGCGTTTTTTCCGAAGTTGCTGAAATTCGAAAATCAATATTGTGTAGTTCAACAATATATAATAAAAGTATCCAAATCATAGTTTAAATCATTTCTTACCACTTGAACCACTGCTGAAAGGACAGAATATGCTGGCAAGTCGAATAGTATTATTTTTTAGAACAGCATTGGTACCTACAAAAATAAATAAATAAATAAATCGAAGCATATCAGTCTATTTTACTGTGCAAGAAAATAAATTCTGTAGCAATATATCTGAATATTTTAATAAGTCCTATCCTGAACGACTTTTTACTTTGTAAAAAACATTGAATATATTTATTTATTTGAGCTAAAGGGAATCATTTTGTGTACTTGAAATTTTCTTCCTAAACAGTTTTCTTTGTTCAATTTAAATATGTAAATGGTGAATAGTTTTACCTGAAAAATGGTCTTGATTTATCTAAGGAATAGTGACTGTGTATAATCAAATTTATTCACAGAAAGTGACTTAACTACAATTAACAAAATATTAAAGAGAACTTACCATATTTTCAAAAAACATTGTGGCATTCAGCATTGCGGAGAGTTCATTAGTCTAAGATTTCCTTAACTTTTTCGCAATCTTTTTTCGGAAGGAAATTATTTCTAGGACACCTCTCTACCTGTTAAAAAAAATCCCAATAATTTATTTCTAAAATTAGTGTTTCGAAATGAAAAAAGTCAGAACTCTCTTTGAGGGAAAAATGCAAATTCATCTTAAACATGTATTTTTTTTATAATTCCGAATTTTTACCTTATGATTTCATAAAAAATATATGTATCTTTTTCAAATAATGCACATTATAATTTTTGCTTAAATTATCATAACATCATTCATCAAAACCAGTCATTCTTTGAATATATAACAATGCCTTGGTCGCTAATAAAGTAACAAATTTGATAAAGAACGGAAACTCTTTCGTACTATCCTTACAATTCAGAAAAGGACAAAAAAATTTTAAGCTTTTCTACGGATACTCCAATCATCTTATTTACTCATACGAAAGCACAGGAGAGAAGCCTGTAACTCGAAATGAACTGTTTCCGTCAAATAAATAAAATCGGGAAGAGCGAAAAATGTCTCTAAGAAAAGCGTAGGATTAAAACAAATTATATTACGTAAAAACTGAAGTTTCGAATAAACATATAGTTTATAAGGCCATAATTGCAAGTGCAGAAAACAGAACGTACTCACCTGTGGAATGAAGAGTGGTAAATGGAGCGGACAGCCGGTCCCTAGAAATTTTAGACCCCGCAGAATCTATTTATAAATTGATGCGCAGATTGAGAAAGCATTGAAATGATTTGAGCAATTCCAGTCTCTTCGTTGCCATGGGTTACTCCCTCAGAAAAAAATATTTTTAAAGACGTCATGATTGTGAACAAAAGGGATTTTGCAATTCTATCGATCAATAAATATCAGTGCGATCATGTAAAATGAAAAGGTCGCAAGAATAGATGAATTATTATTTTCGGTTAATAAAAAGATTTTTTAGAGAAAATCTGATGAAATTGAATAGAATGATTTATCATTAACATATTACAGTAGAAAAAAAAGATTAATTTTTTTCCTTTTTAATTCTAGGTCCGTGAGTCTTAAAATATACATAAAATATACATTGCCATGGGTTACTCCCTCAGAAAAAAATATTTTTAAAGACGTCATGATTGTGAACAAAAGGGATTTTGCAATTCTATCGATCAATAAATATCAGTGCGATCATGTAAAATGAAAAGGTCGCAAGAATAAATGAATTATTATTTTCGGTTAATAAAAAGATTTTTTAGAGAAAATTTGATGAAATTGAATAGAATGATTTATCATTAACATATTACAGTAGAAAAAAGAGATTATTTTTTTTCCTTTTTAATTCTAGGTCCGTGAGTCTTAAAATATACATAAAAAAATAAGGTCAATTATTTTTTTTTCTTTTTCTAATCGTGATCTTCTCCTTCGAAGCCTGAACCTCGACTCTTATCAGAATTGTAGATTTATACCAAATTTTGGATCAAACTTATCAAAAAGTTAGACGTCTGTTATTTTGTCTATTTGTGATTTTATGAGCTCTATAATTGCAAGTCACAGAAAGATAGGCAAATTTAATTTAGCATAATCGGTATTCTTGTCTCTACTAGGAAGTACAAAATGCTCAGTATTGCTTTATTATATGAGAAAGTCAAATGCGTACATCCTTCCTAAATCTTTAGAGACTTAAAATGAAATTTTCTGCTAAAACTTCAGCTAGAGTGAAAGCAGCTGAAAAGGCCTTACTTTAAAGAATAACAAAGACATCGAAATATTTTTCATTTGCCATTTTGTAGAAAGTCTGAATTTTAATTCCTAAAGTAAATGAATATTTTCTTTCACAGCATTTAATTGATTTACCGAAGTTTAAAATAAGAACAAAATTTTATTTCCATGAAACTGAAAATGAGGACAAGTTTATGTCGGCATTTCACTTATATTAGAATTTTATTAAAAGTTATAAATCCTGAAAATTTCGCCTTAAATTTTGTAGCAGATAAAACTGAGAGCAAGTAGGGAGCTATTAGCGAGCCCACCACAGGTTTGTGGTTAATACATATTCCCAAGCATTTTAATCATGAAGGAAGAAACAAGTGAAAAAAAATTAACATACATTCTCACATTCATACAATTTAAATATACATTCTTATTCCTCAAGGCATCGCTTATTAATTTTTAAAATTTAATTCTGTTTTAATCTTCTTTCTATATATATATATATATATATATATAGAAGATATATATATATATATATATATATATATATATATATATATATATATATTCACATACAAATTCTCTACCCCTTTATAAATATTTATTTGTAATTTCAGCAGAATCTAACTACAAGCAATATAAATACTTTTTGGCTCTAAAGATATAAAGTTTAAATATACATAAATATACAAACTCCAAACTTTTTTTAATGTAAACTATAGAAATATTTACATTCATAAATATATTAAATATATCTAAAATTCTCAATTTACTGATGTTTATCTATAAAGTATAAATCCATCTATTAATTCCTCTTCGAAATAGGGTCATATTTTTAGATTATTTAACATGGCACTAGGTTACATTGCTTAACTTTTCTTAAAGTGAGATAATTTATTTTTAATATCAGTATTTCGAATGAAAAGAGTCAGAGCTCTCTTTGAGGGAAAAAAAAAAATGCTGACTCATCTTAGAGATGTATTTATTTTTTTTAATTCCGAATTTTTACCTTATGATTATAAAAAATATATGTCTCTTTTTCAAGTAATACATATTATTATTTTTGCTTAAAATCTCATAATACTATTTATCAAAGTCAGTCGTTCTTTGAACATATAACAATTCTTTGGTCGTTAATAAAATAATAAATTTGATAAAAAAGCGGAAACTATTTTGTACTATCTTTCCAATTCAGTAAAGCACACATACGCACAAATAATAATAATAATAATAATAAGTCTTTTCGACAGATATTCTAACCATCTGTTGCACTGTCGAATTTACTCATACAAAAGCACAAGAGAGAAGCTGTAACTCTAGATATACCGTTTTCGCCAAATAAATGAAATCGGGAAAAATGTCACTAAGAAATGCTTAGGATTTAAAAAAAATATATTAAATAACTAAAGTTCCGAATAAATATACAGTTTATAAGGCAATAATTGCAAGTACAGGAACAGAACGTACTCACCTGTGGATTGAAGATTGGTAAATGGCACGGGCAGTTGGAGCTCCCTAGATCTCGCAGCTTTGGACCTCGATGCGCAGATTGAGAAAACTTTGAAAGGCACTGAGCAGTTCTGGTCCCTTCGTTGCCATGGGTTACTTACTCTCAAAGAAAAATAGTTTAAAAGACGTCATGATTGTGAATAGAAGTGATTTTGCAATGCTATCGATCAATAAAATGAAGAGCTTGCAAGAATAGGTGAATTATTATTTTCGGTCAATAAAAGGACCATTTTAGGAAAAAATATGATGAAGTTGAATAGAATGATTTATCATTAACCTATTACTGTAGGAAAGAGATGAATTCCAAGAAAGTAGGACACGACATATTCATAAAGAAATTAAATTTTTAAATGGTAGGAATTTTTCGACATATTTTTTTGGGTATTAAAAACTACGTTAAATATGTTTGGAAAAACAAAAATGATCAGAAAAAATGGCGACATTCAATCTTAATGAAAATTATGATTGTCGGCTGACAGCAAAAAATTGTCCAATCAAAAGAAAGTGAAATATGAGTTACTGCATTCTTGTTGCTTTATAACATATTCTCCGACGCATAAATAAAAAACCGCGCATATTAAATTATTACTATGCGATGTATATGACACAGAAAATGATATACGCGATTTTTCTGTTACAGTGCATACATAAAATTTTAAAAGCACAAAGAAAATGTTGATTTGCTTTTCTTTTGACTTGGCCACTTATAAATGTACATTGACGTTATTTTAGTTTGCGTAAAAGCAGAAATTAGAGAAAAGAAATATTGAGAAAAAATATTTCAATTAATTTGCAAATGTAAAAATTGAATTTATAAAAATGAAATAGAAGTATGAATAGAAATAGAGCAATGAAAATAGAAATAAAAATTGAATTTATAGCATCTGTCTTTTTCCATTAATTTGCAATTGTAAAAAATTGAATTTATAAAACTGAAATAGAAGTATTAATAGAAATAGAGAAATGAAAATAGAAATAAAAATTGAATTTATAGCATCGGTCTTTTTCAATTAATTTTCAATTGCAAAAAATTGAATTTATAGAAATGAAACACGATATGGTCAAACATATGGTTCCTGTATTTAAGCAATTGGACCAATTATTGCTAATAGAATTCCGCATGAGTATGTAATCCTTTTAGTTCGATAATTATATAATGCTACTAACTTGTCGGAAGAAATTTAGTATTGTTTTAACACTAGCGTTATAGATAATAAAACATTTGACGAAATGCAATTGAGGGAAGAATGTCTGTTTTTCTGTATATATACGTATGGAAACGATAACTCGGAAGACTTCAATTTAGCATATGATTTTCTAATAGTCGACGTTACTCTGATTGAAACAGTTTCTAATTCGACCCCACGATTTAGAGGCCTCGTACTAGAGTACTATTGACTTTCAGTTCAGATCAGTGTTATTATTATAGTTAGATTCAGTAAGTATTCATTATGAGATGTTGGGAAACTTATTCAAAAAATAGATGTTTTTGTCTTTACTTTGTAACCTATAAAATATACAAAAAAAAAATCAATGTTACAACTCTCACTAAATTTAAATTAGAGAATTCGACGAAATTCCCGTTTTTGATATTTCTCGACAGGAAAAAAATCTTTTTATTTTTATTTTTCTTCTTTGGAATTAATTAGTCTAATACGGTAACTCAAAAGCAATCGATGAAATTTGGCTTATTGCCATAGCATGAAAATGTAGAAAATATATAGCATTTTAAATTATATCCTTTTATAGGATACCTGTCTGTCATTTAAAACCGTTTGCGGAAGGCATGATAACTGAAAAACAAAAAGAGCTAGATTTATTAAATTTCTCATATGTGCTTATTAACACAGTTGTTGATCTGTATCATATTTTGAAATTATAACTGAAAAATGCAAAACCTTAGATAAATGAAATTTGCTATGCGTTCCTTTCACCAAAATTTTAGTTTTACATAAAGTTTGGTATCTTAATGGGAGATAAGAGCTGCTTACATAATTTATTTCTCTGTGCTAAATAACATGTAACATGTCATATTGAGAAAAAATACCAGAAAGTCAAAGGCAGAACAATGCTGCTAGTTTTTTTCTTCTTCTAAATTTTAGGACTGTAAGTCTTAAAATATACATAAAAAATAATGCATAAAATTTTTTTCTAATCGTGCCTCTCTCCTTCTAAGTCTGGACCTTGATTTTCTTATCAGAATTGTAGATTTGTACCAAAAATGGATTAGATAAATGAAATTTGTTAAGTAATCTTCATATTAAAAATCTAATTTTGTACTAATTTATGATTTCAGTCTGTTGAAAAAAGGCATTGTACATATTTGGTTTTCTTCACTATATTACCAAGTACGAAACATTCATGGCGGGTTTCTGAAAATAAAAATCTGAGCACCTGCTTCGTTGACAACCTTGCTAAAGTCCAAGATTTAATATCAAGAAGGGAAAAAAACATTTTCATTAGAGAGTATACTAGAAGGGAAGACTACTGCCGCTTGTGACATTGAATAAGTTTCCTTTTTTTTTTAAAGAACTTAAATAAAGAAAGACAAATATGGTATATTTGTTACGAATGTTTTTCAAATTTTTTCTTCCTTTTTAATATTCTCCCCGGGGGGCACCTCGAAATGAGGATGAGATGCTTCCGACATGGCGGTTGGATCTCGCCACCCTGGAGAGTACACGAAAAGGTGGAGGTCTGGCTCCTCCCATCGATGACTGGACGTACTTTCTTAGGGAAGGGTTGTACCGTGGCCGGTGATGGCCCTTAGAACTCAACCATAGTTCCCGCCGGTGTTGCTGTTGCGGTGGTCCGGTCATTCAGTATTTATTATCCGTGTGCCTTCGGGCTGGTCGGAGAGTCAGTGATATGACTTCCTATTTAATATAAAATTCTAATATCACAATTCTGTTTCGGTAAATTCTTCACTAAATCTATGTAAGTTCAGAATATTTTCTCACAGCCTTTTCTTTTCTGCTTTCTGTCTTCCTATTCGTACGCTAGAACGTGCTCACCAGGGCTTGTGCAAAAAAATCTTGAGAAAAGTTGAAAATTTGATTATATTTATAAAATTCCGAAAAACAAAAAGCCTTAAAAAACTCAACTACTGTTACTTCAATCCAAGCTGTGTGTGTGTAACATAATTTTGTAGATGACTGAAAGAAAAGAAGACACGTTGGGAATAAACTTCAATTAATTTTTCTAGACGAGGCATGATTTTTACACAGGGACAATGTTGGAACGCGTCCGTTTGCACCGGAATACAAAAATGAAAAGCTAGAAAAGTTTTCTTCTCAGTGATTTTACTAAGATATTCTTCTAAGGACATTTTTGGTAAGTGTAGACTTAGGAAAAGGAGATAGATTTTTATCCCTTCACTCAGAGGTGAGAAACTGCAATGGTCAGCCATATTTTAGAGCACTTGTTTGAAATAATTAAATAAAAAAAGTGGGATTTCGATTAGGAAATAAGAGAAAATTCTAGAATAAAGTAATATGAGCTAATTTAATATAAAAAGGAGTTAATTAGCTTTATATTCAAATTAAGAAATATCATTACATATATATGAAATACATATGTGTCAGTGGTATAATTAATGGTGTATGAAATACATATTATCAGTGGAATAAATAAAAAGTACATTCTCTGTACGAATGAGGATATATAAAATCTATAGAGCAATTAAATGACATATAGTAACTACCTTCAAATTATATAATAAATATTAGAAAACACGCATGAGGATAAAGTTAAAATCTGAAACAAGTTTAGTTGACGTTACTTTCTTATCATCAGTAGAGTTTACCGAGGTGGGGCCTCAAATTATATCAGCGCCGGTAGCTCCATATTGCCAAAATTCGTCACTGTTTAGCTAGAAAAATACTTTTGTCAATTTAATATTTAGAAGAGAACGCTCATTTGCTTCGTCGTGGATTCCAGTTTTAAAGAAATTTAGTAGATATCTTACCGTTGCCTAAACTATGAACTGCTGTCTATCTTAGGTCATATTATAGTAAAAAAGAGGAAATGAGCTTTATAACAAGAATGCAATCTTTTCTTCCGTGTTTTCTAACATCAAATTTCTTAATTCGCGACCAAATAAATATGTTTTTTTTAAATTCTAATCTGGATGTTGAGCACAAGGTGTCTTTCATTACTAAATCGATGTCGACCTATAACTTTGCATTATTCCAGCTTACCCAGCGTTGTTCAATTAAAAAAAATTAGCAGCTTTAAAAGATTATAAGATAATATTTAATGTTACCTTTTAAATATTTAAACATATATACACGAATCAGAAAAATCCGTTTTAATTGATTGGCACTCTCAATGCTAGAAAGAATTTAGTAAAATTAGGGGAAAAAATAATAATCATTTACAAATCATGTTTACAATATTCCAACAATTACAGCAATTTTGTGTGAATTAATAGACAATACAAAATTTAATCCAATGATATGAAAAAGAAAACGTTTGTTTAATATCAGTCATAAAATAATCAGTCAGTCATTCAGATGACCCATATTTACAATATATAGAGAAAATTATATTGTAAGAAAAGATTTTTTTATTATAATATAATAATTCATTCTTCTTTTCTAATTCTAAATTTTAGGAAGGTGCGATGACTAGTTGCCCATCGACAAGATGAAGAATTAGATCTCGATGACTATCTATTAATTAATTAATTTTTGCTTATAAGCAAATCAATACGGGTTTATGACCTATAAGGCAAATTAAAAACCTAAAATTTACTGAAAAA
>JAPMOR010010891.1:947489-995464 GCA_026543865.1 Argiope aurantia | reverse complement strand
GTTTATGACCTATAAGGCAAATTAAAAACCTAAAATTTACTGAAAAATTTGATGTATTGTATGAAATTATAAATTACAAAATATACTAAAATATATGAAATTGCTAAAACTTTTTATTCGGATTAGGAGAAAATAGCATAGAAGATAATTAAAGTATAAGTAAATTTAATAAAAATAATTTTTAAAATTGATTGGTTTATTACTATATTCAAAATTAGAATTTTATTTGAATTATTTTTCGCATTGTAGTGTTTAGTTAATAATTCATTGCTACGAATATTATGAGACCTTGAAATCAATTTTTCTCACTAGAAAGGACCGTAACTAATATGGAATTAAAATTTTATTATATATATCGATTGTTCGATAATTAATTTAAAAATAAAAATAAAATGTATATTGTTACCGAGAAAGCAAAACTGTGCTAAAACTCAGAGCACAAGCACATCAATAAATGAATAAGCAATTGATTATTAAAATCTGTCTTGATGCACATGGAAGAAATCATTTTAAATTAAAGTATTTAAAAACAGTAAGAGAGAATACATACCAACTAACAATATGATTTCCAAAACTATAATGTCATCAAAAGCTTTACAGTTACCAAGACAGTTTTGTCAAAATTAATAAAGGAAAAAATGAAGTCGAAATTGCAGTTATCGGCCAATCAAAGTGAACTCTAGATTATGTGATTAGCATATTTATTTCAATTCTTGATGAATGATTGGTATTTTAATTGATTAATAAAGAAAAATTATCATATATATCTAATATAAACTTTTCCGCCCATATTTATGGTTTGCCTCTCTAAAGCGAGAAACTTTGAGTACTTAGATGAATGTAAGACGAAAATTTTACTAGTTGACCTTTTTACGGTTTGGGAGCCTGATAAAAATCTGAATTTTTAAAATTTTACTATGAACCTCCTCAGAAGCAAAAGCGTTTTTATTCAGTTGCGCATTTCATTTAATATAACAATGTGATTGGAAGCATATGCTAGATGCAGTATTTAAGGAAATAAACTCTTATTTCTCTTTTTGCGACATCCAGTGAATGTCACGTATCTTTTTGGTAAATGAGAAAAGAGAAATTAATTTGAAATTATAGCTTTATTCTTCTGTTTCATATTTAAGCAAAAGGTTCAATTTTAAGCAGCTATTAACAGTTCTTTGTTAAATGCACGATGAGTGAGGGAGATACTCAGCACCACAAAAAAGAAAACAGGACAAAACTGAATGTGAACGAATCCAAAACTTACACAGCTTCAAAAAGAAATATTCCCGATTTATTTTAGTCACGGGATTTCACATGATAATGCATTTTAATGTCATGAGTTAAAGTTATGGAAATTAAACAGATAGAAGCATCGATAAGTCAAAGCCCCTTGTAACTCAGAAATTAAAGTTAAACTGGGTATAAAGTAATTGGAAATTAATTAATTTTAAACGTGCTTAAATTGAATCTATTAAATGTATGCGTGCTACATTTCCATTTTAAAGTGTGAATATTTTTAATTAATTTCTGTTTAACTTAATTTTTAAATCTTTTTTTGAGGTGACACAAGGGTTGAATAATGGGATGGACGCAATTTTTTTCATATATTTATATCACAGAAAATCAGCAAATTTTTGTGAACGATACCAGATAAAAAAATTAATATTGATCAATATTCTCCGCTCTTGCGTGGGGGTTAAGAGAAAAGAAGTGACAAAAATCGACTGTTCTTCCTAAATTTTTGAAATTAAAAAATATATATATGCCTATTTAGCTTAAGTTTCTTAAGATTAATATTTTTTTTTTATTCAAAATTTGGCTGCAACTTCAGATTACACATTCTTTTCAATATAAGTACAAAATACACGAATTTTATTTATTCGATGAATTAAATTATTATCGATGAATTTTATCGAAGAATTAAATAATCTATACTTATATAAAGCTCAATATGTGTGTGTGTGTGTTGGCGCTCTACAGAAAAGACCATTTGACATACAGTTACCAAATTTGGTACGTGTATACCTTGGAGGTCGGGAATGTGCACCTGGGGGCCCTTTTTTGAAATTTTAATTATTAATTAAAAACTAACTTTCCCGCCAAATAAATCGTCATTTCCCCACCGCCAAATGAGTAAGGCTTCAGTTTTTTTCCCCACGCTAATCAGGCTAGGCTTAAGATTTTCCGGCCGATTATTTCAAACGATTCTGTTTATTTTCTTAATGTTTGATGCATTTAAAATTAAACATTGTTAATTAATCGATCTTTCAGATTCATTCTTAAGTACTTTAGAATTAAAATAAAACAGAATAAAGGAAATTAAAAATTTCTAATCTGCATAGCGTTACCCCAACTGGCGTAGAAAAATTCACGCATTTGCGCATTTTGTTCTGATTATTTACATATATTTTCAACGGAAGCGGACTAGATTTAAATTATTTTTAGGTTAGTTGTATGCTTTTGTAATTAAATTGTATTTATGTTAGTTTAAGTTCATCGTTTTTTAAGTAATTTTTTTTACCTGTTTTCGACCAATTATTTTAAACGATTCTGTTTATTTTCTTAGTGTTTGGTGCATTTAAAATTAAACATCGTTAATTAATAGACCAGTTCATGATGAATCTGAAAAAATTTTGTTGATAAATTCTTGAGATATTATATAAATTAAGAAATATATTCTTTAGTGCCCATAAGGTTTAAATGCTCAGTGACTCTGTTTTCAGTAATCATATTACAAAAAAAAAAAAGCTTTATTTTAGTAAAAAATATTATTATATTAATTGCAGATTAATCATTTCCACTTTAATTTAAAGCATAAATTCTACGGGAGCGAACAGAAAATTAGAGAGATACAGATTACGTTATGACTGAAGGCCTTTATAATATTATGAGTGAATTGAAATGTGAAGTTTTAAAATATTTTAATGAAGAAGCTATTAAAGTAGGAATTACATAAAATATTTAATTATTAAAATTTTAACGAGCATTAAGATTGGCGAACCGGCTGGTCGCCAAAGGCGGCTAGTAATTAATAAATTAAGATCTCAATAAATATCAACTCCTTCTATTTTCTTTTTTTATGATTACAAATTATGAAACTAAGCTCATTTTATTTTAATACGCCATTGGATATACTTTAGCTTTTATCTGCCTGCAATCGAAAGGACGTTTTCAGTAAAACTTTTATTTCCTTTTCTTTAAAACAATAACAAACTCTTTCGAGCTTTACACAATCTTGTGGTAGGCTGAGACAGTTATGAGTTTTATATCTGTACATGTAAATTCATTGAACTGAATAGAAATTGTAAGTATTAAAAACGAAATTCCTATGTAATATTTTATATACACTTAGAAATATTGGAACACAAATTCTACTAAGTATATAAAATATATTCTTAGGCATAATTATCATATACATCTACAAATATATAAATGTTAATATAAAATAATAAATATCTTTTTTTTAATTCCTAACCTTTCTTTAAATTCTGTTTCGCATTAGGATTACATATATGTATGTATTAAGTTGGCACATGGATGCATTGGGTAAATTTCTCCACAACCTGAGTGTCGCTGACAAAAACGACATAAGGAAGAATTCTATGAATATTCATAATTTCTGCAGGTATGTAAAATATATCTTAAGACATATATATATAAAAGGCATAAATTCTGTATATATGAATATAGTATATGATGTCTCAATATATAAATGTCTATTTCAACTGATAAATGAACCTACCAATTAAATCTAAATCTATCTTTAAAATCTATCTCACATTGGGATTTTATTTCTAGATTACTTAATTCATGCAATGATGTAAGGCGTAGTTTATTTAGCAATATCATTGACAACAGTAATTTTTTGAAGAATTACATTTCTTTTTCGAAAAAAAAAAATCGCTTAATTTTAATCTTCGTGTTTCATTTGCTGTCCAGAAAAGTCAAAAACCCATTAAGGGACTGTCGCGGTAAATGTCTATTTCAACTGATAATAAATAATTCAGAAGTTCAGTCATAAAACATATGGGAAAGAAGTTTCAAATTTAGAATAACAGTTAGAGCTAAATTAATGACAAAAGTAAAAATAAATCCTTTAATGATTTATAATTTATTACTAAGTAAACATTAAGGATTCGAATAATTACTAAATTAAAAACTCAATATTATAAATATCATAAATTGAGCAATCTTACTTGCAGAATCAAACTCTGGAACACTATGGTGGGGAAGGAATTCCCCAGAGCTGGAGAGTGGATAAGAATGGAACTTGCAAGTAAATTTACAGAAAATTTAACGCGGAAATCAACAAATCACATGTCCAATAAAAAATAATTCGAGTTCCCTGTTTACTTTCCGTTAGTGGGTTTCTAAATCTATAATGACATCAAAAAATTCACTGAACAATGCAATGACTGCAAAAATACAGGAATGAAAAGGTCTGAGATGACAGGCTTTCCATGACATAACAAGCAAATATTTTAGATCATTAAAAAAATATTATACAAACCTCAGGAAATTCTATCGAACGATTCATAAATAATTTTAATATCCTAATATTGACAAATATACATGATTGAAATATAAACAGTAAAGTCCGTTTATCAATATAAATTTATAATGAAGCTTCCTAATTAGTTTCATTTTGATGATATTTATATTTGAGATGAAAACAAACGAGGAAATTACTGAGAAATACTTAAATAGATGGAATTTTCAACATTCAGACATAAAGCAAATTATGTTTAAATAATGAAAATCAAGCCTTAAACAATTCAAAAATATAAATGAACTTGGGTCTGTAATGATAGAAAGCAATGTTTACATTTTCCAGCGCAGAATAAATGCTAAAAGGGTCGAAATTCACAAGACAATTCTAGTTTACAGCTTCTCAAACGTTAGCGAACGTGAAACATGCATAGCATTTTTAATGTATAATTCATTAGAAATGTAGTAAAAATTTTCATGTTCAAGCATGTAAATCTAATTTGCATTTTATTGAATGCATTGTCTCATAAAATTAAACTGAAACATAGACATATGATGACACAAAATTAACTAGAACAATTCGGAAATAAAAAAATGATAATTTTTTAACTTTATATCTAATTAACCAAAATAAATTCGAATTACATAGTTTTGTTACATTATTTATTTGGAAATTCATTACACCATTGAGAAAATTCAAAATAAAAACATCCGAGTATGCTAAGCTTCTCTGAATTTGGATTATTACAACTTTCCTTATTTAAAATCCTTTACAATTTATCATTATCTATAGTTAATTTTTTTTATTATTATTCTTTAATATTTATAAGCAAACACAGACAAGGAAACCTTCTTGGTCTCAAAAAAATTCATTGAAACTTTCTTTAATTGCCTTTTTTTATGCTTTCTGTTTCCCTGATTTGAACTGAGCTATCTTTAAAAAATTCTGGTCACATATTGTTGTTAGAATCAATTTGACAGAAACGTTTATGTTTTTCTTCATAAGATTATCTTTTTAAACATTTTGATGTAATTTGCATTGTTTCATGTTTGTAAAGACAGAATTTACAAATAGCATTTTCATACACTTTCTGAGTTGATAGTTGAAAATTTCCCATTTATGTGTTCTTGTTGATAATAATGTGCCTTTCTAAATATTTTGTAAAAATCGTGTTCATTTTTTCTCAGACAGGCAGAGATCATCTGAAAGGAACCTCACTAAAAATTGATTTTAGTGAGGTTTGAAACGTCAAAAGCTTGAACATTTTTTTGACAGTTAGAAGTAATGAAACTGAGACGAAAAACTGTCATGCATTGCTTTTTATTTCGTAAAATACGAAATGAAAATGCAGAGTTGTAAAATGAGAGGCTATACTGTTTATTCGGACCATTTCACGATAGTTAAAAATGCACTAAATTATTATGTACTTCTATGTTTTCGTTTTAAAAATGCTTTTTTGCCGTTTACAATATATTTTGTTGCTCTTGTCAGATTTTCTATTTGCGTTATGCATTTAAAAGGTTTGTCAAAATTTAAACCTCAGTTCTTTCTGATGCCTTGAAACGCGTAAAAGAGGGTTAATTCTATATTCGCCTTCTTAATATGATACCAGTGTGTTTGATGAATATGATTTCTCATGCGTTAGTGGATTTCATATGAAAAAGAAACAAACATAATAAATCCAGAGAAATTTAATCTAAATAATCGATCTTCAATTTAAAGAAAAGAAATCAAATTGAAGGGTTTGCTGCAAAAAGGAGGTAGCTCCAATTATTCGAGTTTGCAGAAAATCGCGGTGGCATAAGGAGCTATCTCTATATTACAATAAACTAATGAGACAAATAGCTCCATCGCTTGAATTAATGCGAGAACTAACGATTGGAGCTATATCTTTCTGGCACCAAACGAACAAGTTTTTATTTTGCAACATGATAGTTCATGTAACTTCAAATTTTCCAAGCTATAACGGTCTGCAAATTTTCCAATTGTGAATAATATTGTGTCCTATTTAATTTTTTTCGTTTAACAAGAGTTTTAATGACTTAAAGTAAGTTTAATATGTAGTCTACTTAAACTGGAAGAGAGATTCATATTGTCAGTTTACAGATAAGCTGGTGCTGTCAATCTTTATCACTTTTGCGCATGCTTCAAGGGTTGTTTGTTTCATGAAACGGGGTGGGTGGGTGAGATGAAAGATGAAGCAGAGGATATAAACAAGTAGCAACAAGGTATACTAAGATTATTCGCAATATAGGAGTTTCGAATTAAATTTAAAATTGTAGGATCCAGAACAGCAAGCATGGGGGAAAACTGAAAGAAAATGCATCCAAAGGTACGGAAATGAGATTCAAGACATAAGAAGCAATTACGGAAAAGAGCTCATCTTACTGCACATCACCCCTTTCAAACTAAAATCTAGTCTCAAGATCCTGAAACGAATAGTGCATTGATATCTCGGTATTTGTTCTTCGATGAGAAGACACGCCTTCTAAACAATACAAAAATCTCATTTAGAATGGGGATGACCATTACATATTTCTACTCAAAACCAAAATAAATCATTTATCAATAGCATAATGTACAGCTTGTGGAACTAAGTCCATAAACAGCACTGTTGCTCTCTTTATGTCCAAATTTGTGTCATCTGGTGAAATGAAAAAATTAAAAATACCTGATGTTTTTTTTAATAGCTGAAACGTATTCTTAAAGGTCTTTAAATGTTTTAACTTTCCGTATGGTTAACATTCGTTCTTTGACAACAATTGATATTTTAGATTTGTTGCTTAGTTTTACAATAAATTACCATGAATAAATAGAAAGATCATATTTTTTTAGACACATGCAAATTTTTCCTATGCATATATTTCGAACTGTTGCAATGTATGATCTATATTAGGCTGAATGCCAAGGTGATGATTAGGGACGAAAAATTTTGCATTGGAATAATTTCATGAAATTTTTATTTCAGAAGTTATGAATTAATTTTGATTTGTAATAAAATTTTTAACACGAATATAAAAAAAAATAGAGAGAACCTAGCTATCGGCTATTTAAAAACCATCTGGTGTAATTGATATCAGTTTTTTAAATAAAATCGTTTTAGATGATAATAAAAGTATTTTGAATATTTTATAGAAAATGTAGTTTTTATATTAAAAATATTATACATGAAAGACTTTAATTGCGAGCAACGTCGGGTATATCAGCTAGTATCTTAATATAACTCCATATTTTAAGCATTCCACTGAAACCCAAAACAACTATTTTGAGAGCAATGCCAGGCTGTCTGTGAACACGATTATAATTATATGCAAGAAACTTAAAACCAGTATTAATTCTCAGGAAAAGTAATAATCTGGGTAAACCATTGCATTAAAAAAATGGCGATAGATCAAATATTATTTAAAACTAATTGATTTAAAACTAATATTCCAATAAATTCAGCAGTTTTTTCTTATGTATAATTTGAGACTTTTTTTTTAAAAAAGCAACAAATTCTGAGGTCTATTTGTTTGTAAAGTAAAATATCGTACAGTTTTCAGTATTGCTTACCTTTTAAAATGGAACATTCAGGTGAATCGTGTTAACAGTGACGGTGACATATTTTCACAATTTTGTATCTAAACACAATTACCAATTACATTCGCAACTGGAAATGCTGTTTTTCTGCTTTTTTCAATCAATGCAATCGTTAACTGCATTAATGTTTACTTTTGTGATATCTCTTTACTTCCGTCATTAATTTTTTCGTTCTTTTCATCTGCTCCGGTTCAAATTACAAAGTTCCTCTCAAAATATCTCTTGTGTTATTTCAAAAGGGAATGTTAATACAACTAAACTAAACTATACTAAGGAATAAAAAAAATGTCCGGATTAGTTAATGTAATATTGAGCGAAATTTAACTTATTTCAGCTAAAGTATTGAATTCGTAAATGAGAACGGAAATGAAATTATTTTCCAAAGTATTTTCATATAAAAATTGGATAAATTATGAGCTGATACAATTCTCATCACTTAAAACTTTTATTTTGCAATTTCGCAAGATGTGACTATAATAGACACGATGATTATACTTATGTTGTCGAAATCGGAGACGAATAAATTATAAGGATTGACAGATTTCATATGTATCAGAAATTAAAGCTATTATAGGACTTTTTGGGCAAGATCCTTGTAATTCCTTTATCAAATGACTATGACATCACCTAAATCGCTACTCTCTTTCACATCTTCCAAACAAAACAAGAGGGAGGAGGTCTGTGTCGAATTTAGATTTGTGAATTAATATGACGATGCAATATTAAGGTGAATTTTCGACAAAACAGATAAATTAAATTTTTTTATGATCAAGTGACTATGAGTCACCACTCCCGCTCAAAACCTCCACATCATAATAGCAAGAAGAAATTTTCATCCAATCTGGAAATCCGGATTGATATTATTAAATCTGCGTGTATAAGTCGAATTTTTTGCAGAATCGGGTCATATTCACCCTCCCCGATCTCAAAGCAAAAATTGCCATCAGGCTATCATGGCCCAATTAAATTTAAAGCCAATATATTTAATAGCACACCATTGAAACAAGTATCTAGATTAAATAAAGTGTTAGTAGTCCCACTGCTTAAAAAGATTTGATTCCTCAAATTACAATTTGGATTCATGTAATTTAATTACTACCACACATAAATGATTTTTTTTTCCTGATAACTCGCAAGTAAATTAAATTTTACATTTGGCTTTATATTTTTAAGATAATTGTGTTATTGTGAAGATAAAGGGAAATATCACAGAAAGAGAGCAATGAAGACACATTTTGAAAGTGAAGATAAACAATTTATTTAATCCATGAAAGTACATATGTATTACTGAATAAGCATTCAAAAAGTTATGTATGTTAAGATACATATATTCAAAATGGTTACTTTCATCTAATCATTTTCTTTGAAAATAAAACAAGACACTGTAGAATCAATGCAATAGGAGCTATTAAAATCAAGCTATTTTAAAAAATATTAAATGATAGCAAAATTAAAATTATTCGATCCCAAGAAAAAGTTTTATCTCAATTTTCATGGTATCATAAAATTATGTTGAATTCAAAAAAATTATGTGAAATATATTAAAGTCTTTAAAATATAAATAAATAATAATAGTGAAATTTACACAAAAATGTACATTTTCATTAGGATAGTTCTATAAAATTTGAGGAATTAATATTAAATTTAATTATTAAAATAATTTGAATATTAAATATTTGAAATAAATACATTCGTTTAACAAGATTTACTCTGAATTCCTTTAGATTGTAGAAATAAATTGCGTTAATGAAGGGGGAAAAATAGTGGAACGAAAGCTCAAAGTGTTATTAAAAATAATAGAATGAATATTTACGAAGATTTCAAGAGTTCTCATAACATGAGAATTATGCATGTACATTAGCTGTGACATGTAGTGAATCGAACATAAGTCAACAAATACATTTTTTCCCCATATATATATATATATATATAACAGTAAATAAAAAATATAACACCAACAAATATATAAAACTATTAAAAGCATCGAAGAAAATACTGGAAATATTCTGAAAGTATTACTGAATACTTGAAATATATTAAAGTCTTTAAAACATAAACAAATAAAAAGTAGTGAAATTTGCAAAAAAATGTACATTTTGATTGGGATAGCTTTATAAAATTTGATAAATTAAAAAGCCTGAATAATATTTAAATGTTAAATATTTCAAACAAATACATTAATCTAACAAGAATTAACTCTGAATTTCCTTATATTATAGAATAGAATCAAAATTAATAAAGAAGAAAAATAGGGGAAAACATTATAAAAAAGTTTAAACCCTTATTAAAAATTACATAATGATGATATTTACAATGAATTAAAGAACTCTCATAACATGAGAACTAAGCATGCACATTAGCTGTGACATGTACAAGTGAATAGCAAACAAATCAACAAATACATTCTTCTCAAATGTATATATAAGACAGTAAATAAAAAATATAACACCAATTAATATATAAAACACTTAAAATCATCAATGAAAATACTGATAAAAGTAAATCCCATTTTTCCAAGCTGAAAGAAATAACTTAGAAGATATGGAAGCAGAATTTTTAAATCACAAACATGCAATAACCTTTGTCCACAGAATTTAAATACACACTTCGACACGAATATAGTACAAGAGCACTAGTTAAAAGGCTCAAATAATTTTCACCAAAACTAGAAAATTTCCAGTTCCATCACTTTCGATTTTCATCGCTTGGTCAGGATTTAAAAAATGATACCCAGTATTTACAGTCATTTCTCTGGGATTTTGATATACATCGGAATAGTCTATTCCAGTATCCAGACATGCATGCTTTCATAAAAATGTATTCAAGTCATTTACCAAATGCTCAGTTTTATTACTGGTCTGCTTGCTGTGAGTTTTGTTTTAGCAGTAAAAACGAAACTCACAAGAGTGTGTCCATCTTTACTTCGTTGTTGTCTTATGCTTTTAACAGAATGTTTCCCACATCATTACAATAAGAAAATTCTAACTACCATAACAGAAACTAATTTTTCCGAAAAATCTCATATCCTGCCACTTTATTCCATATCTTAATAATGTCCTATAGGGAATAATACACACTTCGACTTAAATACAGCACTAGAGAACTAGATGAAATGCTCTAATAAGTTTCACCAACCGCGAAAGAAGAAACTAGAAACTTTCCAGTTTCACCACTTTTCTTTTTTCGTCGTTTGGTGTAGGATGTTTGCTTTCATAAAAATGTAACAAAATCATATACTCAATGTCTTATTAAATAGCATTCCGCTGTTTTGAGATTCTCTCATTTACGCCGAAGAATTTGACAGTGAGTGGTGAGAAAAGCAAGAAAGTTCTCAGCGTCATTATATTTGTACATTCCTATAATTTCTCACTTAATTATGGAAATAATCCATAGTATCTACTCAAATTTATTGATAATTTCTAAAGATTAATTAAGATTCTATGGCAACATTGTTCCATTATAAAAATATTATTAATTCTCACTGAATGTTCTCTTGAAAATTGTTTCGCTGCTCTGTAGAATGAAAAATGAGATTCAATTTTATTACAGGATTGCTTTAAACAGCAAGAGTGTGTTCACCTTCATCATCTGTTGTTGTCTTCAGCTATTAAGAGTTTTTTTCCCCCCATTATCATTACAAGATGAGATTTCTAACTGCCATAAGAGAAACTAAATTTTATGAAAAACCTCCTATGCTTTTACATCTTTTATACCATGTCTCTGGATTATGGGTTGCAATTTACAAGCACTGGAAGATCTTGTTTTGAAACTCAGATTTGGATTATTTATTATTTTTTTGTGAGTTCTCCAACAATTTATCGATCCGTCGGCATTAACGACAATGCTTTCAAATTACTTTTTTGGCTTAGAAGCGCCGTGGCAGATCTTGTTTTGAAACTCAGATTTTGTTTTGAAACTCAGATTAGGGTTATTTATTATTTTTTTGTGAGTTCTCGTACGATTTATCGATCCGTCGGCATTAAAGACAATGCACTCTTTCAAATTACTTCTTTCGCTTAAAAGTGCAGTGTTCGTGTTAAGAAATTTGTAGAGTTCTGAATAAATTTTGCTAAGGTAGTCGGCAAGTTCTTTTCCAAGTTTTTTCGGGATGTTGGCATTCCTTAGCTTATCCATAGCCTCCCACTGAAGAAGTGTTAGATCATTCTCATTAATTTCCGTTGGCGTAAGCAAACAACGAATGTTTGCGAATCCTAATGTACGCGCCAAGTAATTTGCGCGACAGTGTAGGTCCTCTTCACAGAGGTACTTCACTTTATCAAAGTTTGCAATTAAAACTGCCACAGAAACAAATGTCTTTTTTTTTAGTGGTGCGACTTCCTCTGAAAACTTCTCCTCAACTCCTTCAGCTGACATATTGTCCTTATTTTTCCTTTTTGGAATCCTTATTTTTTACTTTTTTGGAATCTGCAATAAATAAATAAATAAGTAAAACATATTTACAGCTTATTTCACAAATATGAAATAAAATATTAGTTGTCTTTTATAATTAATATGTAAAGGAACATAAAAGTGAAATGCTAAAGCAGTTGCATAAGATTGAACAGAAATCCAGTGAAGTAAGTAAAGATAAACACACACACACACACACACACACGCACACGCAAATTAAGTTATATTGGAATCAGTAATAGAAACAAATATTCAGTTTTCTACCAATATTAGCTGAAAAAAACAGAACCGTTATGAAATATTTCCTGACAAATCAGACTGAATCCATTCAGTTGCAATGTTTTATTATACTATATGACTTAATTTTATCTCATATGATTGTTTCAATTTTTACGGTATATGAATACTTTTAGGATGAAGTTTTTGGGAAATGTTATAAAATACTTCTAATTTTGAGTTTTCGCGTAAAACACATATAAAGCATAAATATACAAGTTAAACGATAAAAGTCTATTGTAATTTGGAAGAAATATGGCGGTATTTTGAGCAAACACCTTTCCAGTTTAGAAATGTATCAAATCATTTCTACAAATTCGGCAATTTAAAAATTACATTTTTTTTTTCTTTTTGCAAATTTTGCAATTTTTTTTTTCTGAACTAAAAATATAAGTTGTATTTCAATTGGAATTTTCAAACATTAGGGTTTAAAAAATTAATAACCTAAAAATCCCGATTTTCTTTCGTATTGTTGAGTATTAAAATAATAGTTAAACCATTCCAAATGAGATGATTTTTTATTCCTTGATTAAGGAAAAGTTTATCATACTGGGAAATTATTATATTGAATTTTAACAAAAAAACATGCATTAGATTTTATTTATGAAGATTTTCATTAGACGATTTTACCAAAATTTAGAATTTGAGAAAAAGTATTTAAAGATTTATCATAGAATAAAAGCGTGAACAGTGTTAATATAATTAACAAAATTATCTTACATACATATCTCAGTAGGATTTTTAAAAAGAAACTGTCCAGAAATTAAGAATATTGAATAAGACATTTGAAGTGACTGAAATAGAATTAGAGGGCACTTCTAACAGTGCAATCAAAAGAGTATCAGTGCTTATTAGAAATCATTCTATAACAAAGAAAAAAAATCAATGTCTAATACAATTTTATTGAAATAAATAAAAATAATTTCTACCCATTATCAGAAAAATAAATGAAGTCAATCCTGCGAACTCAATTCAAAGTAATTATTTTATTTGAATACTAGCCGCTTTGGTGACCACTTGGTTCACGCTGGGATTAATGCTTGCTAAAAATTTCAATTACAAATTTTGTGTAACTTGTTTTTAATGACTTCCTCGGTTAAATATTTTACTTCACATTTTGGCAGACGCAAATTCCTAATATATTAGAAGCTTTACACTCTCTGTTCGCTGTGCTTTGCATTTTCCTTATCTACTGTCTTTATAATCCTGCATGCAATTGAATATATATCAAATTTTGAAAAAGATCTAACAAAGAGTTTGCCGCCTGACGGTCAGTACTTTCTCATTTAAGTAAATGCAATGACTAAAATAAAAGAAATTTGGCATGTTATCTTGTAATTACAATGGAATCGGCTAGTTTCAATCGATTGGAAAAAAGGTGCCCAAAAGACAAATTTGATTTTCAGGTGCATGTGTTTTTGCAAGAATTCGCCGCTAATGATCAAGGGAGAGATCCAGCAAAAATACTAGATTCACATAAAATGTCACTATTTTATAATTATTACCCTCTGAATCCCTTCAGTTTAATGCGGAGAGGGAGAGGAGAGAATAACAGCTTTATTAGAGCATGGAAGAAAGTTTAGAGAAGACCACTGCAGGTGGTTTCTTACTTTTCTTCATCTTTCGCTTTAATGTTGGATCATAATTAGTGTAAAAATTTATCTTTTTTCCATTTCAGATGAAATTTTTTGAAATATATATTTACTCTGCAAAGCAATTTTTTGTATAATATTCCGATTTTTTTCTTTGATGGATATTTTTCTCATAATAAATAAGAACAAAAACGGAAAAAATCTGTCATGTAAAGCCAATTTCTATATGCAATGCATTCAAGTATAAGTAATAATAATGCAGAGAAATTAGAACTAATTAAATAATTAGTACTACTAAGCAATGTTAGTACTAATAACGAAAACCTTATACTTTTAATCAGAGGCTAACATGAGACCCAGAGAAAATATCAAAACAACGCCCAAACTAACCGTTTAACTACAATTCTTACATTATCTACCCTCTATGAAAATGTTATGCCAGTCGGGATTTGAAGTTAAGCCTAATGAATTATATACAAAACATTTTAGAACCAATATCTCAACAACTGGTCAATACACATTAATAATTCAAACAGATTAATTAAACTATTTATAAAAGCTAAATAATATCACAGTCATAAAGACAATTATTAAGAAATATATGGTTAAATCGAGTAAAAGCATCTAAGTACATTTTAGAACATAATGACCGTTAATTTTAAATGTACATTATATTTGATTATTTCTGAGGGGACCAAAGTATCAGTGCCAGCCTATATCGACACTGACCGATACAATGCAGATTGATTTTACATTTTTCTTATATCTCACATTTTCCCCACAAATACTTTTTCAAATTTCTTATTTCAATTTTCGCAAATGTTTTAACTATTAATATAGCAAATATTTCTTGAGCATGGATATCGACATTTCAATAAAATCTTTCCAAACAATTTTAAACTAAACAAAAATACTTTTTTAAAGATGTATTATGATGTTTCACGAGTTGACTGTATTTAATATTCATTATACAATTCTATCTATTAATACTAAAGGGGGAAATATACCTTGTTTGTCTTTTCAATGCATTTACAAGACGAAGTGTTAGAATTAAAGCTACCAAATTTGGTGACAAATATACTTTGGGAAATAGGGACGTGCAGTTTAAGTAATTTTTCGAAGCTTCAATCAATTTTAATAAATCGAAGTTCTTATGGTTAGTGATAACTTCTGAAAATATGATCTCACAGAAAGATAATTACTAAATATATCATCTTATTTCACAAGTATGAATTTTTTACTAATGTTTGTAAGTAGTTTCACTTATTGAAATTTAAATAAGACTTGTTCCCTCGCATCATCAAATCTGTTAAGAGTTCTTTTTTTTCCCCTCCCTTCTATTGACAAAGGCTATGGTATCTCAGCTAACATTTTAAATTAAGAATTTTACTTTGTGCTTAACCAATAAAAAAGTGAAAGTAATTTTATATCTTAACATTTAAAAGATTGTCTCTCATCTTAAGTATAAGTTAACTTGATTTCAGAATCAAATCTTTCATGCCATATTTATTAAGTATGCATAAATTATTTAAGAATTTTCAGAACTTCTAAAGTTATAGATATTTTTAACTTGGTATGCACAGTATATGTCATAAAGAATTAACCAAACAACTCATGTATAATTACATAATCTCATTTAACTCCAGAACAAATATGAATATCATAAAAATTTTAACATATTTTCAGTTATTCAAGCTTAGTGCCGAATTCTTAGTTTCTTCATGCAGTATATTAACTCATTGTCTGTATTTGACTTCATAGTAATATCTTTGAATTAAAAAAATATTTAAAAAACGGGTAACTTTTTATGAAAGTAAAAATTTTAATAAGTATTCTGTTCTTAGCATTTCAATGATTATGATATCGAATACTAAGTTATTTTCTTAAACTTAACACGATGAAAGCAATTATGCGAAAATTTGAAGTATAGTTTCTTTAAAAACAATGGCTCTTTTAAAAAATTTGTTTTATAGCGCACCTCTAATTTTATGGCGAAAAAAAAAATTACCAAGGTTCCTCTTTTGGTTGTTGTGATGCGAATTTATAAAGAAATAAATTCATTCCAGCTCGAAAAGTAGCAAAAATATCCAATTAAGAGATCTTTCCTATCTCCTCGCTAGTTCCATCACACGCTTTTTTTTTTAATTTCTATACAAAGCATTTTTATTATTACTGATATTTAATATAGGTTCTTATTCAGCTTAATTTATAGCGATTCTATGCAATATTTTAGGCACTTGAAAACACTTATCGGTTTTTTTGCCGATTGATAAAAAATATTCCGTAAATAGAAATATGATCTTTCGAGCAATATTTTATATTAAATCAGATTTCATGTTGAATTTAGTTTATCAAATGCTACTCGAATGATTCGTGTATATTATAGAGATTATTTACTTTTGCTTTTATTAGTAAAAAAAGTCTTTTCAAACGTTCACGATACCCTTGTCTACATCAGAAACGATGTATGCGTACGGAACTTTAATAGCTGTTTGAATCTGAGAATCAATCTAGATAACTAAATAAATAAGAATATTAAAATAAGTTTATATTTGTAATAATATTTATAATGAGCTATGATCCCAGCCACACATTTATCTGCTTTTGTGCATGTAAGTAAATATATCTGGCAACAGATAGTCAAGTGCGCAATTAATAAAATAGGTTTAGTTCCTGATTGTCGCTTATCTTGCTTACCTTGTATTTAATAATTAAAAAAGTTATTTCATGGTATCAGAAGCGCCGCTTGAATATTATTTCGATGAATAAGAACTTTGAAGTGTTTTCTAAACATGCCTGATGAAAATAATGCATCTTTCGCTCACTTTCCTCATGGTTGGAGGTCATGTAAGAAACATGGCCGTCAAATGGAAATACTGGCAGCAAAGTTTTGATTTTTACGCAATTGCAGCGTAGTTAGGAAATAAACCTGCGGAAGTTCAAGCAGATAATTTTATGTGAGCTATAGGACTGGCAGCTATTGTCATTTTTAATACTTTTGGATTATCCGATAAGGAGGCAAACAATCGATATATTAAAGAAAAGTTTAATAATTACTTTTCGCTGAAGCCGAACGAGATTTATACGCGTAACTTGTTTTCAACTGTTTACAAGATAAGCACGAACTTTTTGATTCTTATCTGACGAAATTAAAAACCAAAGTAGTGGATTGCTCTTTCAGTATTGTTTATTACGATTATAGATAGTTTATTACGTGAATATGTTCCGATAAAGTGTGGGAACTGACACTGAGTAAAGAAACTGATATATGTCGTGCAAGTGAACAAGCATCAACTAAGCTAAAAGAGATGCATGTAAGTAATAATAATGAAAGCGAAATTCTTTCTTTGAAACGTTTTACAGTACAAGCATCTACTAATGCGACAATTTTAAGCAAAAACCTGAAAATAATAAAGGAAAAAAAGTTATGTTGGCGTTGCAATTTGTCACATGAATTCCTTAATTGTCCTGCGTTCAGTGTTCTTTGCCGGAACTGTAACAAGAAGAACACTGTTCATGCCAGTGTAAATTTAAATTTAAAAATAAACGTTATTATAAAGTAAAAGTGCACGAAATAAAAGAAACTTTTTCTTATAGTGAGGATTTAACTTGCGATACTCTTTACATAGGTGAGATATAGACTCCAATAAGAATTCATGGTTTACAACTAAAATATTTGATGATGGTAATACTGTTAAATTTAAACTTGATACTGGTGCCGAAGGAAAAGTTATTACGAAGTCAGAAATGCGTAAAGCTTTTGTGCCACTTTACAAATCTCCCATACGTCACTTAAGATCTTTTAATAATAGTTTTATACCAGTTCTAGGTGAACATATATCTAGAGTTCTAGATATATGTGAACTGTATCACAGAAACTAAATCAGCGAAACTTAAGTTAATGTTAGTTGACTGAGAATTTAGTTGTGTTCTCGGATGTGAAAAACTAGGTTTGATTAAACGTAACCATGTACAAGCACAACGGCATGAAATTAAAACTAATAACTCTGATAAAATATTTGATGGCATTGGATATATTAAGAATTTTGAATATGATATTGAGCTTCAAGATGGTGCCAAATTTGCTATCCACCCTCCTCACAGAAAACCATATGCTTTGCGAGAAATCGCTAAAGCTGAATTTCATTTCATGGTTAAGATGAATATTTTTAAACCGGCTACTCATGCTACCCCTGCAGGTAGCCCTTTGGTTTTTATTAAAAAGGTGAAAAAGTCCGCATATGTATGGATCCAACGGATATAAATAAAGCTATTAAACGACATCATTATCCTCTTAATACAGTCGAAGATATTGCTGCACGTATAGGAACATGTAAATATTTTACTTTACTTGATGCTAAGCGAAGCTTTTGGCTAATTCGTGTGTTCAGAAGAACGCCCGATTTTCTGACTGTGAATAAATACATTTTAGGGTCGTTACTCCTTTCAGAGACTCTCTTTTGGCTTAGCATCTGCCCTAGGAACATTTCAGCGAATAATGCAATCTATTTTGAAGGGTTTCAAAAATGTAGAATGTTCTATGGATGATATCTTTATTTGGGCGAATACTAAAGATGAGTTACAAAAGTTAACTGAAAGTGTTATTCAAAGGCTGCTTGAGAACGGCATACGCTTTAACAAAGAAAAATGTGTTTTTGGCAAAAATAAAATCAAGTTTTTAGGTCAAGTATTTTCTCCGGAAGGCATTGAAATAGATCCATCAAAAATTAAGTCCGTTGAAAATTTGAAAACACCTACCAGTGTTGCTGAATTACGAAGATTTAAGGCATGGTAAATTTATGTCTCCAAATTTGTTCCTCATTATTCAACAATATCAGAGCCTTTACGTGATTTGGAAATGGTCAACTGATCGCAAAAGCGCCTTTGTGAAATTAAAAGAAGTTTCACAAAATATTTCGAAATTGGCTTACTATAACGTAAATAAACAGGTGGTAGTTTCAGTGGATGCCGTAGGAGCTGTTTTGCTTCCAGAAGACAGACCAATTGCATATTGTACAAAAGTTTCACTCCTGCGCAACAACGAACGAGGCCTTTGCTATTCGCCACGGATGCAAAAAGTTTCATTATATTTACGGCATATCAGTGGTAATTGAAACCGATCACAAGCCTTTAGAAATGATTGCCAAAAAGCAATCAGCACCACCTCGTTTACAACGTCTACTGTTTGAAACACTAAGGTATTCTCCAAAAATAGTGTATAAACGTAGCTCAGATATTTCGATACCTGATGCCTTAAGCCTTGATTGCAAAGTTGAATTTTAGAAATATCCAATGAAGAATCAGGAACTTTTGAAATAGTTTTAGATCTACCACTTCCAATGATAACCAATCCTGAACTTTTGTCTGCAACGAGGATACAGAACTGCAGCAATTGGAGTTATTAATTATGAATGACTGGCCACATTCTATTCAAGAAATTCCACATTATTTTTGAAAATATTGGAACTATAGAGAGGAATTATCAATGTACGATAATCTATTCAAATCTAAATGCCTGACAGTACCAAAGTCCTACAAAATAAATATCTGACATTAATTCATCAAGGATATCTTGGCACTAGTCTCTCTTTACATCGAACTTGAGCTTGGCATGGAATGTCTAAAGACATAACAGATTATATTCGACACTGTTCAGTGTGTCAATAAACATCCAGTTCTCTCAATACAGAACCTTTATTGATGAAACCAGTGCCTCGTTGCCCATGACAAGAGTCGCTTTTTTTAAAAATTTGCTGGTAATAGCTATTGTTTATTAATTGATAGCTATTCTGAATATTTTGACTTTAAACGGCTCGAACATCCTAACTGTGGAGTTGTAATTAATTATTTGAAAGACAACTTTGCCACCCATGGAATACCAGATATCTTAGAGTCGGATCATGGTCTGCAGTATAGATCACATGCTTTCCATAATTTTGTACATGAGTGGAAAATGAAGCATCAAACCTCAAGCCCCCATTATCCTAAATCAAATGGATTAACTGACAATTATGTACAAATAGCCAAATTAATTTTAAAACGTTGCAAAATCGAAGGTGCTGACTACAGATTGCCTCTCCTCAATTGGCGAAATACTTTCAACGTAAGCAATTACCTTCTCCTGCTCAACAACTTTTTGGGTGCCCTACTCGTACCTTAATCCCCTTATATCCATCTCAACGTCTTTATAGAATGCCATCATCGGGTTCTCAACGAAAAATAAGAGAAAAACAACTACCTAACTCTATTAGCAATCCTTGTCCATCCAGTGATGCAGTAAATTCCAACCAAAATGATCCTGATACTGTAACAACCCTTCCTGGTCGTGTGATTAGCCCGCCAGAAAGACTAACATATTATTAACTCGTGTGTTTTTTATTATTATTATTCAAATGCTTATGCACACTTATTAATACTCAAGTTTTTTTTACTAATTAATGTTTTATTAATTCTAATGCTTTATTCATTAAATTTTTAAAAGGAAAAATGTAATAATATTTATAATGAGCTGTGATTCCAGCCACACATTTATCTGCTTTTGTGCATATAAGTAAATATATCTTGCACTTGACACAATGTTATTTATCCTTCACTATCGCTATATGGCATTATTATGTAAATATACATTCTATGACAGGATTCATGCTTCTTTTCAAGTTATAACTTGAAATAAATAAAAATATTGTGAAACTTGTTTGCGCTTTTTAATATCCGAAGTTACCATTTTTGAAAAACTCTGAGAACAAATGAATGAGAAATTGAACACTTTCGCACCCGTTATGAAGAAACACAATAAAAAAAATATGTTAAAAAAAAAAGAAAAGGAGACTGGAATTTGCGATGCATAATTCAAATATTTGTGCTATCTAGTAAGTATGAAAAATATAATAATAAGCACAAAAGAATTTCTATTCAATAAACAGCACACACAAAACAGACTTTCTCAAATTTGTTTGAATGGAGTGATAACTATAGTCTGTGCATTTTCTGTAGACGGTTCAAGGTCACATTTTCTACCGCGTTACTGGTACCAGACAACCAATAACGAGGTAGAAAATGTGCCTTCGAACCGCCTACAGAAAATATACAGACTATAGTTTTAGAAAACTCTCTTTAGCGTCAATTTTATAACTGAATAACAAATACATCTAAAAAAAATCAAAGGAAACTCGGAAAATATATGTGACAGTTACATCTGTTAAATCGTCAGTTTTCATTAGCATTTATAAATTTTTTTTGCTTTGCAATTTTAATATGTTATTATGAAGTCATGTTTTAAATTCATAAATTATTTGATATATAAATAAAATTTGAGGTTTCGTCGGATTTTTGAAAATGGCTGCGATTGCAACGAACCAGTTTTTGAGTTAAGATTAAAGTTAAATAAAAAGTGCATTGAAAACAGCAAATCGCAAGCAATATGTTGTAAGGAATATACAATTTTACAAACACCATAAATAATATGTTATTCTGCAATAAATTGGGAAACATGTGTTCCCAATAAATTGGGAACACATGCTGTTGAATAACATTTAATTGTTTGATAATAAATAAATTTCATGGTTTGAAAAATATATGAATTTACTTATTCTACGAAATTATTTATTTATTTAATCAGAATATTCAAGTTTTCGTTTCTTATCAGTTTTCACTAAATCATTCCTCGCTTTTAAGTATTTAACAACACTGACATAAACACTTTAAAACTGAGTACCTAGAGGCGTTTGTTTGAACTCACCTGGTTTCACAAGTAAAAAAAAAATAGGCCTATAATCGAATATAGGTTTATAGCAATATAATATAGTGAGCGTCTTCACAATGAGGAGCAATACACTCGGTGAAATTCTTGCATAATAGCCAATTCTCTTTTCCACCAAGGGGAATATCTTGCCACAACTTCATAAATGGAGGTTTAACTTTGTCTTTATAGATATTCGATGTTCTATAAGAGTACACTTCATCTTCTGTCACATTATCCCATACATTTAAGAAGAATTTCTTCAGAATATAAAGCGCAAGCAATGGAGAACTTGTGACTTTTTATTCTGTTTTTTGATCCATCGAGGTTAAGAACGGTGCATGCTTTGAAATCAATGGGTGTATTGTTTATGTTAATAAATTTGCACATTTGTGAATAGAGGTAAAAGATGATTCATAATTTTAACTGTAAGCTTTCTCAAGACGATAAGCGCCGAGTCTCTATAAAGCATCTGATTTCAAATCTTGCTATTATCATAAGATAATTCCCTTTCCCAGGCCGTATGAGGGGATGATACACAATAGTCTAGATTGATATACAGATTTTCACATAGTCTTCTTATTTTAATAAAATCCACATTTCTACAAGCTATATTAATCCAAACGATATGTTCTTCATCATGTTACTGTCTTCTGTTATTAAGATAATTGTTTTCCTCTTCATTACAATAGAGATTTCTAACTAAAATAACCGAAACAAAGTCTTCTGTAAAATACGATATATTTTCACTTCATTCAATATCCTAATAGTGTCCTTCGGGGAAAACGTAATTCATAAGCACTGGCAAATCTTATTCTGCAACTCAGATTAGGGTTATTTATTATTCTACGAAGACTTTCTCTTTGATTTATCGATCCGTTGGAGTTAAGAACAATGCAAGTCTTTAAATCGAGTGTTTCAAACAGAAGTACATAGTTTATGTTAAGAAATTTGAAGGTATCGGAATAAATTGTGCAAAGGCAGTCAGCAAGTTCCATTTTAACTATTTTAGGGATGCAGATATCCTTAAGTTTATTTATAGCCTCCAATTTAAATTCGTTTTTAATTCTTTCATCTGGATAAATTGTCATATTCGATAACATATCAGGAGTTACAAATTCGCAATTAATGTGACTGTTTATGTTTTCACACATACGCTTAATTTGATCCAAGTCTGAAATTAAAACTGCCCCAGAAATACGTGTTATTTCTTGTAGTGTTGGGACTTCCCTCCTTGTGCGAACAGGGCTAACTATAGGGATATTCATTCTTTTTGACTTTTTTGGAATCTGCAACAAATAAATAAATACAACACATTGATAGCTTATTTTACAAATATGAAATATAATATTAGTTGTATTTTATAATTAATATGCAAAGGAGCAAATAAATAAATTAATGGCAAAGCAGTTGCATAAGCTCCAGCAGAAATTCAGTGATGCAAGTACAGATAAGCAGAAAAAAATTAAGTGATATTGGATTCCGTAATGCAAAAAAAAAAAAATATTCAGTTTTCTTACAATATTTCCTAATCGAAACACAGCTGTTATGAAATATCTTATGTCAAATCAGACTGAATCCATTGAGTTGTAATATTTTATTACATTGCACGACTTTACAACCAATATTTTATCTCATATGATTGTTTCAATTCGAGAGGTATACGACTACTTTTAGGATGAAGTTTTTGAGAAATGTTATAAAATACTTTGAATTTTAGCGAAAACACATATAAAGTATAAATATACCAGTTAAAAGACAAGTCTTATGTAATTTGGGAGAAGTGTGTGTGTGTGTGGGGGGGGATTTTGAGCAAAAACGTTCCAGTTTAGAAATTTATCAAATTATTTCTACAAATTTTTGCAGATAAGAAATATATATTAAAATTTGAAAATATCAATTTCCTTTCAGGTTATTGAGCATTAAAACAATTATTAAATCTTTCCAAATGAATGGATTGCTTAGCCTTCAATTTAGGGAAAGTAGATTGTGTTGGAAAATTACTATACCAAATTTGGATAAAACATAAGAATTAGGTTTTATTTATGAAGTTTTCCATCAAATGATTTTACCAAAATTTAGAATTTGAGAAATAGTATTTAAGTATATAACATAGTATTAAAGTGTAAACAGTTTTAATACAATTATCAAAACTAACTTAAAAACAAATTTCAGTAGGTCTTTTAAAAAGAAAACTGCTCAGAAATTTAGATATTGAGTAAAAAGATGTTTGAAATTTAAAAAAAAAAAAAAAATTGAGATTTCAACAGATTCACCATTTATCTTAAAGAAAGCATGGATGTTGAAACGATTGAAATGGAATTAGAAGGTACTGTTACCAGTGCAATCAAAAGAATATCGGTGCTTATTAGAAATCATTGAGTGACAAAGAAAAAAACCAATGCCTAATATAATTTTATGACAATAAATAATAACAATTTCTACTCATTATAATTAAAAAAAATGAAGTCAACCCAGCGAATTCCATTCAAAGTAATTATTTTATTTGAATACTAACCGTCTTTAATGATTACTTAGTTTACACCGGGATTAACGGTTGCTAAAAATTTCATTAAAACATTTTGGGTACCTTGATTTTAATGGCTTCCTCAGTTAAATATTTTTCTTCAAATTTTGATAGACAAATTCAAACTACTTTAGAAGCCTTATACTTCTCTGTTCACTGTTCTATGCATTTCTCTTATTTTCTGTTTTCATTATAATGTATACAATTTAACCCTTTCTAGGGCCATGGGAAATATGCTTCAAACCAAATTCATCAACCTTTGAATGAAGTTATGTAGGTTGGCATAGGTTCTCACAATTTTTTCAAAAAGACAAAATCCTAGATGCTTTAGTTTCTTATTTCACACAAAATGATCTGTTTTAATTTGTTAATTAGCTATTAATTAACCAAATTAATTAATTAATCAAATTAAATTTATCTAATAAACTAAAAGAATCACTTTTCTTAAGTCAATCTCAATCCTAAAGATATTTTAATATACCATGACTAGAAAAAAATGGACTTTTAAAGGGTTAAACAAAAGAAAAGATAGCAAACTTTAAAAAGAACTTTTCACTATATATTGATTCTGTAGCTAATATATAATTTAAGTAGAAGAAAATTTCAGACATTTTATTAAAGTATGTTTTATAATGAAACTTTTTCTCCAAATCTTGATAATCAAAAATAGTCAAAACCCAGGATGAAATTTTAACAGCAACAATGAAAACGATTTGAATTTCATTTCAGTGAGAAATATATTCTTGCAAAATAAATTAAAAATAATTTTATAAATTAATTAAAAATGACAATTAATTATGCAATGAGAAATTATTATTATTAGAAATATATTATTATTTATATATATATATATATATATATATATTAATTATGAGATGTCAGAAAAAGTAGAAAAATGGGAAAATTTCTTTTTAATTTTTCAATTAAAATTAAAAAAAATAATCTCTCCGAGTTGCACATTCTCAATCTTAAATGCTTTGTAGCTGCAGGCCAAACAAACTATCCTATACAACTTCAATACATAAACAGACACAAAAACAACCGAACATTCATATTTATTATTAGTAGAGATGATAGGATTTTTAAACAAAATGGACGCTAGAATACTGGATACAGAAAAAAAATCATGTCTCGAAGATGTTGATTGGAGAGCACATAATGCATTATGACAGGTTGTTAGTTAATAAATAAAAAAAAATTAGTAAATATAAAATTAGCTTCAGGAAGCAGCACTGGCAAGCAATTTAATTGATTTAATGATAATTTATTAAATTAATTTTGATTCAAATCAATTAATTAACTACGTTTATATCATTATTATCATTCCGAAAATACAAAATAGAATAAACTCATCGGAAATACAATACTATGTGAACTTTTAAACTTGCAACACATCAGGAAGTGCAAGAAAACTCGATTACAATATTCCTCCTTGAAAAAAAAAAAGTTAATTGAAAATGTTTTTTAAAAAAATTATCTGCAAGCCGCAGCATGCGATAAACATAAATCTATGAAACATAAACTGAAACAACGATCAGCCATTTTTTTTCAGGATTAAATGGAGTAGTTTAATGAATATGAAAGAAGAAATGCTTACATAATATACAATATTATATGTATTTCCAATAAGCAAAGAAAATGTCAGAATAAAAGAGATTCAAAAAGAAACTAATATAGAAAATTAAAAGACAAATCAAACTGAATCGTTCACATATTTATCGAATATATATATATACCAAGTTAATATTAACAAAAAGAATAAATATAGAATCAAAAAAGGAAGAAATTAAGAATCCAGCATGAAGACTTTCTCAAGCGTCACCCTCAGGCAGGGATTCAAACAAGGGATTTTTTCTGTGAGGAGTCTGACTTTTGTCCAACAATACTGATCAATCGTGACCCGAAAATCCCCTGAAATTGAGGCCTTAGAGATAAATCTTTTTTTACAGAAATAATAAATTACAATCTCCAATGTAAGCCTTATCCTCTTTCAAGACATGGATCTATTTGAAACAATGGGATATACGTCTGTTTTTCCACACCTGGATATAGTAAAAATTGACCAAACATAATGACTCTCCTAATGAAAAGGATCCACATCTGGAGGTCCGTATGCACTTAACTATGTGTGGGAAAGCGAGAAACGTTACATCTGGTCTGCATGCCCTTAACCATGTGAGGGAAAAGGGGAAACATTAAAATAAATAGGATGTGATAGCTTCATCATAGGTTATTCATCCATTCATGGAATTATTCTAGATTGGCCATATTCCGAAACATTTGTAGCTTCATAAGAAGGCTATTTCAATCCGGACTTCTTTACAGTTATTCAGAATCAGATGCTAAGACTGCAGAATGGTGGTATTAGAAATTTCATAATCAATTACGGTATCCATTGCTTTTCACTTTTGAAAAAATGACTCATCAACAATTGAATTCATTAGTAGATAAGTTTTTAATGAGATTATTTGTTGCTTAAATATAAGAAATTTTGTTAATACAAACTCATTTAATCCTATTAAATTGCGAGAAAATTAAATTTTTGAAAATTTTAGATTAGAATGGTAATTATTAAGCTTAAATATTTTAAAGTTGAATTCATCCCTTGTATCGTAGATACCAACAAATATTTTACCATTAGAAATTTCGATTTCTAAATCCAGATAGGTAGCTTCAAGTTGATTTTTGTTTGTTTCAGTTAGCACTAAATCTTTTGGATAACAATTATTAACAATATTATTATTATCAAAGTTCAACAAAAGCAAGTCATCAATATATCTCCAACCGTTTATTAAATTGTGTTTAATTATTTTTTACTCATAGTAATGTAGGAAAATATTGGCTAATGCACTTGAAAAACTGTTCCCATTGGAATGCCCTTTACTAGTTTATAAAAATCAATTCCATCAAAAACGTAATTTTCGGTAATATTAAATTTACATAATTCTAGCCAGTTATTTTTTTGTAATAATACCTTCATTTAAATATTCATCATATATAAAAGTACAGACATTTATTAATTTTTATGAGGCAGATTAGTGTATAAATTTTCAAAATCATAAGTATTAAGTTTATTAATGTTGTTATCATTTAGAAAATCCGAAACTTCTTTGTTGCTATTAATTATAAAGTTAACTTCATCTTTAATTTTATTCAGGATAATTTTCAAGTATTTAAAGAAATATTTTCCCGTATAGTAATTATAATTGCTAGTGCTACAAGTCAAAAATCTAAATTTTAATGGTTTTTTTAAATAAAATTTTATTATTGGGAACAAATAAGGATAGTTTAAAGAGCAAATCTTAATTTTGGTTTTTTTCGCGAAAGCAAGCTTTTTTTTTCATCTAATTCCTTTTTCCCGTTATTCTTTAAAATGTATGTTGCATTAGAGTTATATTCATTAATTAATAGTTCTCTAAAATAATATTAACACATTAAACAGAAATTATTTGCTGATTTATCTATTACTGTAATAACAAATTTCTTTTAAATTTTTCATTTCTTTTTTTAATGTTTTGCTAAGTAAATCCCTCGTTATTTAGCTTTGCCATATCTACATTCATTTTTGTCTTAAATTCCTCTAAAATTCTAACTTTCCATTCTCCAAAACTTTCCGGAGGCCAACGGTATTTTCTAGAAATTTTAGAAATAAAAATATCCAAATACTGTCCAATAGAAATTAAGACTTTTTTATTGTTTATTTTTTCTCTCGATCTAAATTTGGTTTCCCTTTCCATTAAATCTCTCAAAGGGCTGGAAACAATAATTTCTAAATTTCCTGTTATAATATGGCCTTTATCAGCGTCTATATAATCTTTATAGATTTCTTTGTTACAGTTACAATCTATTTTATTTATTTTATCTAAATTTTTGCTATGGTAATTATAATTACAAATTCGTTTCCTTAAAGTTGTTGTATAACTAAACGCTATTGAAACAATTTCTTTATCCTTTAAAGGAAAAAATAATTTACTGTTATGCACAATTTTTGGTAATTTTAGGTTTTTGAAGTTAATATCGAAAAATCTTACCACGCAGAATTCTTTGTTTAAATTATTTTTATTATTAAATAATAAATCGTTTTTTCCAATATTAAGCTTGAATTTAATTAGATCAAGAATTATAAATTTAGTGAAAGAATTTTTAAACTTTAGATCTCCAAATCTATTATTCATAAACCATTTAATTTTATTTTTTCTTAGACCAAAGAAATATTTCCTAATTTTGTGAATGTTTTCATTATTATGATCCAGATTACAATAATTCTGAAATTTCTTAAATATAATATGATAATTGCCGCCTCTATCTCTTTTAAATATTTTACTATAGTTTTCCTTATCTAGAAAATCTTTAAAAATGTTAAATTTGCTATAAATGCAGACATTATTTAAATCCCCGTAACCATCCCCATTTTACTTATTATTAAGTCCACAAGGAAACAAAGTTTTTAAGTTACAAATATAAATATTTTCTAAGTATAATTTTTTGTTTAAGTCAATAATTCCAGACGTGTGCTCGTGTTTCAATTCTTTGAAACAAGAACTAATACAATTAAAAGTAAATGGTGAAAAATTTCATCTTGCATTTGGTGAATGGACAAGTGTAAGAAATAGATGCTATTTAAATATAAATATTCATCCAGAAAAAAAAATTGGAATATAGGACTTACACATGTCTCGGGAAGTATGCTAGTCGAAAAATGTGTGGAAGTGCTTAAATCTAAATTATCGAAACATAGATTATCCCTGAAAGAAGAAATTGTAACCATAACGACTGATGGAGCAACAGTTATGAAACAAGTTGGAAAATTGATTGGTGCAAATCAGCAGTTGTGCTATGTTCATGAAACTCAATTAGGAGTAATAGATGTACCAAGAAAATAAAGAACAGCAGAATCCAAATACTGTGGATATAGAAACTTCGGATTCCGATTTTGAAGAGAGTGAGAATGATATTGAGAATGAAGATAATGACAATGGAATTGTTAAAGAAGATATTGCTAATGAGGATGAAATATTAACCCATCAAGAATTGTTTCCTATAATTTATAAAGTTCGAAAAATTGTTAAGATATTTAAACGCTCCCCTACAAAAAATGCCATATTACAAAAATATATACTAACTGAAAATAAAACAAAATATATGTTGATATTAGATTCTAAAATACGTTGGAACAGTTTACTCCTAATGATGGAACGATTTTTGAAACCGAGAAATCCAATCCAAAAAGCAATAATCGACTTAAACCTGCAAATTACTTTTTCAGATAGTGAATTCGACTTAATAACCAGAACTGTATTAGCTCTACTTCCAATAAAACTGGCTGTTGAGGCATTATTTCGGAGTGATTCTAATTTATTAACAGCTAATGCAACAATAAATTTAATGTTGCAGTCACTGAGAGAACAACACACATCACTATCTGAAGAATTAAATATTACATTGAAAAATCGCTCTGAAGAAAGGCATACCGAAATAGAAAATGTCTTATGGTATTTACATAATTATAAAGATTTTAAAAATGAAAAAGAAGAAAACAGAGTAACCAATTCAAAGCTGATCAAGTTTATAGTAAATGTTCTTAAACTTTTTTACCCACAAACCTATCTACATTTAGAAGAACTCGGCACAGTTATCGAAAATTCTGATGACACTAATGTCGATACGGAAAAGGAATTTTCTCTTAAACAAAAATTAGAATTCGCGATAAATAAAAAAAATTCAACAAACCAAACTACAATACAGAAATCAGCTATATCCAAAACCATCCGACGAGAAATCGATTTATTTGAAGATGAGGGATTTAGAGGTAAATACTTGGAAAAAGTATATCGCGCATTGCTAACAATACCACCAACTATCGTAGATGTCGAAAGAGCGTTTTCGTCAACCGGTAATTTTTGCATAAAATTACGTTCCAGGCAGTACAGATGCATTATGTTTTTTAAGATTACATTTCAAAAATTTGTAATAGACTGAATCACAGACTGAATAGTGGTATTTCCACTTTTTTGTGATTTAAATAAATAAGATGTTCCTTGGCTTTTTTGTGATTCTTTATATATTGATATAATTTATAAGTTACAGATTATTTTTTGTGATATTTACATTCTCTAATAAAACTGGCAAATAAAACAAAGAAACACCAGTTCTTTCTTTCTCTAAAATTACTACTACCGATATTAAAACCGGTATCCCGGTATTAAGATCTAAAAATACCGAATACCGGTATTGAACTTTTGGTCCGATATTGCAATCCCTATTAACTACTAATGAATTTCCCAGGAACTATTGCAATATAGAAGTTTTAATAAGAGAAGGATTGACTTCTTACTAATCTTTGGGCACAACTAAAAATAGACTTTCGGTTACATGGCAACTAACGCAACAGATGGCGCTGAGACCCTCCAATTATTTATTACTTTGAAGGACGAAGCGGTTTTATGCAGAGGCAGTAATGGCGCGGGGAAACATGATGTGAGCCTTTTTTGTAGAGATTTTACCTGCTACTGATATGTTCTTTCCTTTTTGTTTCTATAATTGGTTGTGAATGTTCTTTTATAGTATATATTATGTAATTATAATTTTCGCTTAAATTGGAGATAGTGATTTATTGTCTTATTCCTGCAAAAAAAGATTTATATCTAAGGCCTCAATTTCAGGGGAGTTTCGGGTCATGAGGGGTCAATATTATTGGACAAAATCAGACCCCTCACTGAAAAAAATCCTTTGTTTGAATCCCTGCCTGAGGGTGACCCTTGAGAAAGTCTTCAGCTAGGATTCTTAATTTCTCCCTTTTTATTCAATATTTTTTTTTTTTTTTGCTAATATTAACTTTGTATTTTTACTAATTTGGTTAAGTTCCTATTTGTTTTAGTAGTAGCAGCATTATCACTCTCTAAATACAATGGTATCTTTTTTAGTTTGATTCAGAAATAATTTTTAATTTTTTTAGTTTGTTTTCAGAAATAGATTTTAATTTTAATTGAAATTTCATAATGCATATATTTTTGATTTTCTTTATATATATATATTCGCAATAAGGAAAGAAAATGTCCGAATAAAAGAGTTTAAAGAGAAACTAATATAAAAATTTTTAAAAGACAAATCAAATATGAATCGTTTGCATGAAGGAATTGCTACATACAGTCTGCCTTTATGATTTAAACACTGTTTTCCGGAGGAATGCACTTGCAGGAGAGTCAAATGTTTATAGTATAGGAAAAGGAAACTACGCTATATAACATTGCACCAATTCAATAGCTCTGCATTAGAAACTCTTGTCAAATTTATTGAGATATTTTCACATAATTTATTTTTAAACATTCGAAATTGTTATCAGACGTAGTAAAATTCTGTGTTTAAAGGTTGAGTTCTTTTGTATAAAGAATTTATCTCCTTCTTCAGCCTTGAAACGTGCAATACAATGTTACTATATTACTCACCAGTAAAAGGGTCTTTCGTAATTCTCAACACATGGACATATTAAACTGTTTTTTAACTATATTAAGATTTAAAGATTTTTTTTTTGTAGCCGAGATTAATGATGGCGTAGATTTTCCTGCAGTGATTAATAGTGGACGTTCTATTGTAAATATTTAATCAAATTCTTTACAGAATATCTTTTGAAAATTTTTTCGTTCCTCTCTGAAACTATGAATGCTATTTAATTTTATTATTGGACTGCTTTACCCAGCGAAACATGAAACTGATAAGAGTGCGCTCAATTTTTTAAATCACCTGGAACATTTAACAATAATTTCAAGAAAATCTTGATCATGATTTATAAACACTTCTATGGCATTATCTCGAATTTCTTTTTTTTAAATACCTAATCAAGTCATATTAAAAAACATTCAGTTGAATTAATAGGAACATATTATAGTTTCTAACTTTCGTTGGCTTCAAGAATATACAGTAGTATGTTGAAAGGCATTTTCTTGTGAAAAGGCCATCACAATCCTTGTTGAATGCTCTGTCCAAAGATATTTGATTCAGGTCTTCAAAAACCTAAATATGGATTTTGAGACTGATGTAAATGTTACTAAGCATAAATATTTATTCGCTTCCACCAATAGTGAATACCTTAAATAGTGAATACCTTAGCTAACAAGCAGTTTAAACTGTCTTTAACTATATTGAGATTTAAAGAATATTCTTTTTTTCCCTAGCAGTTAATAATCAAGTGGAAGGATGCATTTTAGATTTATCATATGTCTATCATGGATTTTTTTTTCTTATTGCCAGATAAAGAAAGATTTAAAAATAGCTACTCAAATTTCTGTATGATTTAGTATGCATTATTGGCATCTTCCTAATTAGCACGTTCAATTATTAAAACGTAGCCAAGTCTTTTACTAAATATCTTACAGAACACTGTTTAAACCACTGTGGTTTTAGATTTACGCATACGTATTTTAAAATGCATACTTTTGTACTCCTAAATGCAATTCAACTATGCTTTGTACTCTTAAATTCAATTCAATAAGTCATTTTTTCAAAAATGAAAAGCAGTGGATACCGTAATTGATTATGAAATTTCTAATACCACCATTTTGCAGTCTTAGCATCTGATTCTACATAATTGTAAAGAAGTCCGGGTTAAAATAGCCTTCTTATGAAGCAACAATTTTCCGGAATATAGCCAATCAAGAATAATTCCATGAATGGATGAATAACCTATCATAATAATGCTATCACATCATATTTATTTTAACGTTTCCCATTTTTCCTCACATGGTTAAGGGCATCCAGACTAGATGTAACGTTTCCCACTTTCCCACACATAGTTAAGTGCATACGGACCTCCAGATTTGGATCCTTTTCACTAGAAGAGTCACTATGTTTGGTCAATTTTTACTATATCCAGGTATGGAAAAGCAGACGTGTATCTCATTGTTTGAAATAGATCTATGTCTTGAAGGGAGAGGAACGTTGAAACATCCAGATGCTAAACTATTTTTCCTTTTTGAAGAGACTCCTCAAGTCATCATGAACCGATGAATAACCAGCGACCAGTCAAACCCAAGTGCACTTCAGCTTGCCTCAGCTGCAAATTGCTTGTAATTGGCATGTCCTCAAGAGGCGGTAGGCCACAAAGATGGTTCTTTAAAAGACACTCTCTCGGTTGGGTTTAGACCATTGAGAAAGCGTTGTTCAGAAGCTATTGGGTGATAGGGAACTCAAGTTCAGCAAAGAGAAACCAGAGGCGGGTATCTGGTGGAAATAAAATGCGGTTTTTTTCCAGAGAAAAGGAAGAGAAGTTTATTATGCTTAAGATTGGAGAGAGAGAGAGAGAGAATCAAGTAGCCTCGTGAGCTTTGAAATCACTTACTACTTCTTCATTACTGCACAGTAAAATAAAATTCTTAATTTAAAAAGTTATCTGACATAGCTTTTCCCCAGAAGAAACACAAACAATTTATTGAAACAAGAAAATAGACCTGACTTAAATTTCAATATATGTAATTATTGTATTAAATTAAAAAAAATGAGTGAAAATTGCACAATTAAACATATTGAAAAAGATAAGTGTTTGAATCTTATGTTACTCCAATGTTTTTGAATTTTAAGGTGATATATCTGATAATTATATTTATTTGAGACAATATTTCAGAACTTATCACTAAGACGACCGAAATTTCGTTTCATTTTTGATTAATTAAATTTAATTCATGTGTCCAAAAATTGCTTTAAACTGCACATCTCCATCCTCCAAAGTATATTTGTGTCAATTCTAATTCTAAGAGTTTGACCTGATGTGTCAATAAACAAAGAGATTAGAGACACAACTTCGCAATTAGAAATAATAGCATTATCAAAATTAAATACAGTCGGCTCTTTCATCTTAAGAAATCACAATGAAAATGCTTTTTAAAAATTTTAAAATTTCTTCGAAAGTTTGTAATGAAATTTTGTAGTTCTTTCTCAGGAGATATCATAATATTATATTTAAATAATATTAGTTTAAACCCACTAAAAAAGATTTAAATAAAAAATTTAAAATCATTTGTGCAAAAATGTTGATACATTAGAAAAATATAAAATCAATATGCATTCCATTGCTCTCTTCAGGACCAAAATAACCACTAATATTTTTGTAGGGCCACTCCTCTAAAATTATCACATATAATGTACACTTCGATTTGCCTGCCATTACATTTTAAAATGAAATTTTATATGCTTTTACACAATCCAGCTGTATTTTCCCTGTATAACTTCTATTATTATCTTTATTTCTCTCTATACATATATTACGTAATTTTTATTAATAATTTATTTAATATGTTTGAATAATTAAGATGTATTGATCAGCTGATGGGTTATGTTAGTTCAAAAATGACTTAAATATATTTATTTAGGATTAACTTCACCTCTCCACAGCGGGATAATATTTTTGGGTGGATGGGGGATGTGAGGATTGTCGTAATAAAAAAAAATGAAATGGGCGCTGTTTTGGCATTTGCGTTGGGCCCCATTTTATGTAGACACGACTCTGATGCAACTGATATTAAAAAGAGCAAGAAACTGAGATGATAAAACAGTTGTATAAGCATGATTCCAAGCAAAACCAAGCAAATTAAAATAACTAGAAATTACACAATCTAAAAGCTGAATCGAGCGTTTAGAAAACATTTAATTTTCTATTAAAATTTAATTATCAAGAGAAGAATATTTTGAAGTATATGAAGACTGTATAATCATGTTATAGAACTTGGCATTAGATTAGGTATCTAGAAACAATTCAGTTTTGGATGCGTTGCAAACACAAAATAGATAGAAAAACCTGAGAGAGTACAACATTGAATTAATAGAATATGGTTTTATAATAACAGAACAGCAGAGTTCCTTAAATAAAACCTTTGCAAGTCGTACTGGGCCTAATTGATATACAGCAAGAAGGACACAATATCAACAACAAACATTTGGACAACTCAATTTCTTTCCTATTCTTTTTTATGAAGCCAGTTTGTGATATCCTTATAAGAAGTGGGATGCTATTCAAAAAGATTCTTCTGTTTGGATCGATCGATCAAGTTGTTATTTGAAGGAGTAGTTTCTAATGAATAAATAAATATGAGCAGCACATCCCTGTTAAATGCTTTTAGAATTATTGTTGGTATTAATATTGTTGGCGAATGTTGCAAAATTAACACTATCGCGTTTTTTGGTATATCCGTAATATTTTTATTTGAGTTTAGTATTGAATTTTGATGTCAGTTCATCTATTCGTGTGTTTAGATCCTTATCGTGAAATCTATTGTTCGTTCTTCATGCACTTCGTAACGTGCTTCAAAAACTTTTTTTCTAACTGGTAGAAATCACACTTGCATTAGATGGAGCATGTTCATTATAACTTTCCAAATGCAAGGCTATACACGTCTGGTGTAGTTTCCCTTGCAAAATAAATAAATAAAAATAAAACTTTCAACAAATTCAATTTTAGTGGTGTTTTACTTCTTTATATATATAAAGTAAGTAATATTTATATCCGTTGACTTATAAACTGATATCGAGTAATGAATAGGTTGCTTCTAATTTTTTTTTAAATTTCAAATTCGACAATAAGTAAAGGAGTATATAAAAGAAAAACGCTGGTCGTGTCGCAGGAAGGATAAATGGGGCACCAGGCATTATATGATCTTTTCAATTCCATTCATAATCAGTAGGTTTACAAATGTAAATGACACTCTTGGATGATTTTCTTCCGGGCCATTTTATCGAGAAACACCGCGACATGCATTTTGTTCTTTAGTTTGTCCATCCAAGCTTCTCACAAGAATGCGTTCGCAAACTTCTCGTACTAGAATATTTGCTTTTTGAGCCACATTTCGCCGTTAAAATTGGCATTAATTTATCTAACAAAAATGAGTCGAGATCTCTCTTAAAGGAGAGCCAACTTTATATACAACGAAGAGGCAATACTCTAATATTATCTATTAAAATGCTTAGAATTTTCATTATGTATCTAATGGAAAAAAAAAAGGATTTACTCATATCTATATCAAATATGAAGAAGTTGATGTTAAAAATGAATTCTTTGACTGTACCTTGGACATATACACTGCATAAAAAAAGTAGAAGGACAATCGTTTTTTGTAAATTTTCTTTATATTTTTATTCTGGCTAATAGATTTGTATGTAAGTTTCATTTAATAATGTTTTATTTATTTTTATGTAAAAATGAAATAGCTACCACTATTTATAATTAAAAAGAGGAGAAAATATGATTTATAGTATGTAAAAAAAGTAGAAGGGCACCTACTACATTTTTTTATTTAGTGGAACGTGCACGAGTAGAAGAGTAAGTATATACTCTTTTAAAACCTTTTTTCCTTATAAAAACGTATTTATTTAAAAATTTTTTACTGATGCTTTAATTTCAGAATGCCTACAGGTATACCCTTAAATGATTTTCAAAAGGGTCATGTTGTTGCATATAAAAACGATGGTAAAGGTATTAGTGAGATCCCTCGTATACTGCATGTCAGCCCCAATACAGTTTCTAACTTTATTAAAAATCCAAACAGAAACAGAGTAAGAAAGAAGATTGATAGTTCTAAAAAGTTAACGCCTCGTGATGAAAGAAAACTTTCTCATGAGCTTAAAAAGAGTACTGGAAGTGTTGCAAAAGCTCGAAATAAAGCAGGATTTATTCATGTGTCCAAGCAAACAGTATACAACTACATTCAAAGGTCCAAAAGATTCGTTTTCAAAAAACAGAGTCCAAAATGGAAACAACCACATATTAATAATCATTTCTCTTGGGATAAGGAACACATGCCATGGACCACAAAATGGACTTCTGTGATATTTTCAGATGAAAGATAGTTTAACTTAGTTGGTCCAGACGGTTATCAATACTACTGGCATTGTCTGAAGAATGCAGGACAATATTATTCAACTAGATAAATGGAAGGTGGAAGTTTGATGGTCTGGTTAGCAGTTGGTAATGGAGAAAGAACAAGTTTGGTCTTTCTCAATGATAGGCATAAGCATACAGACTATATTAATGTTCTGAATTCTGAGCTTCTTCCTTATTTCTCCGAGTTAGGAGGAAAACAGGGGTTGTTTCAACAAGATAGAGCCTCAATCCACACTACCAATGGAGTTAAAAATTGGTTCGCTGCAAATAATATGCAGGTTTTACCATGCTCGCCTAAAAGCCCCGATCTGAAAATAGTAGAAAATATCTGAGCAATGTTTGTTCGTCAAGTATACGCTGGTGGGAAGCAGTTCGAATCGCTCTCTGAGCTCCGAGTAGCATTAAATACCTCATGGAATAATTTTTGTCAAACAGGAATCCAATCTTTGTATGATTCACTTCCAATATTCGAAGTCATAAAAGCTAATTGAGAGAGTATTCATTATTAAAACCGCTTATATATATTTTTTTATAACTGTCCCTCTACTTTTTTTACACGGTTTTAAATGAAAAAACAATTTTTGGTGAAATATATACTTTATTTTTGAATATCATGGTAATGATACTAATATTTTTTCGGTGAATGATCTAAAAAATAATTCTTATAAAAATAATTGGAGTAAAAATAAAAATTAAAAAACCTTATTTAAAAAATCTAGTGTCCTTCTACTTTTTAAAGCAGTGTATAAACTTATTAAGGGAAACCAATCTTGCTTTATTATGTTACTATGTGTGTTTTATTATCCGTTACAAAAATATTAGTAGCAAGACACGATGTAATAATTTAATTTCTTGCAGACATGGACATAATAAATCTAGCACGGATATCTTCGATGGCGATTAATTTCAAAAGGGATCAATAAGTATGCACATCATAATAAAAACCATTTTCTAGGGACACATTCTTATTAGTGCGAAAATCGTCGAGAAGGCCGTACGTCAGTAGTTCAACTAACTAGATAATAGGAAGCGGCACCTTATCCCATGATTATTCTAGAAAATCCAAAGCATAGGTAACAAAGATTTGGGCAAAGTCTTCAAAAAGAATATTTCGTGTAGAATTTTACAACAGAAGCACACTGCAAATCGCTTTATTAAATAATCATAATAACTCCAACTTTCCTTGATTACCAGCTCCCTTTGCTAACATAACCCCACAAGGTTACTGATTTACTCATTGGGCACCTCGAATTTATATAAATTTTTGACAAGGTGTGACGTTACATGCAATTCTTCAGCTGAATCTCAAGATCTAGATTCCTAATAAAGATAGAGATATCAACTTTAAATTTTCCAACCCCATTTTTGCTGCCAAAGTCCCAAATTTGACGCCACGTCTTCAAAACGTCCCTAGAATTTTCACTGAATTCTTAAGTCATTGACCTGGTATTCATTAAAAATCTTGGTAAATCTCTTTTAAACCAAGAAACTAACATGGTAGTACGAATCTGTAACGTTATTACAGATTCTTAACATTTCTTTCTTCTTAAAACATTGCACATCTAGGCAGTCTCATTACATAAAACTATTATTACTAACCTGATATGAGCTAGACGATTAATGAGAATGATTTTGGTTCGGCTTTGACCGACCTCAGAATTCTGTAGACAATACCTTTTAGTTTCTTGACAATGTATATGGTCCTTCTCAGTTCTGTTGCAGCTTCGAGTGCAGATTTCTTCATTGCATCGGGGTATATATCCAGATTAGACCACTTTCCTTAAAAATGCAATATATTACTCTGGCATTCATATCCAGTCTCCTTCGTTTATTCGATAGTTTCATACGCATTACGGCTAACGTATACATAATTTCCATATGTGCCTCTAAATTATTGATATATTCAATCGAAGAGGATAGCGTATAAATCAAATGTCCACAGAGGTTATCACTACGCATTCTGAATGTCAGAACAAGTCCATGAGCATGTCAGAAAAAGTTCATTTAGTCCCTCCTGACAGCCTTATTACTTTATATCAGAAGAAAAAGTGGCAAATATATATTCGAAATAGTCTGATCCAGTAAAATAAAGATAGGTGTTTTAAAATCATTCGATTAACTCTCTCAACCAACCAAACAAACGGTATCATGATATAGCGATGTCTTTCAGCATTCAGAAAATCCCCAATAGTTTCTAAAGCTCAGTGAAGACCGCAGAATTAAGATTTGTACCTTGATGTGAATGTCATATCAGAGGCACGCCGTGACGAGAAATCTAGTTTCGAATCTATCTTCCTTTGCTACAACTGAGGCTTTCTAATCTGGAGTGGAAATCACTATAGCCTACTAGATAAAAAGAGTATATTGATATTAAGACTTACTGATTACCTTTTGAAATGACAGGGAATTATCATAGAATATCCAAGGATATTGCTTTGAATGGTATATTCATAATATAGAACTGCAAACGACCTTCAGTTCTAGTTTTGAATCCTTTTCTGGATCATTAAATTTGGTATTCTCTGCGCCATTTCACTAATTCGGCACGAGATCAATCCCAATAAAATCATTCTTTTTTTTAAAGACTTTAAAATGTCCTTGCGTTGTCACTTCCTGAATTTTGCTCTGAGGGAAAATTAATTACCATCATTATTCTTCCACTTTCAATATGAAACACTATTCTTGTAAAAGATCCCAAAGAGGCCATTATCTATTATTTTGGCAGGAATCTCTGCACGACTTTTTGCCACATTGGTCTATCTACCTAAATTTGATTATTCTCCAAAATTGGTCTAAAAAGTGCTCATGTCAGCGCTTTTTTAATCTTGCAAAACAGGTTCTCCTACAGTCGTTTTTAAAACTGTCACAAAAATATATGTTCCAATTGCGATTTTTCCCTCGGCATTTCAGCAATATTTGCACCTCTGGATACAAGGTCTTCGAGAAAGGGCATCAGGATTTCCGCTCAAGATTACTTCCGATGCTGTATACTGGCATAAAAACATACGAATTTCCTTTCTTTCTGTCCGTATTTCGCTCTTTTCAGGGAAAAAAAATTTAAGGAATTATTTTCAGTAGGGTTGGGCGATGACCGAATTTCATCACCGCCAAATATCGTCCAACATATATCGATATTTTTCTATACATCACCATCTCATTATTCATTTATTGCTATTAAAAATTACAAATAGTATCTCTTAATATAATGAGAACGATGTCAAAAAAACTGAATGTTCATTTTATATAATTAAAATACAAACGTTCTTTTATCAAGGGAAAAAAATTTAGAAAATAATTGTGTTAAAATCCTTTCAATAAAATGTGTCAATGTAAAAACAATGTCTGCATTTTACAATTTATCATATTACACTCTTTTCCCAATAATATAGCAATTTTTAAAATGTCACATTTTTACTGATCTTTTAGAAAACGTCAACTTCTTTCATTCTTCATGGGGGAAAAAAAACCCGACATAATAATGCCTTTAGCAAATAAAATTAAGTTTATGAAAATCTCGAATTCCAAATCTGAATCATAATGTTTTGAAAATTAATAATGTATATGAATTAAATAAATGTTTTGAAAATTAATAATGTATATGAATTAAATAAATTTGTATTTTTATTTTAAAAATATTATTGGCATATTTAATTTAACTATGCACTAGAATTTTTACAATAGGTAGATTAGACAATTAAAATTAAAGAGTCTTTCATATAATTTACTATTTGAAAATTCAAAAAGAAACAAAAAACAATCATTCCAAAATGAGTAAAACATTAATAATAAATAGTATGGAGTGAAAATTTATTTGCAGATGTATGATGCAATACACTGATAATTTTAGAACATGTTTTAAATTTTTAGTTCAATTATGAAACAAAATGATCAAATAAAAGAAAAATATGGCATTATATACCACCATTAATATAAACTCAACGAGAAAATAATCAACACTCAAATAAAACACTGTTTTTGAATATTAAAATTCTAGCTATCTCTCTTATTTCTAATTATTCTGACAACATTTTGGCATATTAAAAAAACCGAAATAAAAATAAAAACTTTAAAAAAATTAAAATTAAAATAAATTAAAAATATTAAATAAAATATAAAATTAAAATAAAATATAAAAAGTTTAAATGAAAGAGGAATATGAAATAAAAGAATTATAGGAAAAAGCAATTAAAGAGTAAAAAATTATCACTAAAATTATCTTTACTTAAAAACAGAAAAATAATTTTACAAAAATTCTCAAGTTAATTAAATGCAAGAGAGCAACATTTATCTATTATTAACACACACACGCACGCACGCACGCACACACACAATTTTCCACTGGTATACAATACAATGCCTCGAAATGCATGCAGTAATAAAATATTGTAAGAATTGACTTTCGATAGTTACAAAAATTCGATCATTATCGAATATTCAAAATTATCGAAAATTCGATAGGTATAGAAAATTTCATAAATATCCGAAGTTCGACAAATATCGGAAGTCCGATCAAGACAGATCGAGCATTCAAATTAGTTTTGAAAGGAATTGGAATTTCTAAGAGCCACTAATAGTCGACACTTTAGGAAATGTTGATTTCTCTTCCATTATTCATTCTTGTGCCCTTTAAGGCGGAGGGAAAAAATTCTCATTCACAAAAAGGACATTTACATAAACTTTCATTTCACATGCGTTGTTAACATTTGTGCAAAAACTCCATCTCAGGACATGTACATAACATATGTTATATGTGTAGAAAGGAATTTATGCCTGCGATCAAGCTTTCGCATTGTAATTCTGTTTTGCGTCAAAAACGTTGATACTAATCTTTCTTAAGTATATTATTATAAGGAGATCTGAAAGACTTCAACGGCTGTTGCAATTTTTCACCAGATCATATGAGATCACACACACACACACACACACACACACACACACACACACACATATATACAGAACAGAAAAAAGAAATTTCATGGTGGTATCTTTCAGTTTTGGGAACATAAAACAATTTATCCGACATACTTAAAGCAACTACTTTTATATATTAGAATAAGACAATATTTATATAAATATTAACAAAAATAATGTACAAAGATGAAAAACAATGAAGAACAACAAAACTAAGCACTAACCAAGATGAAAACTAAAATTAATTGTAAGTATCGATTTACCGCATCGCGATTTATCGCGAATCATGATTCATGATACCGATAAATCGATATTTTTCAAACTGATATCGAAAAACCAATTTTTTTTTTAAATATCGATTTTTTTCGTTGAATTGAATATTGGCACAACCCTAATTTTCAAAGAATTCGAACCGTGGTCATTGTTGATATCTTGTTCGCAAAGCGTCATAGATCACTGAAAGGTGCTAAAGCAGAAGAAAAACTTTAAAAACCAATTCACGTAAATAGTTCAGGAAAGGGAAAGTCCTCATTTTTGTTAATTCAACATATTATTAGGGTTTAGGAGAAGAGAAAATTCTTTTGTACTTTTATTTTTGCGTTAAAATAAACATACTCTTATTTGACAAGCATGTAGTAGAAGGAAGACATACATATTAAGGATATCATATCACACATATATCTTTTACCTTCGAATCATCTAAAATAGAAGTAAATCTAGTTTCTACTTTGTGCTTCTAGATACAACACATAACTTTATAGAATAGTAAATGCATTATAATTTGTAGCCTATAATGTAAGGTCAGTGTGTCGAAGATCTATCGATCAATTTTCCTTTAACAAAATAACAACAATGTTTAACAATGTTGTCAACCTAGTTTTTCTTGCGTATAAAAAAGAAATCAATTTAACTATCGCATAAAAAAAAAGATGTATTAATAATAAATAAAAATAGCAAAGAAAAATGTTTTGTAAAATTCATAAAAGCAATACGAATAATGTTGATGCAGAAACTTATATAATAAAAAAATTACTGAATGTCTCATAAAACAGTATTACCTGCGCGAAAGAGGGCCTTTAGAAGATGAAATGTCTTTGATTGAAGTTGGAGTGAAGATGAACACTTGAAAAACTTCTATTCAGTTGGAGAAATTTGCTTCGGATTATATTAGCCTAGGTGCTACCAAACTTTTACAGCAAGAGTCTTTGATTTTTCAGGAAAAGCTGCATCTCGTTCTGGTATGTTACCTGAAAATGTAGGGTTACATTTAAAATGCTTGGAAATCGTTCTAGAGTTTGAATTATAGTTCAAGATAAGTATTGTAATTTGGGCATAGAAAAAATAAATACTAATAATTGTGAAAACTATTTTGAAAAAAATTATCCAAAACTGAAAATACAGACCCGTGGCGTGTTTAAATCTTCCAGCATATACTTGAATAAGAATTTAATGTCCAGATTATACAAAAAATTAAAGTTATGTGCATACTATTAATCTTGAAAGCTTGTATAAATACTACCAGCACGCCCACGAAACAAATGAAAACAGACTTTCCTGTTTTTCTGTACTATACATATATATACTGAAATGGTCCCTATTATAGAAGTGTATAAGAAAGTTGAGAACAAAACATTTCATCAGGGTCTTCAAAGAACTTGAAAACAGTTTGATTGTTGAAGCAGAATAATTCTTTAGCTTTTGTTTATGAGTTATTTTGTAGCTTGTATAACAATGTAAAAGCTCGAGTTTTTCGAAGCTGTTGAATTTCGAAGATCAATATTGAGTAGTGCATCAGTGTTAAACCTGGGTATTCAAATCAAGAATAAAAATTTTCCTACCACTTGACTCACTGTTGAACGGATAAAATATACCGTATATATATACTGTAAATTGAACAATACAAATTTTCTTTTCATTTGAATCACAGTTCTTACCACTTGAACCACTGCTGAAAGGGCAGAACATTCTGGCAAGCTTAATAGTATTATCTATTTTTTTAAAAATAGCATTGGCACCTACAAGGAAAAAAAAAAGAACAAATAAATAATTCGAAGAATATCGGCCTATTTTACTATGGATGAAAAAGGAATTCTATAGAAGGATATCTGAATATTTTAGTAAATCCTATATTGCACGACTTCTTACTTTGTAAGAAATATTGAATATATTTTTTTATATAACCGCAAAGGAATCATTTTTCATGCACTTGTAATTTTCTTATTAAATATATTAATTTTTGTCCATTTTTTATTGCTCCATTATTCAATTATTCTAACAGAAAATGAAGCTAAAAATGGTCTTGATTTACCTAAGGAATATTGTGTATAATCAAATTATTCCACAGAAAGTGGTTTAGCTACACATTAACAAAATATTAAAGAACTTATCGTTTTTTCAGAAAAACATTGTAGTACTCAGCATTGCTGAGAGTTCATTAGTCTAAGATTTCTTTAACTTTTTCGAAATTGTTTTCGGGAGGGAATTATTTGTAGGATCCCTCTCCACCTAATAAAAATAGTCCAAAAACTGGAAAATAAAAAAGATCCCATGATCCCATGCGATCCTCAAATCCAAAATAATAAGGAAATAAATAATTAGTTAGTGAGAAAACAAGAAGAAAATTTATTTAAAATAATTATTCAGCAAATTTTAATAAAATGATTCAAGAGAGAATAATTTTTTTTAAATTAATTTCTTTTCAAGTATCAAAGAGTATACATTTATTTAACTGCAAATGTTTGACATTTGCTTAGCTGTTTTGCAGTTACGATTTGTTGAAAATAAACAATTCTAATAATTTTCTCAAAGTAATTTAATGCAAATAATAATTAAAACTTTAAAAATTGACCATAAAATTTAAAAAAAAATGGATGAAATAAATTATAGCAGCCAACACAGTATCGAAATCTTTAATTTTAAATAATTTTTTCAGAAAGCATTTTTATAGTTTTAGATATTTTAAATTTGATTACTAGAATTGCAATTTATAGAATGGAAGTATACAATCAGTCTGTATGCAAATGTACTCGAAAATTTTGCATAGATTTTGTTTAATAAACTTGAACTCTCATAGTAAGAGTCATTGTAGCGAAAAATTGCAAACTATAAGAGCACTTTAAGTATGATTCTTCACTTAACCCTTTAAAGGGTCATTTTTTCTAGTCATATAATGTTAAAATATTTTTAGGCTTGAAATTAAAATAAGAAAAGGGATTCATTTATCTTATTAAATAAATTTAATTTGATTAATTAATTAATTTGGTTAATTAATAATTAAGTAACAAATCAAGACACATCATTTTGTCTGAGATAAAGAATTGAAGCATCTAAGTTTCTGACTTAATAAAAAAATTGTCAGAACTTATGCCAACCTACATAATTTCAGACAAAGATTGATAAATTTGGTGGGAAGTATACTTCCCACGGCCCTAGAAAGGGTTAAACAAATTTTGAATTAGAAATATAGTACTTGTATTTTTAATTGCTTTTATCTATTAACATAAGGAAATAAATAATATTTTAACTACTTAGCGTATGACGTTCTAGACACGTAATCATCAATAGTTATATGATATAAATAATGCCTTTGTTATGTTATATGCATTTATTTTGAAACTAAATTTTGCTCACAGATTTTGCAATTTTATGGAAATTTACTGAAAGTTTCTTGACAATAATTAAATAGCTTTTTTGTTTATAAAAAACATCACAGTGCTTTCAACCCTAGGAACTCTTGGTATATCTGTTGGTGTAATTTAGAAAATGTCCTCTTAAACCATATTCAAATGATTAATCATAATTTTGGGATCGTGAAATGTCGAGAAAAACTCTTCTACTGGACTTTTTTTTTTTTTTTTTTTACTGAAAAAGAGAGGGAGAGAAAAATAATTAAATATATCAGTTTGATTTGAAATGCTTCATAAATATGTACTGAAAACTTGTGTTAAATATTTTTTTTTATGACAATGAATAAATTATTCGTTAAGCGTTTTCCCCTATACATGTGAATTACCAAGAAAGATCACGAAACGAAAAAATTATGAGATATTCTGATATGGATAACATTCCGCGTGCTTACTTTATACTGGAAGACAGTATTGTAAAATTTCAGGTTGAATTCCGAAAGCTTAAAATTTGATGCCTTTTACGTTTGGTGCAGATAAGTACGGAATTTATACAATCTGTAATAACTTGCAATAATATATAACATTCATTCATTCACTTTTAAAATCCATCTACAAGAAAATTTGCTTTTTTTTGTTATCTGATAAATTAAAAAAAAATCGAAATCCTCGGATAAATCGTAAAAAATTATCAAAACTTATTAGTTAGAGGAGGAGACGATAACATAAAAAAAATAAACGATGTATAAATAATTGTTATAAAAATAATTTTAAAAATTAAAACTTGATTAATGTACTTAAATTTAGAGCTTTATTCGATTTTTTTTTAAAGTTTTATACTGTTTAGATTATAATTCATTGATATTCATATTATGAAGTCTTGAAATCAGTTTTTCTTGCAATAAGGGACTGCATCTAGTAGAGAATCAAAATTTTATTAAATCCATCGATTGTTCGATAGCAAATTTTTAAAGTAAAAAATTGCATACTGTTATCGAACACGAAAAACCGTATTAAATTTCAGACCTATAGCATATCAAATAACGAGTGAATAATTGTTTAAAAACAGGGAGAAAGAATATATACAACTGACGATATTTATTTTCTTAGATAACGTTGCACTCAACGCCCAGCTGATTATATAAATTTTCAAGATAAATATGCTACTTTTTTCTTTTTTATAAAACTAATACAAAATTGTAAGAAATGTATCATCTTAAGAATATAAGTAATTTTAATTTTAACTAATTTTTACAAACTTTCATGACGGATAACAAAGTTGTAACACAAGCAGCAGTCTTTTCATTTTTAAGTATTGCACGCAGACATTAAAATAGTCTACAAAACTAAAGATCTCGAAACCAGGGGTTTAAGAAAACTTTGGTAGTATATTTTTCGGTGGATTAAATTATACTAATGAAGTTCTTTTTAAACAGTACCAGAAAGATTAAAAAAAAAAAAAGTTGTAACACAAGCAGCAATCTTTTCATTTTTAAGTATTGCATACAACATTAAAATAGTCGACAAAACTAAAAATCTCGAAACCATGGGTCAAGAAAACTTTGGTATCATATTTTTCGGTGGATTATATTATATTAAGGATGATCTTTTTAAACAGTACCAGAAATATTTTAAAAAATAAAAGTGTATCATATCTGACGCATTACTTTAATCAACAATACTCGATGAATAACAACGAAGAAATGTTTCGGATGTAATAATTATGACGAAAAGTGTCATGTCTGACACATTACTTGTATCACATCAATCACATACTAACATAATGATGCATTCCATATTTTACAATATGATGCATTTTTACGTAAGATATTTTTGCCATGCACGATGTCTAATGGATTATAAAATTGACTTAGAGATGAGAATTTGATGAGTATCACTTCAACATAATTTTGATACTAATTATTTTTTTATTTACAAAAGCTTATATAAAATCTAAATTGAAAAGGAACT
>JAPMOR010010891.1:906411-947389 GCA_026543865.1 Argiope aurantia | reverse complement strand
CAACGAAGAAATGTTTCGGATGTAATAATTATGACGAAAAGTGTCATGTCTGACACATTACTTGTATCACATCAATCACATACTAACATAATGATGCATTCCATATTTTACAATATGATGCATTTTTACGTAAGATATTTTTGCCATGCACGATGTCTAATGGATTATAAAATTGACTTAGAGATGAGAATTTGATGAGTATCACTTCAACATAATTTTGATACTAATTATTTTTTTATTTACAAAAGCTTATATAAAATCTAAATTGAAAAGGAACTGAATCATAGTGAATAACCACAAAAGAATACTCCGCGTAGCCTCGAAGGCTTTCAGAAAAATCTGAATCACCGGAACATCTTAACAGCAATAGCGAGAACTACGGTTAAATCCTAAGAGCCATCAACGATTATGTACAACTTTTCTCTTCGGAGGCACGGCCCATCATTGGGTGAGGTAGACAGTTTCACAACATTCTGTACCTACCAGGGTGGCGAGAACCAACCACCTTACCGGAAACTTCTCATCCACATTTTTGAGATGCTCCCGGGGGTGGGTTCATAGTGAGTACATAAATATTTTTAGAAATCAAATATTGACGTTGAAAAAAGTTTTAAAAAGTCAGAATTTAAAAAAAGTATGAAAAAAATATCACATTTCGAACTGAGAATATTTAAAGAAACTGGAAAAAATGGATGTTATATGGATATATGTGGATTATGGAGATATCCGTTCCGTTAGAATTCTTCGTGAAATAGAGAAAATGAATACTTCAAGAATATTTAACTACAATTTAAGCATATATTTAACTATATTAACATATATTAAAGAATATTTAACTAATAGGGTTTTTTTGGCACAGTATTTAATATGAAAAGATAAATGACCCAAAAGGTGTTTTTATTTTATTTTATTATTATTGGTTTTCTCAGCAATCAGACATATTCAAATAAAAAACTAAAATTCAGATCAACCATGTCAAATCAGTACTGATTGAATTTGAGATATTAAAATGTGAATGCTAGCTTTCAATTTAGTTAAACAGTTATTTAAACATACTATTTAATTAATATATTACTATTGTTTTATTATTCTAGATTAAAAAAAAATCAGTTTTGCCATAATGAGTAAAATCTTCAGTAGAAATAAGAATGTCCAAACAATATGTTATTGCAGCAAAATCATTTCAAAAGTAGGTAAACATTTTAAATCAAAACCCAAATTATCCTTTGATGCGGACGAAAGGAATAGAAGATTTTTCTCAGTTTTATACTTTTTGTTCCATTGGCAATGTTTGAACTTATTTTAATTCAAAGACAATATGATTCATTTTTTATATAGAAAAATAGGATAAATTATGTTCCCTAAGATTTCATAAAATTTTTTCAAGAGATTTTACATTCAGAATATATAGATGATTATTTCAAAATGTTTCATTTCGAATGTTTTGTGCAAGAATTCTCAAATAAAAAAAATAATTTATAATTGAATTTGGAACTTAAATTCTTTGATTATATTATTAATAGTGAGCATTATAAGAAGATTTATGTTTGGGATCTCCAAATGTAAGGGAAATGGAAACAATATTTGCACTTTTTTTTCTCAAGCAGGTTAAGAAACATATTAATTAAAGTAAAATACGAAAAATAATTCATGAACAAAAAATGTTCTGATACACAACTGAAAGCGTTTCCAATTATAATTATTTTGCTCGTAATATATTAAGTTACTAATGTAAAATCAAAATAAATAACAAACTGTTTTGTTAGTGTCAAATTTATTATTAATATATTTCATAATTTGATAATTGTATATATTTATGACACACACGTATGTGTATCCTAATCTGATATTTGTACAGATTAAAATAATCAAATAATCGATTTTTCTATAGTAATTCTTTGCTCCTGGGTTTTCCTATTTTTGCAATTAGATATTGTAATATTGTAATATTTTTCTGTCTTTTATTATATAAACAGAATGTGTCTTAAGAAAATTCAGGAAGTAAAGTCTATGCATCCATTTAGTGATCTTACAATTCTATATGCTTCTAAAAGTAATGCCCTGTCTTTACTTTACACCTGAAAAATTAATGAAATTCAACAAGGAATTGTAAAAAAAAAAAAAAAAAAAAAAAAAAAGTACATAGGATACTTTCAAGATTAGCTTTTCTTCAAAAGTAATTTAGTCTTAAACTTATTACTTTATAATCAAGATCTCGTCAAATTGAAAGTAGGTAGAAAGCTATGAGATATCAAATCAAGGTTAATATAGGTTTTTACCGATTTTTAAACTAAAAACAAGGTACATGAAGTCATGCAACTTCTGTTTTAAATACACTACAAATTCCATTGGATATTGATTAAAGACATTTAAAACTATTTTCTGACACAATAATTTCTGCGCATCTGTATTTAAATATCAGTTCATAAATTCTAAATTTACTTATAAATATACATGTAAAACTCATCCCAGTATTTCGATAATATGAATTTACAAACATCTATAAATTAAAATAATTCTTAATTTAATTAATTTACTTATGATTCTTAATTTAATTAATAAATCATTTTTATTTAAATAAAATAATAAATATTCTAAATATATCAGTATCTACAATATATCTGTATCTATTAGTAGATGAAGCCTATTTATAAAGTCTATTAAAATCTACTTAAAATATACAAAAAATATCTGTAAATTCGCATTTATTTATATCTATAAATAAATTCTAAATATATATATAAATAAATAATAAATAAATTGTAAATGCTTACAAATTCTCTCTCATGTTGAGATGGTATTTCAAGGAAATTTAATCTGGAGCGCTAATGCATTACTTAGTCATTTACTATCAATGAAAGAGATGAATCAGATTTCTAATTAAAGATGAAATTTAAAACAGAAAAGAGTCGTAAGTTCAATAATTAGTACTTTTTTTTAAACTTTTTCTTTATAGTTATATAAAAATATAAATAATGTTTTCAAGAACAGCTCAATATGAATTAAATTTTATAATAAAGTTCATAACGGGCTAAACTATAAAGTGTGTCCTCGCATATTACTAGAAAATGTTTTTAGAATTTATAATAATCCATGGGTTGTTAACAGAAAAATAAATTTATAGAAGAGTTTTGTGTTGTCTTTTGAATAGGAAAATTTAAAAAATGAGTAAAGATAACAAATTCGTTTTGAGGAAAAACAGACTTTACAATAAACGTTTTCAACCATAAAAATATCAGGAAGATGCCATATCCTTAGATTAACAATTTTAAGATAAATAAATAAAGACGCCTGAAACAGATTAAAAAAAGAAAACTTAAAATAAGTAATTTTATCTAGTAAAGGTCAGGGAATTAAAATAAAACAGTTTCAAGTATCGAATATTAGACATACGTGTTTATTGTATCAGGTTCAAGAAAGGGATATATTCTAATTACTGTTTCTAGAAAACAAATGAAATCACACGAGATAACGTAACTAGATGATTATAAAACGTACATTTAACATAAATAATCTTTGATTATTTTCTAAAAAGGTATTTTTTATCCATTATGACTAAAAAATAAGTTGACACACTAAGCAATGCTAAGATAACAAGAAGAGATGTGATGATAAGAAATGAAATTATTCCCATGAAACAAAGGACATTTATTTTCCAACCATAAAAAGATTTTTTTTCCCACAAATCTGACAAAATTCCATCGAATTATTTAGAACTAGTAATTACAACCCAATAATGAAATATATGTGTGATTACAAAAAAGCATTACAGCAAGTTTTTTTAATTGAACAGTCATTCAGCACTTTCAATTTTATTATTAATTTGAATTCTGATATTTTTTGGGAGTTAAAATAAATTCGAAACCTATCTAGAAATTCTAAAATAGATACAAAATATTGGCAACATTTAATGTGAACAAATTGTATTTGCATAAATTTATTTTATTTTGTTACATAAAATATATGAATAAAACATAAAATTTAAAAACAGAAATTTAGTCTTTAAATTGATACACAAATGTGAATAACATGGATCCATATATATATATATATATATATATATATAAAAGATGTAAATATCTTGATGCTGTAGAGTAGGGACTAAATATCAAATTCAGCACACGAATTCTCGGAATTGATCTTGAACTGACGGTGCGGCAAAGATAATTAACTGAGATGTGATAAATTTTATATTTCAGATTTTTAGAAAAGAGCAGTTCCTTTTTAAAAACATTTTTTAAATGTTTGTAAATAAGAATGGCTAAAATACTTTTTTGACAAAATATTCAAAATTCTTAATATTTCCTAATTTTGAGATTACAGATAGATATATACTTCTAAATAAAAAAATTAATTAATTTTATAGCGATTGAGTCAATTAATCTTCTTTTGAAACAATTATGATGTCTATATTTTTATATATCCCACTGGTCCTAAAAGTCATCTTTAGAAATCTATAATTTTTCAAATAGAATAATGTTCCAAAATTTTGCCGCTAAGCCTGATCTAATTTTCGAGTATCTTTGTTTTAGAAAATTTTAGATCATTCCAACTGAAAACCACCTATTAACATTCCAACCACGAAAAACTACATATTAAAGCAAATCCTTTTCTCAATGATTTATTTAGCATAATAAAATGAAAATTTTTATAAATTGGTCTTCTTTGGTCGAAGGTAAGTATATTTTTTTTGTGTGAAATGCTTTTGATTTTATATTATTTTACTAAAGACGATTCATCTTACTCATCTCAGGATTGCAAAAAAAAAATCCAGACATTTCAAATCTCTAGCAACATAAAAAAGAAAGGAAAAAATAATTTACTAAATTTAATCTATTTTTTCAGCTACAATTAAGAAAACAGAAATAACTGATATTGGGTAAAGATTAAATTAGATATTCCTGTATAATCCAGCTTTGAGCCGCATCAAAGATTATAACATTTTGCTTCCTCGAAGCGGCCATTAATTGTTCTAATCTATTGAATTTCAAAGCTTCATAATTCGGTCACTTTTGGTCATAGAAAAATATAATTTTTTTTTTTTTTGAAAAAGTTAGGAATCCTAGAATATTCTACCAAATATGTCTCACACGATTTTGGTAACTATATAAAAATTTAGCATTTCCTATTTTTCCATCAGTACTTTACTTTAAAGAATAACAAGGGCATCGAAATATTTTTCATCTGCCTTTTTGTAGAAAGATTGAATTTGAATTCCTAAAGTAAATGAATATTTTCTTTCACAGCAATTAATTGATTTATTGAAGTTTAGCGTATGAACAAAATTTTATTTCCATGAAACTGAAAATGAGGACAAGTTTATGTCGGCATTTCACTTAGCTTAGAATTTTATTAAAAGTTTTAAATCCTGATAATTTCGCCTTAAATTCAGTAGCAGATGAAACTGAGAGCAAGTAGGGAGCTATTAGCGAGCCCACCACAGGTTTGTAGTTATAAATTCATGTTCCCACGCATTTTAATCATGAAAAAGGAAAAATATGAAGTCGGAAACCTTTTGATTAAAATAGATATTCTCATTCTTCAAGGCATCGTTAATTGAAGTTCAAAATTTCATTCTGTTTTAATATTTTCAATCCATATATATATTCATGCTCAAATTCCATACCCATTTATAAATATTTAATTGTAATTTCAGCAGAGGTCTAAATGCAAATAAAATAAATATTTTTGGCTTTAAAGATATAAAGTTTAAATATACATAAATATGCAAACTCCCAAAATTTTTAAATGTAAACTATATAAATATTTACATTCATAAATATATTAAATATATCTTAAAATCTTAATTTACGATTTTTATCGATAAATTGTAAACCTATCTATTAATTCCTCTTATAAATAAGATTATTTAACATATATTTTTTACATACTTATTATATTTATAGATTATTTAACATGGCACTACGATAAATAGTGTATTTTCAATCAACGTTTTGAAATGAATAGAATCAGAACTCTCTTTAGAGAATATATATAACTCATTTCAGACATGTATTCATTTTATCGTTTTCATTAAGAATTTTTACCTTATGATTTCATAAAAAATATATGCATCTTTTTCAAGTCATACACATTACGTCTTTGCATAAAATATCATATCATTTATCAAAACCAATCATTCTTTGAATATATAACAATTCCTTAGATACAGTAAAATAATAAATCTGATAAAGAACGAAAATGCTTTTGTACTCTCCATACAATTCGGTGAAGGACAAAAGTCTATAAACCTTTTCTATATTCTAAACAGCTATTTCATTTCAAATTCACTCACATAAAAGAACAGGAAAGGAGTTGTAACTCTAGACGAACCGTTTCCATCAAATAAATGAAATCGGGAAGAGCGAAAAATATCACTTAGGACAAATATTTTTATTAAGTAAAAACTAAAGTTTCGAAAAAACACCCAGTTTATAAGGCAAAATTACAAGTATAATAAACAGAACGTACTCACCTGTAGATTCAAGACTGGTAACTCGAATGGACAGATGGAAGTGAAATGCCCCTGGAAAATTCAGATATCGAGCTACTATTTATAAATATATGCGCAGAATGAGAAAGCGAAATGATTTGAGCAAATCCAGTCCTTTCGTTGCCATGGGTTACATTCTCAGAAGAGTATATTTAAAGACGTCAAGATTTAGGAGAAGTGATTTTGCAATTCTATCGATCGCCATCATATAAGATGAAAAGACTTCAAGGATAAATGAATTATGATTTTCGGTTAATAAAAAGACTTTTTAGGAAAAATCTGATAAAATTGAATAGAATGATTTATCATTAACCTATTACTGTAGAAAAGAGAAGAATTTCACAAAACTTTGAGGCAAGTAGTAGAAAATATATTATTCAGAAATTAAATTTATAACTCGTAGGAATTTGTTGACATTTTTCTTCAGTATTAAAAACACTGTCAAATCTGTTGAAAAAAAAATGAACGGAATAAACTGGAGACATTTAATTTTAATGAAAAATAAGATTGTAAAAATATATCGTCGGCAGACAGCAAAAAATTGTCCAATCAAAAGGAAGTGAAATATGAGTTAATGGATTCTTGCTGTTTTAAAACCCCATCTTGGCTGCATAAATAAAAAACTGCGCATATTATTATCATCAATATGCAATGTATACGGCACATAAACTAATATGCACGAATTTTCGGTTACAGAGATAACATTTTAAAAGAATAAAGAAAATATTAATTCACTTTTCTTTTGACTTGGTCACTTGGAAATGTATATTGACATTATTTTACTGTATGTATGTATTTTAATGTCGAAAAATTTCAATTAATTTGCAAATGTAGAAAAGTGAATTTATAGAAATAAAAGACGATATCATCACAGTTCCGGTATTTAGGCGAGTGCACCAATGACAGCTGGTAGGGTCCCGCATGAGAATGCCATCTTTTCTGTCTTAATGAGATAACTAAATAAACTAACAAGCTTGACGAACAAAATTTAGTACAAATTAATTGACCAGCATTGTAGATCATCAAACATTGGACGAAATTCGATTGCAGGAAGAAATGTCTGTTTTTCCTTATGTATGCGTAAGGACACTATAACTCAGATAAATTCAATTTAGTAAATGGTTTTCTCAGATGAATCAATTTTTAATTGGACCCCGTGATTCAGAGGCCTCGTACCAGGGTGACTTTCAGTTCAGTTCAATTGAGTGGTATTACTAGATTTAGATTAAGTACAGCAATGCTAAGTACACATTTCGTGTGGTTTGAGAAACTGATTCAAAGAATAGAAGAGTTTCTAACACGAAGAGTTTCTAACATCAGTTTCTATTCAAAGAATAGAAACTGATTCAAAGAATAGAACATTTATTATCCAAACATTTTCATTATTTCAGCGACTTCTCTCATCATATATAGTTCCTTCCGAGTAAGTTTCACTCTCAAGTTTCGGGCTCCAATTTCCTATTTCATCAATAATTTTGTTTCAGATTCCAATTTTAATAAGATTAGTAGTAATATTTCATTCATTTCAATGCGCGACTGGGTGGACTTTTGCTTCTATCTCGCGCGCAAGTCAGGTGTTAGTGAAAATATTTCCTTCTTTAAAGCAATATTGATCTCTCTGGGGCCTTACATTCTCTTGGGTAAGCTGAGTCATTATGGTTTTTAAATGTATATATACAGATAATTTTACCCAATATAAATTGCAGGTTTTAAAGCTAAATTCTTTTTGAACATTTCATGCACTCTTAAAAATATCAAAACATAAATTCGATTAAATATATAAAATTTATTCTAAAGCATAAATATTTCACAAAATATGAAAATATCTATATCTATAAATATATAAATGCACGCATCAAATAATGAATAAAGCCTATTTATAAATTCTAAATCTATCTTTAAATTCTGCCTCGCTCTAGGATAATATCAAAAAGTATTTAGTAGGCACAATGATACACTGGAAAAATTTCTCCACAGTCTTACTATTGTAAGACTAAGGAGAGAGTTATACAGTGCATCCTATATAGTAATGTAATGAAGAATTTTTTGAATATTTTTTAAAGGTTCATTTAGAAATTCTACAGTCATGTAAAATATATTTTAATGTATAAATGCCTGTACCTGCAATAGTACTCATATTTAAGTTTATAATTGTTTATATCAATTAATAAATAAACCCTATCACTACATTTTACCCCGCATTAGGATTTTATTACTAGATTACTTAATTGGTATAATGATATACTATTTGATTTTCTCTGAAATCTTGATTTATTACTGACAATAATACCTTTAAGAAGAATTACATTCTCATTTAAAAAAAGTACTGTTAAGCTTGCCAAATTAAGTAATTTGATTCTTTTTTCAGAATATAAGAATTTTTATTTTATGTTTTCAAAAAATTATTCGCTGCATTTTCAAGTGACGTTAAATATGATTTTTGTTTCAGATACTATAAAGCATGTCTTCACACATAAAACCAACTCATTTCTAAAACCTCTATTAATTTAGGTGTTTCTAAAAGATGATTAAAATTTTTGAAGAATTCATTCACTTTTAATCGCCGTGTTTCATTTACTATCCAGAAGAAACCCAAAAGGAATTTCGCAGAAAAACTATTCCGCCGTTTTACAGTAAAATTAAACCATATAAAATTATGTGAAGCTGTTCAAAGTTAAGAAACAGATACAACCACACAAATGAAACCGTAAAAAGCAAATACATATAAAAACTTATAATGCATTAAGTAAATATTGAAATTTCGAATTATTATTCAACTTAAATAATTACAAGTATCGTAAACTGAGCAAACTCACCTATGAAATTAAGGTTTGAAACAATATAAAGAGGAAGGGTTTCCTTAGAGTGGGGATGAATCAATTTTACATGCAAATTTATAGTTCATTTAAAGTGGATATAAACAAATCGAACGTTTAATAATAATAAATCGACATCCTTGTTTGCCTTTTATTAGTGAAATTTATAAATCTTTAATCATTTCAAAAATTTCACTGATCAATGCAAGGAGTGCAAAAAACAAAGATAGGAAGAACTGAGGTGAAGGATTACCCATAACACAAAGAGCAAATATTTTCGATCAATAAAAATTAATTAAGCAAACTTCAGAAAATTCTATAAAACGATTCAGAAATAACCTTAATATTCTAATACCGACAAACGTATATGATTGAAATCAAATATTAAAGCATGTCTGGCAATGTAAATATAAGAGGAAGTTTAATTTCATAACTAGTTTGATTTTATTGACATTCAAATGTGAGATAAAAATAAGTAAGGAAATTACTGAGAAATACTAAAATGTGCGGAATTTCCAACATTTAGACATAAAGCAAATTATGTTTACATAAACTAATTTTATTCTACGTAGCAAATTTTTTTTTAAGGTAATGAAAATCAAGCCTTAAACAATTCAAAAATATAAATGAACTTGGGTCTGTAATGATAGAAAGCAATCTTTACATTTTCCTGCGCAGAATAAATGATAAAAGGGTCGAAATTCACAAGACTATTCTAGTTTGCAGCTTCTCAAACGTTAGCGAACGTGTTACGTGTGTAGCATTTTTAATGTATAATTCATTAAAAATATAATAAAAATGTTCATGTTTAAGCGTGTAAATCTAATTTGCATTTTATTGAATGTTTTGTCTCGTAAAATTAAACTGAAACATAGACATATGATGGCACGAAATTAACTAGAACAATTCGGAAATAAAAAATTCATAATTTTTTAACTTTATATAATTAACCAAAATATATTCGAATTATACAGTTTTGTTACATTAATTATTTGGAAATTCATTACGCTATTGAGAAAATTCGAAATAAAACCGTCCGAATATGCTAAGCTTTTCTGGATTTTGAATATTACAACTTTCTTTACTTAAAATTCGTTAATGTTTATAATTATTCGTAATTAATTTTTATTATTCTTTAATATTTATAAGCAAACACAAGCAGGAAAACCTTCTTGGTCTCAAAAGATTTCATTGAAACTTTCTTTAATTGCCTTTTTTTATGCTTTCTTTTTCCCTGATTTGAACTGAGCTATCTCTAAAATTTCTGGTGACATATTGTTGTTAGAATCAATTTGACAGAAAAGTTTATGCTTCTCTTAATAATTATTTTTTAAAAACATTTTGATGTAATTTGGATTGTTTTTTTTATTTCATAATTTGTTTAACCTTTTTAATAATTGTATGTGCACTGGAAACAAAAATGAAAAAGCTTGAGAAATATTAAAATGGATGGAATTTCCAACATTAAGATGTAATGTCAGATGTCATAAATTTATTTTACTGTACAAGGAAGAAGAATTTTAAGAGAAAATCACTTAAGCATTAAACTATTCAAGGATATAAATGAACATGTTTTTGTAATGATAAAGGGCAATGTTTATAGTTTTCTCCTGTTGAAAAAGGGCTAAGAGGGTAAAAATTCATTACAAACGACTCTAGATTGTAGCTTTTAAAACAATAGCTTAAAAGTACTGGGGAAGTTTCGAATTAGAAACTGAAGAGATTGCACCAAAAATCCACTTTATTCAATAATTTAAATGAATGAAAACTAGATTTAAATGCAATCCATCGACAACACAAGGCACATTTTTAATATTTATCATTTCAATAAATATGTATTAAAAAATCAAAACTAAGAAATTTTAATAAAAATATGAAAACAATTATAATTTAAAGAAATTTTAAAATAATAAATTTAATCAACAGGTAATTCTAATAACTGAACAGTGTACAGAATTTTGAATAAAATATTGCCGCATTGAAAAAGACGCAGTCGACTCTCCATGGCCGAATGGTCATGGCACTGATTTCATAATCAAGGGATCGTAAGTTCGAATCCCGCTAGAGACAATGCGATTCACAGTTTGTGTAAATATTTGATTTTTATGCTTTCCTTTATTTCATGTTCCAGCAGATTCTGGAACTTTCCTGCTAGTATAAAAGCAGATGATCTGTCAGTCACTGTGTTCAGAGTTGAGTTAATAAATTGGTTTAGCTCTACTTCTTGTGTGTGTCATTGAGTTTCATACTAAAGTACCTAAGTGACAATATTTCTGCATCGAAATAAACTGTACAATTTCCATTTAATATTTTCGAAACATTTTTGAAAAGTGAAAATACTTATTGTGTCTTTAATAAATATATTGTCACGTAAAATAAAGAATAAATATATGATATCGTGAAAATTAGCTAATAAAAAGAATTCAGAAATAAAAATATTTGTAGTAACTTTTCGACTCGATTTCCAATTAATCAAAATAAATCCTAAAGTATTTTAACCTTATTTAAATTAGAAATTCAAAACACCACTGAAAAATTTGAAATAAAAATTTTCGAATAAGCCAAACTTTTTTTAAAATTAGATTACTATAAGTTTCTTATTCTTAAATTCTTTAAAACTTTTATATTTATTATTAATTTTATATTAATTCTTTTAAGCTTTTATATTTATTTTTAATTCTAATTAAATTATATTATTATTTAATATTTTTAAGAAAAGGAATTTGAGAAAATCTTCCTGATCTTAAAAGATTACATTCAAACTTTCTTTGTTATTATATTTAACTAAACTTCCTTTTAGCCATATTAATTAATATTTTATGTCCTCATTTGTTTTGGGATTGTTATAAAAAATTTTTAGAAGAAAATGTAACAGGGAAGAATTTTTTCCCCTACCTAACCTATAGGGGCAGGAAACTATAGAGATTTAGAAGCATTGTTCTAAATGATGGCAAAATCATCGAAGAATATTTCATTTACATATTTAAATCTAAATATTTTATCATAAATTAAAAGATATTTCGGGATATTTTACAGCTCCATCGATTTACCAAAATTAATATTCAAATAAGATTTTTCCATAGGTTTGAAAGAGAGAAAGATATTCATTATAATTAGGAATTACAATATCGGCCCAAAATTTCAACACCGGTATTCGGTATTTTTTAGATCTTAATACCGGTATTAAAAATTTTAGAAAAAGAAAGAAAACACAGGTGTTTCTTTGTTTTATTTGCCAGTTTTATTAGAGAGTGTAAATATCACAAAAAATAATTTGCTAACTTATAAATTACAACAGTATATAAAGAATCACAAAAAAGGAAAGGAACATCTTATTTAAATTACAAAAAAGTGTAAATACCTCTACTCAGTCTGTGGTACTATTACAAACTTTTGAAATGTGATCTTTAAAAAAAAAAAAAACATAATGCATTAATTGTACTGTCATTAAGCCTGAAAAGTAATTTTGTGCAAAAATTACCAACTGTCGAAAAAGCTCTTTCGGCATCTACGATAGTTGGCGGTATTGTTAGCAATGCGCGATATACTTTTTCCAAGTATTTACCTCTAAATCCCTCATCTTCAAATAAATCGGTTTCTCGTCGGATGGTTTTGGATATAGCTGATTTCTGTATTGTATTTTGATTCGTTAAAATTTTCTTATTGATCGCTAATTCTAATTTTTGTTTAAGTGACAATTCCTTTTTCACTATCGACATTAGTGTCATCATAATCTTCGATAACTGAACCCATTTCTTCTGAATATGGATAGGTTTGTGGGTAAAAAATTTTAAGTAAATTTACTATAAACTTAATCAGATTTAAATTGGTTATTTTCTTTTCTTCTTATTCATTTTTAAAATCATTATAATTATGTAAATACCATAAGACATTTTATATTTCGGAATGCCCTTCTTCTGTAAGATTTGTCAATGAAATATATAATTCTTCAGATAGTGATGTGTGCTGTTCTTACAGTGACTGCAACATGAAATTTATTGTTGCATTAGCTGTTAATAAATTAGAAACTCTCCGACATAATGCCTCAATAATCAGTTTCATTGGAAATAGAGCTGATACAGTTCTGGATATTAAGCCGAATTCACTATCTGAAAAATTAATTTACAGGTTTAAGTCGATTATTGCTTTTCGGATTGGATTTCTCAGTTTCAAAAATCGTTCCATCATTAGGAGTAAACGTTTCAACGTGTTTGAAAATCTAATATTAACATATATTCTGTTTTTTTTTTTTTCAGTTAGTATATATTTTAGTAATATGTCATTTTTTATAGGGGAACGTTTAAATATCTTAACAATTTTTCGAACTTTATAAATTACAGGAAGCAATTCTTGGGTTAATATTTCCTAATCATTAGCAATATCTTCTTCAACAATTTCCATTGTCATTATCTTCATTCTCAATATCATTCTCACTCTCTTCAAAGTTGGAATCCGAAGTTTCTATATCCACAGTATTTGGATTCTGCTGTTCTTTATTTTTTTGGTACATCTATTACTCCTAATTGAATTTCATGAGTATAGCACAACTGCTGATTTGCACCAATCAATTTTCCAACTTGTTTCATAACTGTTGCTCCATCAGTCGTTATGGATACAATGTCTTCTTTCAGGGATAATCCATGTTTCGCTACTTTAGATTTAAGCAATTAATTAGCTAATTGATTTTACCCGTTAGGGAGACATAAAAACAAAAACATATACTATTTTGCTATGTTGTCGATCCCTGAAGATATAGTGGAGACAATTTTAAAAATTTCTAGTAAATGCCGAAAAAACGGTATTTAAACTTGCAAATACCATGAGCCATTTGTACAAAATTGTACAAATGGCTCAAAATACCGGTATTGCAATCCCTAATTATAATACAATTCGAATTTCAGGCTTTCTCTATTTTTATAAAGTTGTAACCATTCCTTCCAATTTTGTAACTAAGAAAAATCATTCCCAAGCCGACTTTTATTATAGAAAGGATCAAAGTAGCGATTTCGTGCTTTTAGTATCAGGTCCTAATTTTTATTTCAGTTTTAAATGAACTCTCTTTTTAGAGATTTCTGTTGGATTTTTTTCTATTTAATCGAGAATTTAAAATATTTAATATTAAAACATTATTTTGTATCATCTACATGTATTTAACTATTTCTAGATGTGGTATGTTGTTTTTTCTATTAATGGAACACATTTATATTTTAATTTCCATTGTAAGGGTTTAAAAATCTTTTTTCATTATACTCTTTGGTTCTGTGACATGAACCGTGCTACCTTATAAAATATTTTGGCAGAATAATGCTGTTAGACATCAAGTTTGTTTCTCTCAACTCTATAATATTTTATATTTATACATTTTAATGTAATTAGACTTGTTTCATATTTGGATGGAATTTTCAAATAGCTTCTTCACTCACTTTGTGATAGTTAAATATTTTAATTTTCCTCATTTATATGTTCTCTATAAAAGTACGGAGGTTTTTTTTTTTTTTTTTTTTTTTTGTAATAATAGTGTTTACATGCTCTCAGATAAACGTACTTTTTCTGAAAGGATTTTCCACAAAATTCGATAAATATATAAATTTGATATAAAGAGTACATACTGAGTTTCATCTGTCTAGCTCCAAGCGCTTCTGAATTATCTTGATTATATACTGATAGACACAATTCCAAAGGTTTGTTTCAGAAAGGTTTGAAACGTGAAGATTTGTCAAAATCTCGAGTTAAGATTTTTTTGATGATTACAATACTTTCTGTTTGTACACTTAGTATACAAGTAAGAAAAGCAGAACATAAACTGAAATTGCTGGTAGGAGTGTGGCGAGAATAAAATCTGCCTTGGGCATGATCTTTTTGATTCCACTAAGAATCAACGAGTTTAAAAGAGAAAATGGCGCCAATGGTTAGTTTTATTTCTTCCGCTCCTTCATCATATTTAATTTGAAAAAGGACTTAAATGCAATTATTCATCAATAGACATCGGACTTTACCCCACCGATCGCTGTTCTACTCACTATCTCAGCTCTATGAATCTGCTTTCAAGCCGGCTCATTTTTTATGAGGGAAACTGCTAAGTTTAAATGATAGAACCTCTTTCAAAGAAAGAATATTTCTAAAAGTACAGAGCAGAGCAAACGAACGCGTTTCAAATTTCACAGCAATATCAGTTCAGGAAATAACAAATACTTGAGTACTCTTTTAGAAGGGGAGGTGGGGCAGGTAATGTCCCCAACCGTCCAATCGGTGAAATCCTTCGGGGCTGATGAGGTTGGAATATTTTTAGTAATGAAAGCCATTTTCAGAAAGATCTCTCAGCATTCATGTTGATAAAAATGAAAGCAGAAAAAACATTCGGCTCTTACATCAGTTACAGAAGCAGCGAAAAACTGACAAGATGTATGGGATGACGTATTCAAGATTATTTTAATCTCGCGAAATAAATTCAAGTAAGCTAAGAAAGCAAAATTAACATTTTACTGAATTGTGCATGAGAACGTAAGTTATTATAAAACCACAGTTAATTCAGACCGAGCAAAAACATTATGATGTCAAGATATTAGTAATAAATAGAAATCCGTGGTCGCGATTTTACTAATCACTAATGTCACTATTTTGTAATTATTACAATCTGAACTCCTTCAGTTTTATGCGGAGAGGGGGAGAAGAGAATAACTTTATTAGAGCATGGAAGAAAGTTTAGAGAAGACCATTGTAGGCGGTTTCTTGCTTCATCTTTCGCTTTAATGTTTGATCATAATTAGTGTAAAAATTTATCTTTTTCCCAGCTGAGATGAAATTTTTTGAAACGTTTGTTATATTTACGCTTCGAAGAGATTTTTTGTACAATAATCCGATTTTTTTTCTTTGGTGGATATTTTTCTGATAATAAATAAGAACAAAAATGGACAAAATCTGTCATTTACAACCAATTTCTATACGCAATGCGCTCAAGTATTAGTAATAATAATATAAAGAAATTATGAGTAATTAAATAATTAGTACTACTAAGTAATGTTAGTAATAATAATGAAAAACTTATACTTTTAATCAAAGGCTTACCGACATAAAATGAGGTCCAGAATATCAAAACAGCGCCCAAACTAATCGTTTAATTACAATTCTTATATCACCTACCCTCTAAGAAAATGTTATGCCAGTTGGGATTTGAAGTTAAGCCTAAAGAATTATCCGTCAGTAAACAAACACACACCCACAAAAAGAAGATAAAAATGCAACGAGATAGACGGATGAAATTTGGTATATAGTATTAAAACAGCAATATATCTATACTTATATAAAAATCAATGTGTGTGTGCGTTGGCGCTCTACAGGCCAGACCGTTTGATCTACAGCTGCCAAATTCGGTACATGTATACCTTGGAGGTCGAGAATGTGCACATGGGGTCCCTTTTTTTGAATCTTTAATTAGAATTTTAAATATTAATTAAAAACTAACTTTCCCGCCAAAAAATCTTTTCCCCACCGCCAAATGAGTAAGGCTTCAGTTTTTTTCCCCACGCTAATCAGGCTAGGCTTAAGATTTTCCGGCCGATTATTTCAAACGATTCTGTTTATTTTCTTAATGTTTGATGCATTTAAAAATAAACATTGTTAATTAATCGATCTTTCAGATTCATTCTGAAGTACTTTTGAATTCAAATAAAACAGAATAAAGAAATTAAAAATTTCTAATCTGCATAGCGTTACCCCAACTGGCGTAGAAAAATTCACGCATTTGCGTTACCGTAACTGGCGTTAAAAATTCACGCATGCGCATTGTGTTCTGATTGTTGACAAAAATTTTCAACGGATGTTGCCTTGATTTAAATTATGTTTAGGTTAGTTGTGTGCTTTTGTAATTAAATTGTATTTATGTTAGTTATATATATTTTTTGTATATGTTTATAATTTTAAGCACATCGGTTTTTAAGTAGTTTTTTTAACCTGTTTTCGACCGATTATTTTAAACGATTATGTTTATTTTCTGAGTGTTTGATGCATTTAAAATTAAGCATTAATTAATCGATTTGCTCATGATGAATCTGAGAAAATTTTGTTGACAAATTCTTGAGATATTACATAAATTAAGAAAGATATTCTTTAGTGCCCATAAGTTTTAAATGCCCAGTGACTCTGTTTTCAGTAATCATATTATTAAAAAAATGCTTTATTTTAGTAAAAAATATTATTAGATTAATTGCAGATTAATCATTTCCACTTTAATTTAAAGCATAAATTCTACGGGAGCTAACAGAAAATTAGAGAGAAACATATTACGTTATGGCTGAAGGCCTTTATAATATTATGAGTGAATTATTATCAAAATTTAAAGTTTTAAAATATTTTGATGAAGAAGCTATTAAAGTAGAAATTACATAAAATATTCAATTATTAAAATTTTGACGAAGCATTAAGATTGGCGAACCGGTTGGTCGCCAAAGGCGTCTAGTATATATATATATATTTCAAATTTTTAAGACGCTCATCAGTGTGAAGTCTTGACGATCTGTTCATAAATAATTGAACGTAATAACATAAAATACAATAAGACAGATGAATTTAAAATAGATTTTTTTTTTCATTAAAATAGTGGGTATATGCCTAATTTTGGGCTACATCCAAAAAGTGGCATGTTTTTTAGTTTCTCCATCCTTAAATACAGGAGTAAAATAACTCAAAAATAAAAGTTAGATAAACGAAATTTAGTATGTTATCATTATATCAAAAATTTAGATTTATTTAAAATTCTGAGCACATTTTTTTGTTAGTAGGGCACTATTTGTTTCAATTCCCTTTTAGTGATTGGCTTTGATTTGAGTGTTCATGAAGATTTTTAATTCATATGATTATGATTTTTATTGTTTCCTTTTAATATCACTCTATATTTGCACTTAAAGTGCACTACAAATTATAATTTATTTTTTAAAGTCTTGACCAATGTGCTTCAGAGTTTCTACAACAGCTTTCCTTAGTTAAGCTGTTACAATTAAATACGAGTCTCGGTTAACAAAACACAAACATCTAGACTAGCGCATCATCTAGATATATAATAAAAGTTTAGAAGAATAGAAGAAAAGCATGCATGACAAATATATGCATACCATCATGAACTGATAGAGTAATGATTACATTGTTATTCTTCCCCAAAATTACTTTTATCCACCCACAAATTTTTTTTAGATGTGTTTAACCACGAAAATGTAAAAATGAGTTTAACATCAATTGATTAAAATAGTAATGAAAATGCTACACATTTCAAAAAGAATGGTTGATATTAAGAAAATATCAATGTAACTTATTTGACATTTTGTTTGCAGTGAGAACCATATAACTTCTGATTTTTTTTTTGACATAAATAAAAATTTGTGTTATATACGATGTCTAATTTACTGCGATTAATTTTATTTGTTTATATAAACATGAAAATATATTTTGTATATTTCTAATTTTTTAAAAAATTCAGTACTATAACTTTTCAACGAATCATGTTAAAAAAAGTTAATGAAATTATTCCATCTCTCCAGACAATCCTTAATTATTAGTTTTTTAGTCTCCTTTCTGAGTTGAATTTTGGATTCATGGAAAGATATTTCTTGGGTTTTTAAGTTTAAAACTTCCTTGGCTAGTGTATCTGCTTTTTCATTTCCAATATATTCCTGATGAGCTCTGATGTAGATCATTTAAACACCAGCATAAAAAGAATTAATCACTATTTAGAAATTGTGTTTTATATATTCTAACAATTATAGCAATTTTGTGCTAATTTATAGAAAATACATAATTTAATTCAATGACAGGAAAAAGAAAGTGTGTTTTTAATATCAATAATAGAATTGTAAACAGTGGTATATATATATATATATATATATATATACACATGACATGGAAGACATGATAAGTATATGTGTATAATTTGATGTTTTGTGTTTCTTGTGATGTGGAATCTAGAAGAAATCTCAATAAAATATGATTCCCAAACGCCAGTGTTTTCATCTCAACAACAACACGAGTCTCTCTTCACTACCAAATCAAATTATTACTTGTTCAGATGAACCATATTATATATATATAAATATATATATATATATAAATTTTTTAAAGTAGAATTGTAGTCGAAGACAATTTCAAATTTTTAACACGGGAGGCATTATTTATGTACAAGCAGAAGCGACAAGCACATCAACACAGAACAACACAAGAGGGAAAAGAAGAAAAGCTAATGAAAAATTTATCCCCATGATTATATACTGTGAGATTTTAATAGGGATTTCACTACACGCGTCGACCCAGATAAGGGAATTATAGGGATCTTTTAAAAGAATGTGCTTGGGTTGACTTTTTTTATCCCTTCACTCTGAGTGTGGGAACTTATCAATCTCAGCAATTTGTTGCATTAGTTAAGTAAAAAAAAAGGTGGAATTGGATCAGGAAATAAGAGAATATTTTAGAAAGAAGTTAATATGGGCTAAATTAAGCTAAAAATTAGGAAATTAATTAAGTTTACATTAGATTTTAAAATATCATATATATATAATAAATTATACTGCAAGAAAATAAATGTAAACATACATTTAAATAAAGACTATTACTAGACATGAAATATACAACAAATACCACAGATTGATACTGCTAAAACATATTAGACTGGAAATTCTTTAAAATAAATTATACTGCAAGAAAATAAATGTAAACATACATTTAAATAAAAACTAAATATTTACTAGTCATGAAATATACAACAAATACAACAGATTGATGCTGCTAAAATCTATTAGACTGGAAATTCTTTACAAATATAAGTTTATGCATTTTTTTATTGGTCTCATAGAATAACCTGCATAACTACAAATTATGAAAATTATTGATAAATCCCATAATATAAGGAAGACATGAAAAGAATTCTGAATGTTTTGTATTGTTGAAAATTTTTCCTTTCTGTTTGAAAATTTGGCTTATTAGAACATTGGAAATACATGGATATATTAAAATGAAGATTAAAATTATGTTCAGCTGAGATTCAAAGAATAGGAAAACATAGAATTAAGTTTACTGTTAAAAATTTCGATTTAAACAAGGGGGGGGGGAACTGAAAAAAAAGGAAAAATGCTTTTTCAGAATATTTTTTATTGACAGTGAGTCAAATTCATTTTTACTTTCAAACGGTTCTTCAATTTAATTGAATAATTTGAAAGGAAGCTATATATTAAAAAACAATTGATATCAAAAATATGCAAGTGAAAAGAAAATTGTACCTTTTCAGATTCAAAACTAGAACTCAAGACATAATGAGAGGTTCAATAAGGAAGTTGAATTAAAAATTCATGGAAATTATTTCTGATATTTGATATAAAATGAAATACATCAAACAGACTAGTATATTACTTGTGAATTAAATCTTACAACAGTGAAACACAAAAATTAAAAAATGAATAAATACATTTTATAATGCAATGAGAACCTTCTGCATTGCAAGAAAACAAATATGGTAGTTCATGCTATAAATAAAATAAAATAATCATTATTTACAAATCATGATTTATTTATTCCAACAATTACAGAATTTTTTTGCAAATTTATATACAATGAACTATTTAATTCAATGACAGGAAAAAGAACATGTGCGCTAAATGATTTATAAAATCAAAATACTGTTTTTCAGATGAACCATATGTATGTTACAGAGAATATACTTTATATTGCAAGAAATTAAAGGCAATTATTCAATGCAAAAAAACAAAATAATCATGAAATAAAAACACACAGAGATTGATGCATTAAAAAATCAGAAAAAAATTATGTAAACGAAATTTGCACAAAATTTTCTACTGACTCTCATAGATGTATAGAATTATAAATTATGAAAATTTATAAAAAATCTAATCACTTTGTCACATTAAACATGATTAAGGCATGAACAAAATTATAAGTCTTCGTATTGCTGTAATTTTTCCTTTCTGATCAAATGGTTCAAATAAAAATAATGAATAAATAAAACATTTAAAATAAAACTAAAAATTCTGATGAAATACCACAAATGGAAAAGCATAGAATAAAACTATCTGCTAAAAATTTTCGTTTAGATAAAATTATAAAAATCAACGACAAATCTAATTTTAATGTTACCAAAATATAATTAAAACCTGAAGAAAATTCTGAAAGTTTTGTATTGTTGTAAACATTATATTACTATCATAAAAGTTGGAATACTGAATTTTCAGAATTAAGAAAATTCCATTTGGAAAAAAACTGACAAATACAAAAAAAAAAAAAAAAAAAAGCAGGAATGCTTTTTCAGAAAATTCTTCCTTCAGCATTTCAGACAATCATTTTATTTTTAAATATTATCTCTTTATTCAGATTAACCAAGTCTTTTATACAGTAAAAACAATTAAAGGTTAAATGCAATCAGATACCAAATATACAACAAATGCCACCGATTTTTACAAAAATAAATTAGATTTGAAATTATGTGGAAGTGTCATTTGTGTAAAAAAAAAAAAAAATTATTAGGTGTCACAAAACAACCTATAAAAACAGATATTATGAAAATTTGTTTCAAATCTATCTTAATGTCAGATAAAAAAAATAATTAAGGCACAAAACAAAATTCTAAGTATTTTACATTGTTACACATTTTTTTATTTTTGCTAAAAAAATTCATAAAAATAAACTGTCAAAAGAAACTGAAAAAGCAAAATAATGATAAACATTTCATTTGGAAAAGATTTCAGGTGAGCAAAAGTCTAGAAAAAAATAAATAAATCTGTAATTTTTCTTTTTTTAATTGTCAGAAAGAACAATTGAAATTGTAAAGAAATTGATGGATTGATAGTAAAATTGTCATCTGAAGATATTTTACATTTGACATAGAATCAAAAGATTTTCTGTTTAAAGGAGCTATTAAACTAAACAAAATATATTAAAAATAAGCATAAAATTATATCAAAAAATCTCGACAGAAAAAAAAATCAATTTAATGAAAATTATGAAAGCCAGGTTCAATACAGAATATGACTAATCAAGATATAAATGACAGTCAAAGCAGCAAGTTTAATTTCAAATTCATGTAAATTATTTTCACCTTTAACAAAAGAAAAACATGTTTAAAAATTATATGTTTTATAATAAATAAAGGACAAGAAATGCTTAAGTACAAAATGACAACAAAAATGAATTCATATTGTGGTGGGATAATTATTATTACTTTTCATCTAACTAAAGTGGTGTTTTGAGTGGAGGAAGTATAGATGTTAATGATGCCTGTTTTATGCAGCACCATCAGGATAAATCAGTACTGTACTTATATCATCCTTGAAATGAAATATTATGAAGGAGAAAAATGATAATAGAATGGACCATGCATCTTCCATACTTACTGAATCATCGCCGTTTTGTTAGTGAAACAATCACATTATCCCTCGGGTATCTGTTACGCATGCAACATCGAGACTCGTTAACCGGAGGACGCTTGAACCCCCATATAGAAGTTCAAAGGGAGGGGGAAGCATTAGAAGCGATTGGGGAAGTAGCACTGGAGGACGGGTTTCATTCCGGTAGTGATGGAAATGGAGGAATAGATGTATGGTTGCTTACGGAAAAGCTTTTTTGCGCCAAAAGGTGAAATTTATTTACACGCCAAGAATGAAGCGCATTTTTGAAATGCAATGCATACAGTGAGGACGACTGTCGTTCGGATCTATGAAAAAAGCAAACTTTATTTATGCACGAACTTTTTTAATGCAAGGATATTACCGTTATATAATTTATTTATTTTTGCTCATAATTACATTTTATGAATCTAATTTTTGACTAGAATTGAATGTTGACTGTGGCTGAGAACAGTGAGAGCTTGGGAAAGGTGAATTTTAAAAAGGCGCCTTCTATTTATAATTAATTAAATGGCAAGGAAGGGGAAACTAATATGTTAACTCAGAATTAAATTCTATCTTTTATTGGTTTGTTAAATGAAATTTAAAGTTTTCACAAAGCAATGGAATGAAGTTACAAGTTTCATTTAAATTCAAGTTTCATTTCATTTTTCATTTCTTAATGGAAGCTAAAAATAATGCTTTATTCGTAATACAAATTCGATATTGTTTTAATTTTATTTCTTGCAATTTGGCTGTATTCATTGGAAAGTATTTTAATCTTTTTATACTATTAATTTTAATGCTCATATTTTGTTTAATGTACAAAGTTAAATGTTTTTTAAAAAATTAGCTAAAATTTTTAAAAATTATATATATTTACCTAATTAAGTAATAAATTAGTGTTAAACATTAGTTTAAAACATTTTTTATAACTGCAGGCATGCTTTGATTTTGTTATTTGCTAGTATTCTTATTAGCAATAAAGTATATATATTTTGTGGTCTAAAAATTGCAATAATAAAAATCTGTCATCTCTTTCTTGCAGTTTTGTCCATTCTTTTTTTTTTTAATGTTGATAATGTGCATAATAAACTCTTTAAAATTTATTTTAAAATTGAATAATTCATACATACTTGTCTAAATTATGCACTGTAAAGATATATATATATATATATATATATATATATATATATAAATTCTTTTCACTATATATATAATTTTAGCTAAATTTTTGATAAAATATGGCTAATTCTCTGTTAACCCTTTCTAGGACCGTAGGAAGTATGCTTTCCACCAAATTTATCAATATTTCTATGAAATTTTGTAGGTTGGCATAAATTCTGACAAATTTTTTTTAGAAAGACAGAAATTTAGATGCATGCTTCAGTTCCTTTATTTCAATCAAAATTATGTGTCTTGATTTGTTACTTAATTATTAATTAACCAAATTGATTAATTAATCAAATTAAATGTATCTAATAAGCTAAATGAATCTTTTTTCTTATTCTAATTTCAAGCCTAAGAATATTTTAACATAATGTGACTATCAAAAAATGGCCCTTTAAAGGGTTAAGAAAGTATGATAACTAAAAATCTTCAAAGGAATCATCAAAATATTGAATATTTTCTATTTAATAAAAACTAATTATTGTTTTGTTAAAAAAAGATTGAATTAAAAATTAAATGCATAAGCTGATTAATATTTCATGATTTTAAAAAGTACTTTTTCAATACATATATTTCTTATTCTAATTTTTTGTTGTTGTTTCATAAATGCTTAATAAATTTATTTATGCTTACTGCAATTTTATTCTTCTTTTAATCTAAAAATCAGAATTTTGATTGTAAGTAGCCAAACTAAATCTGAAAAGGTAATAGAATCAATTCTTTGTAATTATACGTAATGTAATAATATTTTTAAATAATATTTGTAAATTTATTTAATAATAATGTTATAATATAATAATAATATTATTATATAATAATAATATTATATTATTAATTTGTAAATTTTAAAATAATATTTGTAAATAATTTTGTGTAATAATATTTTAAAAGAAAAAATGTACTAAAAATTCTAATATCTTGGATAAGTTTGTTCAAAATTTGAATTTTCTACTTTTATAATAATGCACAGAAGTAAAAACTTTTAAAGAAAATTTAGAATGTAATTTTTAATTTCAAAAAATGAAAACTATTTTTGAATTCAATATATTAATACTAGTTTATTTTAAATTAGTCAATAGAATTTTTAATTAAATTGTAAAATACCAATTGCTAATTTTTGCATAATATTTAAGTCATATTTTATTCAACGCTTACATTTTCTCAAGAAATTTTTCTTTTCTCAGTTTTTGGAAGCTTAATTTTTTCTCATTTTGATTTTCAATAATAATTAATGAAATAAAAATGATTTGCGTCACAAGTATTTGTTAATTTAATATACTAATGTATATTAGTTAACCAAACCCTTAACAAAATAAGAAACATTTGCTCCATCTTAAAAAATGCTGTACTAATATTGTTTTAACTGATTCAAATGAATGGATAATGGTGAATATTTCTGAGATATTGTGTAAAAATGTGAAATTTTCTGAGAATATTTCTGAATATGAAGTGGTGAATATTTCTGAGATATTGTGTAAAAAAATTATAAAGGATGATGAAAATCCTTGCAACTTATATAGTTTATATACCTACTTTATCTTTTAAAATTAAGGCTTTGACTAAATTATTAAAAAAAATGACAATTTCTATGAGGATATGGAAGAAAAAAAAATGTTGTAGAAAAATGAAATGGGAGAATATTTTTTATTGTTTTAAAGTAATGATAATTACACTGGAATAATGAATTTTAACACTGTTTATGTTAAGATGAAAAAATTATTTACAATCAGTAATAAAAATAATCATAATCTCTGAATCAAATTATTTGCAAATTCATTTGTTCAGTAGGTAATTTAATAACTTGGAGAATATGACTTTAGTCACTTGGAGACTTTAAAACAACTTCCATTGTCCCCATTACAAAAATGTGAAGAAAGGCTAATTTTCAAAAATAATTTAGTATTGATTGAATTCACCTTCAGTAAAAATTTTAAAGCTAATAACACAAGTAAGTTAAAACTGTCTCAGTGGTTTAACTTACATATATCAATAAAAGAAAATAGATGGCAATCAACTGAAGACAGATTTTATTCATTACAGAAAAAAGGATGGAAAGAGAATGAAAAATAACAGAAGAATCACAAAATATGTTCTGTCCACTCTTTTGATGAAGGAGTTTGCATGAAATAAGTATTTTAAAAATCAATGTAGTTTTGTACATTTTAAATGCAGCTGAAAGAACTTCCTGGGCCATTGTATTCACAAAAGAAGAAAAAAGAAATTTTTTAGCATATGAAAGAGCAGTTGAACTTGGATATTTATCATATAATAGGAAACTTCTAAAAAAAAGGAGCGAACTTGACAGAAAAAAAAATTTAATAAACAAAGAGAAAGCACAATCATTTACGGAATATATGATATAATATATTCCTCAAGATATTGCATAACAGCCGATAATCTATGCAACTCCTCTCAAAATTCAAATTCTACCTATAAAACATGATTCTTATTAATGCTTAAACCAGAGCCTAAGGAAAAAAGGAAAAAAAGGAAAGGAAGGAAAAAAACTGTAAACAATATCTTTCACTTTTGTTTCCAATATCATTTTAAGTACAAAAAAAATTAATTTAGTTAAAATTACTTTTTAAAAAAGCGTCTACCTTATTATTGTTCATTGTAACTAAAAAGAATTTAAATCAAGTATGTATGATGTGTTATTGTTTGTTTTTTTATTAATTTTTAAAAAATTTTATAAAATAAAAAAAATTATATGCTTCTCTCTTATCTTTATACTTTTTCTGCCTCTTTACAACATTAGCATATAAGATCATACAGTTTTTTTATATGAATACAATTAATTGAAAAATAAATATTCATTCTGGATATTTATCCTTAAAATTATTCCGAATGCCATCACCAATCAACTCACACTTAAATTTCTTTACAGCATTTTTTTTTAAAGAAAATTTTACTTTTGAAGAAAAATAATTCTTTTGGGAATAAAAGAAACCTTTGTTAATGCTTCAGAAGAAAAAATTCATAATTTCCAAATGCTATTTTTGAAGTTTTACATACTAAACCTGAATGATAAAATGGTATTTTAACAAAATTTCGAATATGGCTGTGTTAATTTACATAAGCGTTTTTGTTAAACAAATAAAATATCTTGAAGGGCACGTGAAATTGCGTTGTGTCAAGATTTCATAAGGAATTGTTATCCTCGTTTGTAGATTTTTCAGCTACTACTGCAAACATAATATTCCATTTTCTTCCAAAGATTATTGTTACCAAATAATATTATTGCTGTCATACTTTTTTGCTTTTTTTGTAATTAATATATTGCATACAAACAAGCGTGTAATGTTGAGTGACAGAAAAAGCAAGTTTATATTAATGGCTAAAGAATAAATTCGTCTTTACTTGAGTAGTTCAATTTTGATAGAGTATTGGGAATGAAAATTATAATAAAAATTATTGTAGAAATACATTCTAAAATATTTTTTTAGTTTATTAATATTAAAAAGACAATTTTATAATAATGAAATTGATATCAATAAAACGATTTTGATATTAAGTTTGGAAAATAGTGTTAGTATAATTTTTGTAAAATAATATATTTTGAGAATTATAAGAGGAAAACATCAACATTTTGTTTAGTTAAAATTATAATTGGAAATTTTGGTGCATTGCATCAAAGTACACGCTAATAAATTTTCAGTTTCTGGTGTCGGCAGTCTGTCTTATAACTCATGTTAAAGTATAGATAAATATATGAACAACTATATATTTTTTCAGTAAGATTGGAATTACAAATGCATATCAGTATGTTGTCCTAATGTTAATCTTTTGATTTGATATCCATTACAAAAGAAAAAAAAAAGAGCTATCTGGAATGCAGCATCTTGCAAAATTTTTATTCATCTTCTATTCTGTTTAAAAGTGCTGAAGGTTTCTAATCAAATAATTTTGATGAGCATTAATTTGATATTTTTCTTTTCTTGTTTGGTATTGTAATCATCAAAGAAAAAAAATCGCTTAAATGTAGATTCTCAAAGAAAGCCATTTTTATTTGCAGAGTAGTATTTCTTAAACAGGGCAGTAACAGATGTTTTTATGAGCGTCAAGAAAGAAAAATAGACACGTACGATAATTCTATAATTGTTTCCTGTATCTTTCTTACCATTCTTTGCTGCTTTTAAAAAGCTACCTCAGTTTGCCTGGCAAATTGAGAGAGGTCAACGGGTGGTCGTATGCAGATGTGTTCTAACTAGTATCATATGTGCTGAAGTTATTCTGATAAGATAAGAATTGATGGATAATGATTCATTTTTATAGGTTAATCAACATTTTTCCCACTCGAAGCTTGATAAGTACTCTTTAATTCGTGCCTGGAGATGGGAAATTTCAGTGAATTCATGGTTTCGTTTCTTTCACATTTGTATATAATTCATACAAAGGCAGATAAATCAAGTTTTATTGAAATTTTTTAAAACATGACAAGCTAAGAAACGAGTAAACAGACAGTTATTTGTTTACAGAAATAATATAATAATATGTTTAATATTCGCATTGGCCAGTGTATATTTTAAACAGACGTCTTATAAGTAAAAATGATTAAACTGCATCTGTTTTTCCCTTATAGCATATAAATATTACAAATGATTGATAAAGAATATTGGAATTATGATAATCACGATGAATCTATTTAAACTTTTTTTTCGTATATAGGAATTATACCTTTCTGAATCAGTTATACTATATAGAGATACCAAGTTTTCATTTCAAGTTAATGTTTCAATAATTTATTTCTTATTTAATACTTTTTTATCGATGTATTTTAGTTTTTGAGTTTGCTGTTTTGAATTGAATTTATTTTTGTTAATGTTTTGATAGCAAAAATGGAACCTTTTTTTATATAACTATGTCGAATGAGTTTTATTTCAATAACCTCTAAATCACGTTTGCAAAATGTTCAAGCTTAGAAGTCGGCAGTCTGTCTTGTAACTCATGTTAACGTATAGATAAACACATTAACTAGTATATTATTCTTCAGTAAGATTGGAATTACGAACGGGTAACAGCATCTTACTCTAACGGTATTCTTTTGATTTATTATTCATTATAAAGGGCCGAGAAGAGCTATTTGGAATGCAGCATATAGCAAAATTTTTATTATTTTTATTCATCTACTTATGAGTTTTAATCAAAAAAAATTTTAATAACATGAGTTTTATATTTTTCCCTTTGGTATTGTATTCATCAAAGAAAGAAATCGCTTAAAAGTAGCTTCTCAAATAAAGGCAGCTGTTTGCAAAAATAAATTCAAGTTAAAATATCGATTTTTATTTATTCTTTTATTTTTTGAATTATATTTTTTTATATTGGACTCAATTTTTCATTCAGTTGATATGTCTAATTTTTCTGAAAAGGATGTCTCATTATTTACAAAAATTTTAACATGATTAGATTTATAGACTGGATGTTGCCTCTGAATTAAGTTAGGAGAATATTTATAATGCAAAAACATATTCGAGATTTCTGAAGGCTAAACCGTTCGACCGAAAGTTGGTTCGTAATTTGAATAGTAGATGTTCACTAAGAAAGGTTTTTTAAATTGTAAATAGGTTTTTCCTTTAAAAATTTATTGACATTTTTACCCTTCATCTCAATAACTTCCGAGCGTATTGTTGCATAAAAGCCATTTTAAAATTCAAAATATTAATTAATCAGTGAAATCAATTTTATTTCTGTGCAATTTCTTTTCATATTTTAATTAAATATTTTAAAGAATATTTTATAAAAATACTTTCTAGTGCCTTTGTTACAGGGTCGGTCTTAGAAGACGCGAGGCCCAATTTGAAAATATTTTCTATAATACTTATTTCTAGACAATTTTTACTAGTAATATAAAATAACTTTTGTAAAAAAATACTTTTTAAAAGATATTTTAATTAGTGAATTAAAAGCAGATTTTTAAAAATTTTAATTGATTTTTTTTAATTTTTGTTAATATTCCCCTTTGGCAGCTAGCTGGTTTGCCAGAATTAACATTTACTTTTCAATTAAATATTTTATGTAACTTGCTCTCTTAATAGATTCTCAAGCAAAATGTTTTTAAGCTTCAAATTTTTATAAACATATCACCGAAACTATTATAAAAGCCTTCCTTATTCTATTCGTTCTTCGATGCCTTTCTCTAATTTTCTATAAGCTCCCGTAAAATATGAACTTAAAATGGAAGCCGGAATTGATAAAACTTCAATACATACATTTTTTAAAAACCAAACACGTCTTTAAAAATATATATATGAGTTCAGAATTGAAATCTAATTTGTATTACAGAATATTTTAATATTTTATGAATTATATAAAAGCATTATTCAATAATATTTTCTTTGGCCTCATCATAAAATTTTATTTCCAATTTTGCTTTTTAAAGGATTTAAATGACGTAATATTTTATTTTATTTCAATCAAAAAAAGTACTTCTGTAAACGATTATGAAGTCTAAATTTTATACGGTCCTTCAGGCCTAGGAAACCTATTCAGTAAAATAATCTTGACCATCTAACGTTTCCATCTTTTGCGACCAAATCTGACCGAGTTATAAAGCCTTGAATATCCTTATTTTAGGACAATCAAAAATGTAATTATTTTATTTCAATCAATCTTGGGGAAACTCAGGGTACTGATTGGATATCTTCGAGATGGTCAACGGAGTTCCGCGTTTTTATAAAACAGTGACATTCAAATTGTCATAACTCACTCAGTTTTGGTCACAAAAGGGCGAACTTTCTTTATTTAATACAACAAATTATATATAGAAAAATTATTAAAACCATGCCTCATATTTAAGCCAATTCAACATGGGAAAATAAATCGAACCTTCATATCTTGGTCATATCAAAGGGAAAAGGCCAAGATGAGGTATTAGGAGCAACAATGTAAATGGTTTCAGTTTATCTTCAATAATAAAATACAGTGTTGTAAAATAAACTTAAAAGCTTTTAAAAAATAAAAAAATTATATGGCAAAAAATTTGGAATCATTAAAAAGATAATGTTTTGAATTTTAAGATGCTGTACAAATTATTTTTCTGCTATAATATTTTCAGAAATTATTGCAAAAACGCCAACATTTTACAAATTTTAATTAACTGAAAATTCAAAAAAATTGCACCGAAATTTCAAATTTCCGCACTGCATATATGTGCAAAATTTAGTTGTTATCGATCAAACGATTTGACCTGTTCAGTACCAATACACACATAAATTTATCTTTATAATTAGTGTAGATTATATGCATTATGTAATTGAAAAATTGTTTTTTTTCCCTCATATTCAGTACCGGATAACACTACTCATGTGAAATTAAAAATTAAGTAAATTGACAAGTTAATTTCTAGCAAAATTATGTATAGTCATAGAGAATGCAAACGTGCCGTGTAATTTTCAAACTCTGTCATTTGAGAGAGTGAATAAAAATTCCATCTTTACAAACATGAAATGCATTATCTATGCTAATAATAAAGATGAATGTATGTGTCTTCATGCATATGTGAGTATTTGCGTAAGACAAAAAAAGTAACACATTTTTGATGTCTGGAAATTTCGCTGTATCATGGATATATAGTTATATGTAAATAATTTATTTGGAATTAAATATAATCAATATTTTTGTCTAATCAGCTGGTCACCAGGAGCGATCTGTACTAATAATAAAGATGAGTATGTGTTTGTGCTTCTGTATATCTGGGTGTTGATGTTCTATTATTCAAACCGTAAGATCTATAGCTACCAAACTTAGTACGCAACTATATTGGACGGATAAACATGCACTTCGGAGCAATGTTTTAAAAATTTCATTTAGAATTTTAATTAATTAAAAATTAAGCAAGTTTTTGATGTTTTTGTCCCTTGATAACTTTCGAAAATATTACAGTATAAATGTTATTTTTACATAATTAGAAATAAATTTTTTGAATGATTGTAATTTTTTGCAGTATAAATATATATATATTTTTTTCATATTTAATCAATTGTTAAAAAATATTTCAATCACATTTTCCAGCAAAAATCTTAAGAATTCTGAACAAATATTAAACGTATCAAGAATAATAATGCAAAAGCATAAGAATTTTGGAACATCAAAGTTATTATTAAATTTACAAAAAAAAAAAAAAAAAAAATGTTCAGTTTTCGTTTTACAGTGCGAATTATTATTCTGCCCTTTACAAAAATTATTACTGGCAAAGCTGATGTCAGGAAAATAAGCAAAATAATAATTTAATTCTGCAAAAAAAAAAAAAAAAAAACCCTGAAAAATATACATTTAAAATACTTTTAATATGAAGAAAAATGCCAATTTTTGTTTTGCTCTAGGTTAGAAATTAGATTATATTGTTAAAAGACTAAAAATATCAAAGTGCATCCATGATGGTTAGTGGCGTTGGCAGAAAATAAGGGAAATGTGTGGTAAAATGAACAGAATCATAGAAGTCCTCTAACATAATATTTATTATAGACTATCTATCAAAATTAGAAGCTTATAAATAATTTGCTGAAGAAGACTTAGTTACGTAAAGTATTTAGTTGAAAATTTTAGCGGCCATTAACTTTGGCTAGCCAGTTGGTCAGCAATAGAATGGAAATCGGAAATAGAAATTTACGCTAAATGGAAAATGATTAAAACGTATTTTTCACACTGATTAATAAACCAAACATACTCGTAAATTTATATATACTTTAAAACATATGCTTTAATTTTTAATTCATGAATGAACATAAGCTAGCCAACAAATGAACAAAAATTTGTATACTATCTGTAATAAGTAAATAGGTCACTATACTATTTATTTCAGTGACTTAACAAAGATTTATGAAAATTCTTTATTTGGTACAAAAAGAAAATTGAAATGCAAGAACATTGTCAGAAATAAATAATTTTTAGGACTTACATAAAAAATAATTGAAAATTCATAGATCATTACTGTTGTTTATTATTAGGGAGCAATTTTTCTTGCTTTTATTTCCTTTTACGAACTTTTTATACAAATCCGAAATCTGGCTGATTTCAGATCCAATCGATATAATTGCCCAACAATTTAAGCGTTCTTCCGGAATTAATGATCGTAAATATGTTTTATAATTAATGATTTAATGATCGTAATTAATTTCAAGTCGGAAAACTTCCTTTCTACAGATGCTACAGAAACTGAAATTGTCAAGAGAATCCTTAGATGAATATATAAATTTGAAATGTGTCTTACCTGTTATCACAAGCAAGAAATTCAAAAATTTTCATGCTTCTTTTTTTTTTTATCTCCAAAGACATTCTTCAATTTCGTCACAAAGCATTCAATCATCATATTTACTATAGTAAAAAAGAAATCGGAATGAGATTTTTTTCCCCTTCTGCAAATTATTTCACGAAAAAAACTATATTATTCCAACGCATTTATCCATATGTCCCATTAAGGACATATGGATAAATGCGTCTTGTTAAAATGATGATTAATAAAGAAAAATGTTGATAGAATGTCCATATCTACCATAATGGGAAAAAGTTTTTAAAATTGAAAAAAAAAAAAAAAATAAAAAAACCTTATTTTTGTGAGAACTGCTTCACTTCGGGCTCCTTCATGGTTTTTTTCTATCATTTTTCGAATATCCTTCTATTGATAGCGTTTGAAACAGTCATAACAATAGTTTTTGATTCAAATTTAATTTAATTTTTAATTTCTTAAGATTTGAAATCTGATGAGAAGAATTTACTTGATAAAATCATCTATCTTAAATCCCATTATGGGTTTAAAGGGGTTTATACATTCCAGCTTATTTTCATCACATAATCTACAAGCAGGTTCATTACATTTTCGGAGATTAAATGTAGATTATTCAAAGAATAGTAGTTGATTAGAAATATGTAGAAATTCATAGAACAATTAAAGGTCCATGCTGCACATTCAACATTAATGTAACAATATAGGCGCATACCCGGCAGCTGAACATAAATGCTAAATAGAAAATCAGTTAATAAATATTAATTTTGGATTTTAAGAGGAGTCAGTGCATAACTAAGCAGGTATTCCATGTATGACATGGCTAGAGCCCAAGAAGAAACATGAGCTCTAATGTTAGCTAAATATTTAATATATAAACATCGCGTTCCCCAATGATATACACTCTTTTGTTTCACATTGAAAACACATTTACATTATAAGGATGATTATTGTTAGACGTATACTTTGGAAACAAAATCGAAATGATTAGGGATGTACCAGCTGGACTGTCCATCATACATTTAGTATTACTTTAATTATATCAATTAATTATAAAGTATTTGCAATAAATTTAATTTTTGTTAAATTAATGTATGAGTTGCAAGAAAAGAACAAGTTATATATAGTTGTAAATTATTATAAGAAATACTGTTTTTAGCTTTTTATGAGAATTACTGTTTAAGAAAACTATAATATATAAATAATTAACATAAACTTCGAAAAGAATTATTTTGCAGTTGATGGAAGACTTATTTAATGATTGAGCTAATAAGTGAATATATTAAAACTAATAGAAAGTTAATTTTTAAAATTGCTTTTTATTAAATGCTAAAAAAAGCCATAAAAACTGGTAAAATAAAAAAAATCAACTGTATTTTATTAGGGGAGAAAAAAAGAGATGATGCTTCAGTTATACCTAATTTTTAATGTTATGTTAACCTAAAATAAATGAAATGAAATAAATAAAAAAATAAATAATAGAAATGAAAATAATAAAGTAGATTTGAATCTTCATTCAAAACATTATAGGAAGCCAAGGTTGTAGATTTTAATTGTTTAGTTTTATATTATCTTTAAAAAATTTAAATGACAATAATATGCACATAAAATTGTATTTAATATCACTGCAATGTGCTCATATAGAAGTATAGTTTACTAAACCAATGAAAAATATTTTTGAAAAATATGTTTAAAAGTTTTTTGAAAAATACTAAGATCAAAAAAGAAAACATTGAATGGAATTAAAAAAGAGATAACTGAAAAACTAATTTTTTTAAATTTAAAATGTTTTTGGTTAGTGATATATTTCGAAGTTAAAGAAAATGCTGGAATGTTGTTAATTTGTTATTAAAATCTTAATTTAATTTTTGAAACACTATTTCTTAATATTGCTATCCAAGAAATAGCTAAATTTGTAAGCACCAAGTCCAACAATCCGCCCCGAAGGACGCAATCAATTTATGCCAGCCTATAATTTTTATTATATTAAAAGTATGAATAATTTTATCTCATTTTTTAACAAAGGAAAATCGTTCAGCTTTGATTGAACAATAAAAATGATTTGTCTTTCATTTACGATATTGTTGAAAATCAATATTTAAAAAAAATTTAAAATAAAGAAAGAATATCCTAAGATTTTATAATTAAAAAGATATATGTATAAATATACTTTTATTTTAAAGATGAATTAAAATCTTTTTAAATCTGGAAACATTTTCGGAAGTTATTGCAGAAAAACATCAAACTTTTTCGCTGTTTTTAAATAATAAAAATTTAAAAAATTGCTCTACCAAACATTACACTTGCCTACCCCCCAAAACATATTTATTCTTCTAAGCAGACACACACGCACGTTCTCTTTTATTGAAAAAAAAATTGTATATAGTAAAAAATTTATATATATTATATGGAGTCCTTGCAGCCAAATGTTATTTCGAATCGCAATAACATAAAAACATTTATTCAAATTTTACATGAAAATATTTCGATTATTTTCGACTGTTGGAGACGTTTTCTTTCAAATAAAAAATAATTATACAATAATAAAATAAATAAAAATAATAAATAAATACATTTATATTTTTAATAAGTTATTTAATAAATAATAATTTTTAGCAAATGATTTAAAAAAATTCTTAATAAATAAATATATTTTAATAATGAAGAATTTGTTTACATCAAGTTCAATTTAAAATAAAAAATTATCTGATGAATTTCTGAAAGAGTGTAAAAGAAACGAGTAAAGCTTCAGAAAGAGAAAGAAACGAAACAGTTTGACGATTCCAAGTTTTAGCGGAATAAAATAAAAAACAAAATCGCGTAATAGGAAATGAAAAAGATTGGCATAATTCGCCACAAATATGCTTATTTGCTAAATCTTATAACCCCTATAATAGCTAATCCTGGAATTGGGATAGTTCTTGTTAGCGCCTACAGATGGCTGTAGAGTGCTGACGCCGTCTACAGGCACTAATTGGAACTTAGCTTGATCCTCCAATACGTCCTCCGGTTAACGATACCCTGCAACATCACTGTTGGGTAAAGAATGAAGTGTTTGAGTAATTATTTAAGTAATTCCATAATCAGAAGGTAAACACTATAACGCTTTATTCATCATATTACGCCTTCGTTCCATCTCTTGCCAGATGAAACTCACATAAAAATAATTGCTCTCTCACACACTGGGGTTGCCAGATACTACAGAGTATCCCCCCCAGTGACAGAGGATAATACGATGGAACGATATAATATATACATTATAATTACATGAGCATATATGACAAATAAGAAAATATTACAAATAAAAGTTGATTATTTACATTACAAATAATTAAATGACGATTATGACAATTATTGGAAACAAGACAAATTGCTAATTTTTTTTTTTATGAATGCATATATAATCAAGGTATTTGATAATACTAATAGGTGATATATGTTGATAGCTTCGATGGGAAATGAACTCGTCTGCCCGATTTAGTTGTCACAGTTTTATCTGGGGCAGTTTGATCGTCAGACTGTTGTTTAACCGACCGGAAATTTGCTGGAGAGACAGTTTTTTCTACATGAAGAATTGGAGTTTTTTCTTTACAAGTAGGAATTAAGTATGCTGGCTTGACACGATCTATGGAGACGGTTGATGTCCTTCCATTCAGTTCGATGGTAAAATTTTTCTGTGTCCGTTTTAACACTTTGTGAGGACCTGTGTAGGGCCGGCACAAAGGAAGTTTTACACTGCCAATCCTTAAAAATACATGCGAGCAAGTTTTTAACGATTGATTTACATAAAACTTTGTTTAACAAGTGCAGATGTCGCTACAGGATTCAATTCACGCATCGTATTTCGAAGGTGATCGACAAAGATGTTATCACAAGGTGGAATGATAGATGTTTCTATCATATAACTGGGAAGTTGTAGAGTTGTTCCGTATACCAATTCAGCACAAGAAGCTTTAATGTCTTCTTTGACAGCAGTGCGGATTCCCAAAAGAGCTATAGGTAGAATTTCTGTCCATTGAGCACTTTCATGGGCTTTTATTGATGATTTTAAATGACGATGGAGCCTCTCCACAATGCCATTTGTGATCGGATGGCATGCTGTCGTGCGGATTTGATTAGTGCTTAACATTTCTGAAAACTCGCGATATAAAGATGACCTCATCTGCGAGCCTTGATCTGTAGTTATTATTGAAGGGCATCCGAATCGAGATATCCAAGTGTGAAAAATTGCTCGACAAATGGTTTTGGTTTGCATGTCTGCAATTGGAATAGCTTCAGACCATCTTGAGAATCTATCAATCATTGTTAACAAATAGATATAACCACTGGATGGAGGTAAAGGACCAACAATGTCATTATTTATTTGTTGAAAATGAGAATCGGGCAAGCTAAATGTTCCTAATGGAGATTTAGTATGGCGCTGAACTTTGACCGTTGACAAGGCTCACAGCACCTCACCCATTCTTTTATATCTCGCTTCATAGATGGCCAAACTTATCTTGAGTTGATTAATTTTGTCGTTGCTACTATTCCTGGATGTGAAATGTTATGCAGCTTCTCAAAAATTAATTTGCGAAAAGATTCTGGAACAAATGGTCGTGATCAACCATTTGAAATTTCACAAATTAAATTAGAATTCAAGCTCAAACAAGGTTTCAGTGCAAGTTGAAGTGAGGAACTTTTGTCATGTAAAAACCTTTGAGTTTCAGAATCATTTTGTTGAGCTGTTGCGAGTTCACTAGAATTCAGAAAAGGTGATTTATTTATTGAATCCAATTCTATACGTGAAAGTGAGTCTGCCACAACATTTTTGGATCCTTGCACATGTCTGATTTCAGTGGAGTATTGGGATATTAAATCAAGATGATCGGGGAACATTTATCTGGATTTTGTTTGAAGGCATAAATTAATAGTTTTTTGATCAGTATAAATTTGGAATTCCCTACCTTCTAACATATGTTTAAATTTTTTAATTGCCGAATAAATGGAGAAAAGTTCTGTCATAAGTTGACCATTTTCTTTGGCTTTTGTTAAGTTTCATTGAGAAAAAAGCTATTGGTTTCCATTTCCCGTCTGATGATTGTGATAAGGTGCCACCTACAGCAACATCTGAGGCGTCCACCCACAGGCTTAACTGAGTCCCCTGAATGGGATGTCTTAAAAGAGCGGCTTCAGCAATCGCGAGTTTCGCAGTGATAAAAGCTTGTTGTGCGTTTTCATTCCAATTGAGCTGTTCAGATTTTTTCCGAGCATTGGAATGAGTTTTTTTTTCTTATTAGTACGCCCCTCTAATAATTGTATTATTGGAGAAAGTATATTTTCTGATTTTGGAATAAAACGTCGATAAAAGTTAAACATTTCTAAAAACCTACGCAATTGCTTCAAAGTATTTGGTTGGGAAAAATGTAAAATACATTTTACCTTATCAGGAAGGGGTTATATTCCCTTTTCGAAAAGTTTAAAGCCTAAAAAATGTAGAGAATTTTTATCAAAAGTACATCTTTCAATATTAATACAAAGACCATATTCTTGTAATTTTGAAGACAAAATTTTGATATGTTCCAAATGCTTATTATGATCTTTTGAAGCAATTAAAATGTCGTCTACAAAAACATAAACACCAGGTAAATTCCTAGTTACCTCATCTATGAATCTTTGGAATGTAGATGATGCATTGCATAATCCAAATTGCAAGCAGGTACTTTCAAATAACCGAAACGGTGTACAGATCGCTGTTTTAGGAATATCATCAGGGTTTATAGGTATTTGATGGTAAGCTTTTATTAAATCAATATGACTAAATACTTTTGCCCAATGCAATCCGGATGTGAAAGCGGATATACATGGGATAGGGTATTTTTCTTTTACAGTCTGAGCATTTAAAGCACGATAGTCTCCAACTGGACTCCATTTCAAAGTTTCCTTTTTGGATACCATATGAAGTGGGGAATAATAATTACTTCTTGAGGGTCTTAAATGACCCAATCGGATCATATTTTGAAACTCCGCTTTCGCTATTTTTAATCTATCTGGAGCTAATCTGCGCGGCTTCGTTACGACTGGGGGACCTATTGTTGTTATAAAATGAAAAGTATTATGTTTAACTATTTGATTAGGGTCGGGTAATTTAGTGATCGAGGGAAATTCGGATAAAAGTGCATGATATACAGAATCCCCTGAAATTGCTTTAATAGAATGCACTGATGCTTCTTTTACATGACCCGTTGAATGAAATTTTGTTTTTAAGTCTCTTAGGCATTTGTTGTGCAGATCGGGTACTAATTCCTGAAAATATAAAAAATCTGCACCTAAAATAGGCGTACTGATATCGGCTATAAGAAATGCCCAAGAATATACTCTTCTTAATTTTAAATCTAAGGAAAGGTTTTTTGTCCGTTAACATTAATTGGGGACGAATTAGCTGCAAATATTGTTTGTTGGGAAGGATTTCGTTTTTGATAGATGTTAACGGGAATTACAGACACGTCGGAGCGAGCCTGTGTCGATTAGAAAGGAAATATTTGATATCTGGTCTTGAATGAACAAGCGACGCGATGTTTGTGGCACAGAATACGTCGCATTTATTCTTCGCCATTTTCGTTTCCCTGAAAATTGCAAGGTGAAACGCATTTTTCGGGTTTGCAGTTTTTTCCGAAATGACGGCGATACCAGCAAACGGATGAATTTCGATTTTGACTGTTATTTCTCGATCTTTGATTAGATCTGTTTCTGCGGAAAGAGGAACGGCTACGAGAAAATTCAAGTTTATCGATTCGGGCATTTAATTTTTCTATTTCGCGAAGTAATTTTTTTCCATGGAATTCGAATTGGTTTTATTAACAGCATGAATTTCCATGGGAACAGGTGCAACTTCTAAAATCCTATCAGAAATTTCAGCTGCTTTATCTAATGTTAAATCTGTAACAGCAGCTAAGATAGTTTGTACCGATGTTGGTATACTCTGTTTCACCCTAACTTGACAGTATTGTAAAAGGTAGAAAATGTGACGCTCCGCGTTGGGAAAGAGTTCCCCATCAATTCCGACTTTAAAATAGTTAAAATGCGCAGAAATTTAGCAAATAATATCATAAATTACAGAAATCCTTTTTCTATCAGTATGTATTTAAAATTATTCTCAAGTTAGAAGTGCTTATCTGTTAAGTATTTTGTAAATAAAGCGAACGAATAAAACTAAAAGATTGACATAATGAATTCCCCTTTGGCTAGAACCGGTCTTCAAGGTCAAATATTTGGCGCGCTTTTCTTTTACATCTCCGACAACTCAGCTTCATTCAGTTCGCGACCGTTATAATCTTTCGTACTTTTTTTATTCTCGCTTTTTCACCAGCTGATATTTTTGATACTATTAATCACATTAGTAGTTATTAGTTTTGATTGTTGAATATTTATTCGATTCGTTATTTTTATTCACTTCTAAAATGGCTGAAAAAGAGAAAGTTATCACCGACTACACTGTGCAGTGAAACCAACAAAAAGTGCAGCATGCAGAAACATATTAAACGTTTATTCTCGACTCCGAGAAAACCCTCAAGATTCTATCAATCAAATCGTCGATAAAGTTTCGCACCTTATAGGTGTTTCACCCTGAACAGTTTTCCTTTTGGAAAAAAGAAATAAAGGCATCCAGTCCTTTAAGTACCCCTGGAAAGAAATGACCATGCTCAGGTCTTGTAAAATATGATGATTTTACATTATCCTGTATTTGACGAAAAATCCATGCATATTTTCGTAGAAATGAGACCCCAACATTAGATGAAGTTTTAAAAGATGTGAACAATTATACAGATATCTTTTCGAAAAACATTAGCCGAACCGAATATTGAAAGATTTAGGGTTTTCTTTTGAGAAACGATGAAACGAAATGAAATAACATTAATGATTTATT
>JAPMOR010010891.1:851112-876179 GCA_026543865.1 Argiope aurantia | reverse complement strand
TATATATAATCAAATCAGTCATTCTTTGAATATATAACAATTCCTTGGTCGCTAATAAAATAATAAATTTGATAAAGAACGGAAACTCATTTGTACTATCTTTCCAATTCAGCAAAAAAATAATAAGTCTTTTCGACGGATATTCTAACCATCTGTTCTGCTGTCAAATTTACTAATACAAAAGCACAGGAGAGAAGCTGTAACTCTAGATGAACCGTTTCAGCCAAATAAATGAAATCGGGAAGAGGGAAAAATGTCACTAAGAAAAGCTTAGGATTAAAAAAAATTATATTAAGTAACTAAAGTTTCGAATAAACATGCATTTTACAAGGCAATAATTACAAGTACAATATACAGAACGTACTCACCTGTGGATTGAAGATTGGTAAACTGGATCAGACAGCCGGAACCTGGAAGTGAAGAGTCCCTTGAAAATTAGACCTGGCAGCTACTATTTATAGATGCGCAGATTGAGAAAGCGAAATGCTTCGAGCAATTTGAGGCCCGTGGTTGCTATGGGTTACTCCCTAGGATAAAGATTTTTAAAAACGTCATGATTCATTGCAATTCTAGCGATCAATAAATACCAATGCGATCATATTTAATGAAAAAAATCATCATTAATACTTTATCATTAACGACCGATTAATGTAGAAAAGAAATGAATTCGGCGAAACATTGAGGCTAGTAAAACAAGATATATTCAAGTAAAAATTAAATTTATAAACGATAAGAATTTTTAGACATTTGTCTTGGGTATTAAAAACACCGCTAAATTTGTTGAGAAAAACAAAAGTGAATGGAATAAATTGGCAACATTTAATCTTAATGAAAAATATGATGGTAAAATCATATCGTTCGCAGACAGCAAAAAAATTGTCTATTCAAAAGAAAGTGAAACATGAGTTAATGCCTTCTTGTTGCTTTAAAACATTATCTATGTCACACAAATAAAAAAAAATCATGCACTTTATTATATCATCAAATGCAGTATATATGGCACATAAACTGATAAGTAAGATTTTTCTTTTACAGAGATAACATTTTAAAATAACAAAGAAATTATTGATTCACTTTTATTTTGACTTGATCACTTATAAATGTATATTGACATTCTTTTACTGTGTGTAAAAGTAGAAACCTGGGAAAAGAAATATTGAGATAAAACCATCGAATTTTTTCAAATATAAAAAAATTGAATTTATAGAAATAAAAAAAAAGATATGATCACAATTATGATTTTTAGACGATTGGACCAAGTATTGCTAGCAGGGTCTCGCATGAGAATGCGATTTTTTTTTTGTTTTAGTGTGATAACTAAACTAGCTTGATGAGCAGAATTTGGTAGTTAGTTTTCACACTATCATTGTACATCATCAAATATTGGACGAAATCCGATTGCGCGAAGAATGCCTGTCTTTCCGTATGTATGCATATGGATACGATAATCCAAATGACTTCAATTTAGCATATGGATTTCTAAGACGCTCTTAAGCCGATTGAACCAGTTTCTCATAGGACTCCACGATTTAGAGGTCTCCCACCAGCGTGCTGTTGACATTCGGTTCAGTTTAGTGATAACATTAGAGTTGGATTAAGTAGAGTAATGCTCTGTACGCATTTTCAGAGGTTGAAACTGATTAAAACAATAGAAGAGTTGTTTTTATCCTTACGTTGTAGCATATAAAATTTATAAAAAAAGAAAAGATGCTGCAGTTTTTTGATAAATTCAAACTAGAAAACTTCACATTTTTTATATTAATCGGTCAGAATTTTTTCTTTCAAATTAGGCAGTCTAATACGATAACACAAATGCAATCGATGAAATTTGGATTATTGTCATAGTATGAAAACTGTAGAAATATATAACATTTTACATGAAATCCTTTTACAGGAAACCTATCTGTCATGTAAAATCGTTTGCAAAAGACTTGATAACTCAAAAACGAAAAGAGAGGAAAAGAAAGATATTGTTTTTATATGGGTTGGACATCACAGTTGTTGATCTATATCATATTTTGGGCTAAATTTATGGAAGATTTGACTGTCAGTCAATGTGTAGCTTCGTGGGTATACGAAAATTATAACTGAAAAAAAAATGCATAATTTTAGACAAATGAAATTTTCCATGTATTCCGTTCACCTAAATTTTAGTTTAGCGTAAAGCTTAGTTTTCTAATAGGTAATAGGAGCTGTTTACATGATTGCTTTCTCTAATGCTATCTACCATAAACATGTCATATTTCAGGAAAAAACAACAAGCAGTAAGTGAAAGACAGAGCACTTCCGCTGTCTCCCCCTAAATAATAGAACTGTATGTCTTAGAATATATGAAAAAAAAATCTCATTTTTTCCCCTACTAGTGCTTCTCTCTTCCTAAGGTCGGATTTCGATTATCTTATCAAAATTATAGATTTGTACAAAATTTCGCATCAAATTCATCAAAAAGTTAAACGTTTGTTGCTTTGTCTATTTGTGTGCTATTACTTTAAATTACAATAATACAGGCAAATTTAATTTTGCATATTTGGTCTTCTTTTCTTTACTGTGAAGTACAAAACGCGCCATACTGTTTTATTATTGAGAGCTGTATTACTTTATAGAAACCTTGATACTTTATTGAGAGTTAAGGGGAGGCATTCCCTTTGTCTTTTTTTACACCACATCATTAGAAAATTAAAATTAAATTTTCATTTAAAACTGATTTCAGTCGGGCTTCATAACATCTCCAATCCCCATGGCCAGCTCTATATGGATGCCTTTGCTTTTAAAAGCAAAAACTAAGAGATACCTAATCTGAGTAAAACTGATCAAAAGGACGCTTTTAAATTAAGAGATGCGCAGAAACATCTTGTGAAAATAGGAGTTTTCTCTGGGTGAACGTTTTTATAAAATTTTAAAAATTAGTAAACAGAAAGCACCAGGGCTGCTTCCTAGACTTATTTTATGAAAATTTTTTATATATAGACATTTTTTATCGAAATTCTTTCATCTCACCATTAAATTTCCTAATTTTTCTTTTTATTTAACATTCATATCTTTTCTGCACCTATTTTGCAATTTCTTAATAACAAACATTTAAATAGAAAGAGGAATTTCCGATCTAACTCAATTCCCTCCCTCGCCTTACCAAACAGGGGATTTGAATATAAAGAACTTCAAAAACTTTTCTGAAAGTAAAATATATATTTCCAAAACATCATTTTGAGGATTTTATAAAAAAATAATTTAATATTAAATTAAGCAAATATTCTGGTTTTTTTTCAGCTTTTCGAAGGTTTATTGAAATAAAACTAAGAAAACGATTTTTAAATCGATTTAAAACTGAAAAAGATATATATATATATTTTACTTTAATATATCTTTACATCCCTTGCAAATTTATTGAATTTGAGGACAAATTTTTAAGAATTTATTTTAGTTAAAATAATTTGCAATCATGCTTTCTAATATAATTATAGGATCTAAATATTTTCATTATTTTAGCGATTTTTGTCATTACATATAAAATAGTTCCTTCGGAGTGAGTTTCATTCTTAAAGTTTATGGGTTTCTATTTGCCATTTTTCATCAATCATTTTATTCCAAATTCCAATTTTAACAAGATTAGCAGTAATATTTCATTCAAATAGCTTACACCTTTTTACAAATTTTCTTTCCTTTCAGTTATGCGGTTATACAAATGTATATTAATAATCTATAAATTTTGATAAAGGGAAACAGATTAGAAGAACAAAAAGGCTTAAAGAATGAAGCAAGCAACCTGCAGAAAACAGAGAAACTGAAAACTGATTGTCCCTGCTTTAATAGCGAACTTCGTCTTTCATAGAAACAGCTAAGTCGTAAAACAGTATCTAGTATAAAGTTTATGCTCTATCCTATCAGATTTCCTACGACATAATCTAACTCAAAATACAGAGTTAGTACTTCTGAAAAAGGTTAGTTACAAAATTTTAGAGTATCATCTTATAGATTTAGTTCCAGGGTTGGTTTTCTTCGTAGGCGATGAAAGTGCCACGAGATCTATAGGTGCCTCAAAATCTATTTTGATGTATATTGTAGGGCTAAACCGATAGCAAATTTTCTTGTTCATAATCTCCTCTTCTGTCTGGTTCACAGAATTTTCTCCCTTTTACTTTTAAAAAGAAATAAAGAAAATAAATGAATAAAAAGAGCCAAATGAAACGTCGCTCAAGCCAGATGCTTCCATTTTCAATAATGTTAGATCATTTAAATTAACATGAATATTATCGAAACAGATTTTTCCCCTAAATTAGTAGAAACATTCTAAACACAATAAGTTGCAAATGGTAATTAAATATTTAAGTAAAAATTCTTTGATTGATTTTTGTTTAGTTTTCTATAAATTGAAATCTAGCAGAAAGACATGTCGAGTTTGTATTATAAGTTGAGAGAGATAGTTTTCTGGTCTAAAACAGTGAAGAGTTACAAGTTCAAGTTAGTCATCTCGTTTATTTATTGAAAATGTTGTTATCAAAAAATTATAGATACATTTCTCAATAAAAAACAAAAAAAGTGATATTATGGTGCATTGATCCCTTTCGGTATCTCCATGTTTGTAAAATTTTACTCTAATTATTTTCATTTCCCTATTAATAGTATAAATTTAATGCCACTCTATATGCACTTTTGTAACTCCTTCTAAAATTTAATTTAATTTTGTTTATTATTTGTCATCAATATTTTTAGCATTTTCTATCAAATTTTTTTATTTGTTTTAATGCCTTTATCAGAAAATATGCAAGAGTATAGAATATGCTATTCAGTCTCTGGGTTAAAAAAAAGTTGATAACTTTTATTTCAGCTCGAAGTTCAGAAAGAATATAAAATTTTCCCTTAATAGCCCTCCGTTTATAAAAAAAATATTAGAATTCATAAAAATTTTGTGATTTATAAATTCAAGCACATTTTTAGTTACGCCCAATTTTAATTTAGTTAACTGAGTTTCTTTTATTATTATTTCTTTCAATTTTCTTCTAATGCACTTTGGCATTATCAGTCCAGTTGAATTTCACACTTTTTTCCGACATCTCGGTTAAAGGATATATAAATTTATTAGCAAGGGGAGGGCACTTGGTTGAAATCTAAGATCCGGATGAGATTTAGTATTATGATAGTATATATTTAGAATGTTCATTCCTGAAAATATTAAAACCCAATGGCAAGTTAATTTCGAGAAAATGGTCCTGAAACTTTTGGTAAAACTTATATACTAATAACTTGACTCCCCTAACGATGATCACGATGGCGTGGTTGTCTAGGTAACCGTCTCGTATGCGGAAGGTGAGTGTTCGACCCCGTATGGGATCTTTTCTTCTTTTTTAATAAATAACTTTTGTTCAATTAAAAACTTACAAATATTTTTAATTAATATGTTTTTAATTTTTTTCATCCAAAATAAATATTTTTTTATTGAAATACATAATAATAAAATTAATTTTAAAAAAATTATAAATACAGATGCATTTTTTAAACAAAATAAAATTATTTAAATTTTATTAGCTATTTACAGATAGTTTTAATTAATATGCTACTTTTTTTTATGCAAGGATAAATGGTTATTCTTTTAATACTTAAATTATAATTAATTATTGGATTTAAATAATAATAAATTAGCAATTTTAACTCAACGAAGCTGCATTTATATCAGAAATTAAAGGGAGCAGCTGATATTTGTTAAATATGCAAGCAAACTTCCCCAACTGCAGTAATCAAAAGAAATAGTAAGGAGCAGGTATTAATTTATTGAATGCGTAGGCAGATGGTTCAAAGCGTAGTAAGCGTATACAAAATTCTTATTTAATAGAACATGATAAAAAAAATTCTTGCGAAGATAGTGTAAAAATTCAATCAATTGTACACCATCAATTGTCATCACCAATTTTTAATAAGATGATAAGTTATGCATGGTACGCTGCCCAACTTTCTGATGCAAGAGAGGTATTTTTAAATGCAAAGTTTGTTTCCTCATAGATCTTTTAAAGAAACCTCGCTCTTGTGGACAAACATCATTTATCAGTTGTGCAAGATGTCGAAATATACTTTGTTTCCAATGTTTTTACTATAGTTACCATTCTGGTTTTTGTATATAATCGAAAGTAAATGTATATAGAATAATTTTTTAGAAATATTGAATTATTTTTTGCGATGTGAGTATTTATAATTAATAATTATCATCATTTATGTTATATTTATTACTATTTTTTTTAAATATTAAATTACAATTTAAGTATTAAAATAATAAACATTTATCCTTGCATAAAAATAAGTAACATAGTAATTAAAACTATCTGAAAATAGTTAATTAAATTTAAATAATTTTATTTTGTTTAAAAAATGCATCTGTATTTATAATTTTATTCTTTTAAAATTTTAATTTTATTATTATGTATTTGAATAATAAATATTTATTTTAGATGAAAAATTAAAAACATATTAAGTAAGAGCATTTGTAAATTTTTAATTGAATAAAAGTTATTTACAAAAGAAGAAATAAAAAAAATCCTAGCCAGGCTCGAACCCTGCCCTTCCACATAGGCGACGGTCACCTAGACAACCACGCCATCAGGAACACCGGCACGAGAGCCAAGTTATCAGTATATAAGACTTTACCAAAAGTTTGAGGACCATTTTCTCGAAATTGACTGGCCAATGCATTTTAATATTTTCATGAATGAACATTCTAAATATATACTATCATTATACTAAATCTCATCCCGATCTCAAATTCCAACCCCGTGCCCTCCCCTTGTAGGCCTCGTCACAATATATCGTCTGAGAATCCCTCTTGTGCATAACATAACAGAGATCCAACCAGAAGAGCTAGAGAAAAAGTAACCGGCTGGTCTATTTACCCTTCACAGCGTCTCAATCACAACCAAATCTCGTTGGAAGGTGAAGAAGTAAATATATCTCAAATGAACAACATTAATATCTTCACAGAATGGCTCGAAAACAGAACATGGAGATGGAGCTGGATTCTTTTTTCTGATCAATGTCACCTGGTTCTATTACTGGTCTGCCAAATTGAATGACAACTATATTGTTTTTCAAGTTGAACTCACCGCACTTCACGAAACAGTTAAATATGCATCTCAGTTTTCGAACATCAGTACTGTTTAATTACATACGGACAATAGAGCAAGTATCATGACATTTTCTAATTCAAAGAGTACGAATCAAATAGCAAGAAAAATTTTTAACATCCGACTTTCAAATCCAACAGTAAAAGTCTCATGGCACATGCAGGCAACGCATGTAATAAAAATACATATCAACTGGCGAAAGGCAACTGGGAAATGGGCAATTTTATATGCAAATAAACCTTCCTAAACCACATATAAAAGACCTCCTCACGAAACACATGCTAGAAGAATGGCAAAGATATTGGAACAAAAAAGGAAATTGGTGATAATAAAGGAAAAATTTTTAATATCCTCCCCTCAGTTAGTTTTCATTCCACTAAATGGATCAGACAAGATTTTATTTTCTTCTCAGAACACGGCCCTTTTCCTGTCTACCTCAAAAAGTTCGATCTATCGGAGAGTGATCAGTGCAATAGTGGTGAGATTGACACAGCACTTCATTATGCTACAGAAATCATCCTCACAATCTCTTGGCATATGAAAAAACCATCATCAAGCCGTTAACAAGAATGGCTGGAAAGAATGGCTTCTTCTCTAGGCAAAAAATCCATAGGATAGTTAAATTTATCAGTAAAAATGGACATCTTTTCTTGCCTCCCTAGCTTTCAACATCAAGTGTCATACACACAAGAACTAAAGGGAAAAGAAGTACCACAGCTTCTTCACATACATATGCTTCCATAAACATCTTTCAAATAGAGATTTTCTTTGTTACCATTAACCAAATTATTTTATATTAGATTTTTCTTAACTGCATCACCATCTACTATGTGATGATAACAAGTACCATAGTCATAGATTTATGTGTGTGTGTCTTTATATACATAATATCTTTCTGCATATTATTAATACAGATAATTTTTCTATAATATTTTAAAGTAGAAAATGGTTGTAAATGGTTTCACATTATCAATTCGTATGTGTTTGTAAATTCTGCATATAGTTTCTTTTTTGCTTTTTTTTTCGTCTGTGAATATTTTGGTATTTAATAAAATTCCCGTAACAGGCCCACCAAAGCGTTCATTGACCAGAACTGTTATGGATACGGGGGTATGAGACGGCATTCTCTTCCATATTGCAGACATTTACTGAATCTAAGATCCTTTGAAGTTCTTTTACATTGGTTGGGGGCTGCAACCGTTTTATAATTTCCATGTTACTGTTGTTTGGACCAAATTTACATACCTCAATCTCCTGATCTAAGAAGACGAATTTAATTTGGGCAAAAATATATTTAGAAAGTTTCAATCTTGACAAGTATCAAAGGTGGCATTAATATGTTTTCTAGTTCAGAATAATTGTACACAAATATTTGAAAATCGAACAAATATTTGAAATATTTGCAAGCTAAATCAGTTTTGCATTTATTTTCTTCGAATAAATTTACTGAGAAATGTAGGAGTTACAATATGTAAAATGATAACCTGTACCAAATATATACGTCAACATTTCAGCAAAAGCAAGTTTGTCACTATCTTTTGTATGAATATGTAAGTGCCAATGATCTAAAGCTAAATCTAAAGAGGAGTTCTTTTTTCTAATTTATCTAACAAACTGCCTGTTGCATGTTATTGAACTCAGTATGGATGTGAATTCATTAGCCTAAGAGTTACCTCGTTATTCGCAACCTATTTGAAGTGATTTACATCTTCGATTATATCCCAATTGAAAAAATTATTTTTACGATGCCAAAATTAGAAAATAAAAAAAAGAAACTGAATTATTGATTAGAAGACCGAAGGAAAATTTATATAAAATACTTATTCAGCGAACTTAATAAAAATCTTATTTTTGGAGTGAGAATAACTTTTTAAACTTTGTATGTTTCAAATGTCAAAGAATCTGCAGGTAGTTAAAATACTTTTCACGATTTCATTATTGCTCTTTGCAACCCACTTGGAATCGTTATGAAATGTTTAAGATATTTTCATAAACTTTTTATGTATTATTGAGCCTAATTTGTATTTATGGGATGCAGAAAATAGTATTTCTTATAATTGTCTCAAAATAACACAAAGTAGAACTTAAAAATTAGATAAATAATATTAAAATAAACAAAGCGAGATCAGACAACTGAATATCAGTAGTAGATTTTGAATGCATTTAAAATTCATATATAAAAATAATTTTAAAAAAATTGTATAAGAATTTAAACTTGTCTACTATGTTTTGGATTAAGAAAATAGAAAAGATATGACTGATAAAATGTGCTTTATGCAGTCCGTCAAAAAAGTATATGGAGCACTGCCCGTTATTCCGAAATTAATTCTTGCACAATAAATCTGTAAATGCCTGTCAGAGTAGAAATATGTTCTCTGTAAGTGAATAATTTCTTTTTTATGTAAGGGGTCATTTTATACTTAGATTTATAAAAACTTAATTTTTTATTGGTAATTGCCAATTTCAAGTAAATATTCTAATTTTCTAAATGTAAATACCACGGAAACATATAAAATACATAATTTTGAGTAATTACATAATTTTGAAAAGTTTTAAGCAACTAAATTGTTGATCTGAATATATCAAAGTACTTTACATAAAAAAAGAAAATAATTGTTTGGCGGAACCATAACGACCCTTCAAATGGAATTGGAAAAAACACACACACACACACGAATAGATTTAAAATTCCTATTTAACGAAGCAAATTTAAAAAAAAAAATTGTTTAAGGTTTTATACTTGTCTACTATGTATTTCATTAAGAAAAATAGATATAATTTGACTGACAAAATGTGCATTATGCAGTCCGACAAAAAAGTATCTGAGCACTGCACGTTATTCAGAAATCAGTTATTGTACAATAAATATGTAACCACCTGTCACAGTAGAAATATTCTCTCTGTAAGTGAATAAATATTTTTTTTTATGTAAGAGGTCACTTTATGATTAGATTTAAGCAATTAATTTTTTTTAAATAACAACAGCAAATTTCAAATTAATATTTAAATTTTCCAAATGAAAATACCTCTGAAACATATAAAATTACCTAGTTTTTAGTAAAGAATAGAGGAGTTTTAAGGAATTGATATTTCCAACGCTTAATGCTAAAAAATGATTCCCGTTTTTTCAATATATATATATATATATATATATATATATATATATATAAAGAATCACCATACAACATGGGGTCCCAAACGACGTTTAGAGGGTGAAAATCGCAAAAATATAAGGAGTCGGCAAACTTTTGGATGACCTCCTCCGACACCGGCTCTGCGGCTCAATACGCTTCTGTTTGTGCTCCATTTCCTCATGTGCATGCTCCTTATATCTTCAAGAAATTCCAACCTGTGCCATGCTGCATCCAGTTTCTCAAAATATTGCTTGTGTTTTATATTATCATCACAATATAATAACCACCTGCCTTGGATCCTTAGTCCAGTGCTCAAAATTGCCTTCAGTGACTTTTCAAAAAAGTTATTAGCCTTAAAAAAAGCCTCCATCGATTGAAAATCAAGATGTATATTCTGTACTTTTGATTTTATTTTAAACTGAATTTCTCAATTACAACATAATTGCTACTAATCTTTTAATATTATTATTCAAAATGTTGAGTTTTAAATTTTTTATATCTATTATTTAAAATTTATTCATAATATTATAATTTGTAGAATTTGAAATTTATGTACATGCTATTAAAATCAAGAAAGATGATTTCCCCAAAGGAATTAAATTTATCTTTAAATAAAAGAAAAAAATAAATAAAAGTCATGACACATCATATCAGAGAAATTTAGTGAGTACCTCAGAGGAAAATATGTTACATCTCTGATTGTAATGAAACTATACTCTGGTATTTATTGTGTTAGATTGCTTTTTGTTTTAATATGCATACAGACCTTGTGAATGAAAAAGTAACATACCAAGATTCTTATGTACTTAATAATTAATGGAACGTTATAATTACACTAATGTAGTAAATACCTCAGGGGAAATTTTTACACCTCTGACAATTATTAAGCTACCCTTATTACCACTGTGTCCAAATACTTGTTTTTTACAAAATACAAATGTTTTTTTCTTCAATTACCAAATATTTTTTTCTTCAATTACCAAATATTTTTTATATATTTCCCAAACACTTAATTATAAAAGTATTTTGAGTCTTGTGTTTGTTACATTCATTTACAAGTGTTTTGTTTGAAATCTTTGAATTTTGCAATTATTATTATTATTTCTAAATGTTTTATTTGAAATACATGAATCTTGCATTTATTTACATTTCCAAAAGTTTTATATGAAACCATCCAATTTTACAATTATTTTATTTTCAATTACCAATTTTTTTATTTTTATTTCCAAAATTTTCATTAGATATTTTTGTATCTTATATTTATGGTTTAAGTTCCAAATGTTTAATATGAAATATTTTAATTCTGCAAGCATTATTTTCATATCCAAGTTTTTTACCTGAAGTTTTGAATCTTGTGTTTTTATTTACAGCTAAAATACTTTATTTAAAATCATAACTAAACTTATATTTCATTTGTGTGAAATCATACCATTATATTTGACATTATATTTAATAATTTTATACTTTATTTCTAATTTAAGGATTTTGTTGAGTCAGACTTCCTAGCATTTAAGAATAATATAGGCAAATATACCATAGACTGTCTTCAATAAATTAAGTTCATCAATTCAGTTTTTACAGAAAAATGGTCAAATTACTTTGTGCAATATATTGTTTAATTTATTAATATTTTGTTATTACTGTTGATTATTAAGGTTTTTATATACTATTTTCACAAATATAAGTCTTTTTATGCTTCTAATATAAAATGATGAATGGGATTAATGTATTAATGTAAAGGCAAGGGAAACTTAGGTGTCACTTTCAATATACTTTTAAATTAAACTTACTCAGACACCACTGTAAGGTATGGTTGTGTGTCAAAGGGCCCCGACGCACTTCCATGTGTTGCGGTGGTGGGAAAATTGTAATGATATTTTAAACTCTTAATTTAAACCAAATTAATTTCCAAAGCTTTATCTTAATTTAGCCTATAGTCCAACATTCTCTTATTTCCTGATCCAATTCCACTTTTTGTTTAATTAATTCAACTGAAGCTGTGCAAAAATGATGCGCCATCAGTTCCACGTGGAGAGTGAAAGTGATCCCTCCGTTGCCCTTGTCCAAGGTCAACACGTGGACCTGTTGACACGTGGCCGGAAATCCCATGTTATATGACTAGTGATCATTTGTTTCGTCTCTTCCTTACTTCTGCTGTATCGCGCTGTCGTGGACGCTTTCTTTCCGCGCCTGCTTGTAAATAAATTTCCTTCCCGGAATGGATTAAAAAATGAATTTAAAAATGTAAAAAGTCTCTTCTATGTCTTCGAAGCAGCATCCTACTTGAAACAAAATAAGCTTATATATATAATAGCTTTTAAGATATGTAACAAAAACCATAAGCTTTCAGAATAACAGGATTTTCGCCTTCTTTAGGAGGGGTATATGCATATCAACTTACGTTACATAAAAAAATAGTTCTTTGGCAGGAATTTAAAAAAAAGGACCTTTCAGATGGATTTGAAAAAAAATAACCGCATGAATGCATTTACAATTCATATTTAATAAAAAAAAAATTTCAAAATTTTTTTTAAGGTTTTAAACTTGTGTACTAGGGTGGAAAGGAAAAGAAATGAAGTTTTGATTTTTAATTCGTAATAGCGCGGAAAAGTTGCCTTTAGATGTAGATAAGAAAAATTAAAAATAATAAAAATATTAGACTACTTCTTGAGATGCTACAAGGATGTTAAAGTTTCATAATAACACATTTTTTGGAACTTTTTCAAAGATTTTTAGATGTTTCTATTATGAAATAAAAAGATTGAAATAGGCATTATAATATGAATAGTAATATAAATAAATTTTTCTATTGCATTGGTATGGCAGTCAGGATTCTTAATCATCGTCGGTGTGGATGTTATTGAGGGAAGCGGATATTTGTCTGCGTGTGGTGACAAGCTCAGAGCTGGTGTCAGGTCAGCAACTTTGCCGAGTTCAATTGAGTTGGCATCTCCGCTCCATCTATTGTGCAGCTGATTAACATAAGTGATTTGCTGGTTTGTGCGCTTGTGTGCCATGTGTTTAAAAACGGCTCGGACTGAATTAGTGAAGAAAAGACAATTATCCGAATATAAATAATTTGGAGTAAAAGATTTGTAACTATTTTTTGGAGTAAAAGATGCATTATACAGGCTGACAAAAAATATCTGGGCATTGCTCGTTATTCCGTAACTAATTAATGCACAATGAATCTGTAAATGCTTGTCACAGTAGTAATATGGTCTCTGTAAGTGAATAAAATATTTTTATGTAAAGTGTCACTTTATACTTAGATTTATAAAAACTCAATTTATTTAATATCACTGGCCAATTTCAAATCCATATTCAAATTTTGCAGATGAAAATATCTCCGGACACATACAAAATTACATAATTTTGTGTAAAGGGTAGAGGAGTTATAAGCAATAAATATTTCCAATCCTTAATGTTAAAAATGGATTTCTGTTTTTTTCAGAATTTTTTAAGATAGAATGAATCTTTGATAATATTAGGATAAGAAATAACACATAACTATACATTATTAAAATATGAAATACATTTTATACTTTATAATTACTTTTACAAATTTTGGTGTCAATCAAGGAGCGTGTCCTAAAATATCGAGGTCTTAAATATTATCTTTTCTTGCCAAATAGCTTTTAAGATATGTAACAAAAACCAAAAGATTTCAGAATAATATGATTTTCGCTTCCTTCGGGAGAGATAGATGCATATCAACTTACTTTACATAAAAAAATAATACTTTGCCAAAAATTAAAAAAAGAGGAACCTTCTGATAAATTTGAAAAAAAAAAAAAAACCATGAATGCCTTTAAAATACATATTTAATGAAGCAAATCTTTTAAAATTTGTTTAAAGTTTTAAACTTGCCTACGAGATGAAATGAAAAAATCAACGTTTCATTTTTAATTCATAATACCGCGGAAAGGTTGCTTTTAGGTGTAGATAAGATAAATTAAATATATGAAAAATATTGGAGTACTTCTTGCGGTGCCGCAGGGATGTTAAATTTTCATGCAATTGAAATTTTTGCTAGAATTTAATTTTTTTTATGAAATAATGAACTTTTGATTTTTAATTTGTAATAATGAAAAAAAAATTCCCTTTTGTTAAATATATGATAGATTAAAAATATGAAAAATATTGGAGTACATCTTGAGATGCCACAAGGATGTTAAAGTTTTATAATAACACACTTTTTGGAACTTTTTCAAAGATGTTTGCATGTTTCGATTATGAAATAAGAAGTCTCGATTATGAAATAAAAAGATTTAAATAGACATTATAATATAAATAGTAATATAAAATTTTTTTTACTATTGCATTGGTATGGCACACAGGATTCTGAATCATCGTCGGAGCGGTTGTTATTGAGGTGAAGCGGATACTTGTCTGCGTGTGGTGACAAGCTCAGAGCTGCTGTCAGTTCAATTGAGTTGGCATCTCCGCTCCGTCTATAGTGTAACTGATTAACATAAGTGATTTGTTAGTTTGTGCGCTTGTGTGTCTTGTTGTGTTTAAAAACGTCTCGGACTGAATTAGTGAAAAAAAGACAATCATCGGAATGTCCTATTTTTCTGTGGAAAATGTGCATTATACAGTCCGACAAAAAAGTATCTGAGCACTGCTCGTTATTCCGCAAATAATTAATGCACAATGAATCTGTAAATGCCTGCCACAGTAGAAATATGGTCTCTGTAAGTGAATAAAATATTTTTATGCAAGGGGTCACTTTATACTTAGATTATAAAAACTCAATTTTTTTTAATGTCTACACCCAATTTCAAATACATATAAAAATTTTGCAGTTGAAAATATTCCGGACACATGTAAAATTACATAATTTTGAGTAAAGGGTAGAGGAATTATATGCAATTGATATCCAACCCTTAATGTTAAAAAAGGACTGCCGTTTTATCTATATATTTTAAAATACAATGAATCTTTGACTATATTAAGATAAGAAATAACACATAAATATACATTATTAAAATATAAAATATATTTTATACTTTACAATATTTTTTTGAAATTTTGATGTCAATCAAAGGAGCATGTCCTAAAATATCGCTGGCCCAAATGTTATCCATTTTTGCCAAATAGCTTTTAAAATATGTAGCAAAAACCAAAAGCTTTCAGAATAACATGATTTTCGCCTTCTTTGGGAGGGGAACACATATATCAACTTATTTACATAAAAAATATTTCTTTAGCAGGAATTAAAGAAAAGGATCCTTCAAATGGATTTAAAAAAAAACAACCCCTTGAACGCATTTAAAATTCATATTTAAAGAAGCAATTAAAAAAAAATTCTAAGTTTTTATTCTTGTCTACTAGCTTGGAACAAATAATAGGACATCATTAAAATATATTATTTTAATCAAAAATGTACATCTCTGCCAAATTAGAAATTTTTTTTTGTCTGTTAGAAAAAGAATGAAAAATTGATGTCTAGATTTTATCATTAGAAGCATGAAACAATTCAAGTCAAAGTAATTGAAAACAGAGTATAATGATACTTACCAACTTTCTTTTAATTCGATAGCATCTAACGTAATGATGACTTCACAGTGCTTTCCGAGTCCAGCTGTTAACTCTTATATTCAGTACAGAAGTTTTATTAGCACTTTCCCTGTAAAAAATAATGTATGATTGTAAGAAATGTGTAATTTCAAGAATTCATATAATTTTAATTTTTACGAAATTTTATGTCAGAACAACACACCGAAGTAAGGTAAATATTGTTATTTGCATTTTAAGGTTATATCAATCAGTCTGTAAGATGCAAGCCCATAAAATTGGGTTTAAAATGTCAGATGTCACTGAAAACGTAGATATCGCATTTTTCTATCGATTTTTATGATATTAATAAAAATACTTTTTAAAAATATCTGAAAGAGTAAGCAAAGGTTGAAATTTTTTAGAAAAATTACTAAATAACTAAGATTTAACTAGATTTTTTTTGTTAAAAAACGGATTTAATTTAACTAGATTTATTATATGAAAACTTAATTTTGATGTAAACATTCAGCATACAATACAATTGTTTTTAGTATCGAACATTGGACGTACTTATCAATATAGCAGGTTCTGGAGCAAGATGACAAAAAGGAACAATTCCTAGTAGTCAGACTCTAGAAAAGAAATGAAATTACATGACAATTTAAAGTGTACATAAATGTTACTTCATAGTGTATATAAATACAGAACCACAGATTAATTTATTAAAATAAGAGTTTCTAATGTTTTATGATTTAAAAAATATTAATAACTTTTTCAAGTATGACCCATCGTGAACTTTATTTTAAATACTATAAAATAGCTGCCAAAAATTGTAAGAAAACATTCTTTGATTCTAAAACAATTTGTGTTTTGTTTATAAAAAAATAAATTTCTAAAAAATTGAATGATATTTATAATATATTTTATATTTATGAAACAGAAAATATTACTACTATGAAGACGGAGTATTTCAGGAAAAGGCAAATATACAAGTTAAGTTTATCCTCATAAAAATATCGGAAACATGCTTTATCTTTTGATAAACCACTTTAAGTCAAACAAATAAAGTCGCCTCATACGTATTAGACAAAGAAAACTTACGATAGGTAATTTTATCTGGTGAAAATCTGATTTAGGAATAAGCATTCAACGTAAAAGAAAAAAAAATCAACTATCGAATTTAGACACACTTACCTTATGAGTCCGATTCAGGAAAGCGAGAATTCTTTGCAGTTAAATTCTGAAAAGGAAATGAAATTACATAAGAATTTAAAGTGTACAGAAATGCTCATATAAAACACACACACACCTCACATTTAATTCAAATTTTCCTTGATTGCGTAACAGAAAATGTTTTGAGCCTTAATAACTTAAAAAAGTTCACTAAACATTGCAAAGGATTGCAACATGCAGAAATAAAAGATTTTGCAATTCTAACAAAACTCCGTCGAATAATTTAGAACTATTATTAATAATTATATATTAATATTAATAACCCAATAATGGAAAATAAATATGATTAAAAAAACAAGTTCATTACAAGTATGATAGCAATAGCAAGTTTTTGGCAGTGAACATTCACCCAGAAGTTTAATTTCATCATTAGTTGATATTTATATGCATTTTAAGAACAAATATGAAACCCACTGAGAAATAATAAAATGGGTAGATCATATTGATAGCATTCAATCTGCGCAAATTACATTTATAAAAATTTATTTTACATTGCTTGCTAAAATATGCACATCCAAATAAATTTTAAGATAATAGCAATTAATTTTTTAAAATGAAATATAAAATACACAAACATAAAAAAAACATGGATCTGAAGATAATGTGAATATGTAGGTTCTGTAGAGTAGAACCTAGGTAAGAGGTACTTATTTCAGTGCATGTATGCTTTAAGGACAAAAAATCAAAATATGATCTGTTCGGAGATAATTATTCAGATTGGGAAAAAGTTTGTTTTTCAGATTCTTTGGAGAAATTGTGGATTTTTCATTTTTTTAAATGTTTGTAAGTAAAGAGCACTTCATATAAATTTCAACAAAATATTCTACTAAAATTTTTAAATTAATGATTTTTTATTGAATTTCTTTTCAAATATCTTTTATTAATGCTCTAATTATGACATAGCAGCTAATTTTAAAACTTTTAAAGATAGATGTATATTTCTAATTGGAGAAAATTTTTAAATTACTTAAAGAATCAAATTTGATGTTGATTGAGTCAATAAATGTACAGAAATAATTACGTTAGTCTACATTCTTATAAAGTCCACCGGTTCTATTAGTTATTATTTTAGAAAAATGATTTTAAATAGAACAAAATTCCATACTTTTGAACCTAAAATTGGTCTTGAAAATCTTTAATTTAAACGATTTTAAATCATTTTTATTGCCATCTTAAAGAAAATCTCATGTTTTTTTTAACTTTTTAGTTTTTAATTTATAAACACAATAAAAAACTTAAATAATTTATTTTCTATTTTTTAGTGTTTATTTTATAAATATTATGAATATCTGAAAAGTTTATTTTCTACATTTTAGTGTTTCATTTATAAATATTATGAAAACTTGAAATAATTTTTTTCTACTTTTTAAAGTTTATTTTATAAATATTATGAAAACCTGAAATGGTTTATTTTCTACTTTTTAGTTTTTATTTCATAAATATTATGAAAACCTGGAATCATTTCTTCTTTCTTCAAGAGAATGTATCTTTTGCAGATCTGATAAGATCCCATAGAAGAATGCCTAACTAATATTAATAATCTAATATCGGAAAGTGCATGTGATTTCATTGAAACATTGTAGAAAGTTTGGCGATGGAAATCCTACCAGAAATTTAAATTCATTATTTATTTGAATTTCTTGACATTTATATACATATTAAAAACAGATGTGAAACCTACTGAGAACTAATAAAATGAATAGAATATACTGGCAACATTCAAATCTGCAAAATATATTTATAAAAATTTATTTTATTCTGCTTGCTAAAATATGCTTATAAAATAAATGTTGAGATTAACAATAATTAAGTCTTTAAATAAATATAAAAAATATAAATAGTATGGATCTCTAAAAAATGAAAGACAATGTAAATAAATATCCTGGAGCTGCAGAGTAGAGACCAAGAGATATCAATTTTAGTCCACGGATCCTTATGTTAGTTAGGACAGTTATGAAGATTTGAAAATCTTTAAATTAGACTATTTCAGATCAATTCTATTGCCATCTAGAAGAAAATTACTTATTAATACATGACCCTTCATCGTAGTAGCAGTTGGCTGTTCTCAAATAAGGAAATTCAAGCCTTTATTACTCGATCATGCTTGATTGCAGAAGGGTATTTTTTTTTAATTTTAGGGCTTCTAGATTAATTTACTAAATATGACTCATTGAACTGGAGGATTTTGAAACCCTTTTTTCTCTCAAGCTATATAAAATATAATCCTTATTTCAACTGACACATTTTTTTAACCGGAAGTAAGAGTCTCAAAATACATAAGCAAGAGGATTTAGTAGAAACAACGTAAGACTTTCTCTATAAAATAACAAAGTTGACATTTTTTTTTTCATTTGACTTTTTTTTTTGAAATTCTGAATTCCTAAATCAAACAAATACTTAAGAGCCTCTTGTAGCACCTCCTCAATTTACCAAAATTTAGCATGTGAAAAGGATATTTTAATCAATTTTAAACAGAAAAGAATCAGAATTCTCATAGAAGACTTAAAAATTAATTACTAACTTAATTAACTTAAAAATGGATAATGAGGCATGTCTTCATTTTGTGTTATTAGTTCCGATTTTTTTTACTTTGTAATTTATGAAAAAATATATGCATCTTTTACGAATAATACACTTTATAATCTTTGTTCAAGATATCATAACATCATTCATAAATGCCAGTAGTTTTTTAATTTTTTTAAAAATATTCCTTGGTCGCTAACAAAATAATACATTTAACCAAGAAAAGGACATTAAACTCTTTTCATGGATATACTAATCAGTTATTTAAAATTTACCCATATAAAAATGATCATAACAGTAAAGAGGCCAGATGGATAAATTCAGCCAAATAAGCGAAAATGGCAAGAGCGAAAAATTTCACCTTCAGTAAATATTTTTATCAAGCAAAAAGTGGCGTTTTGAAGGTTTCCACTTAATAAGCTATAATTAAAAGCACAGAAAATAGAACATACTCACCTGTGGATTCAGTTTCGGAAGAAACTAGAATGAACAGCTGGAGCTTGAATATTAAGTGTCCTTTGGAAATTTAGTTCGCACAGCTATTTATGGCTGCACAGATTGAGAAATTGTTGCGCACGAAGATGTTGGTTGAGATATATATTGCACAATTTGAAAACTAGCTAATTTAATAGAAAGTCTTTGGCTTCTCTTGAATACTCTCTAGAAAGATTATTATCAAATATGTCATGACTCAGAACGGAAGTGTGTTGGAAAATGCCAGCTTTCAATAAATATTGATGCATCGCATTATATGATGGACTTTTCAAAAATCGGTGAATAATTTTTTTCGGTTATTATAGAAACTTTTTTGGAAAATCTAATGACGTTATATCTAAAAATTTAAGATCTCTCATCATTAATTCATCACTTTAGAAAAAATATTAAATACTCTAAATGTTAAGACAATGCATATTCATCCAGAAATTTAATTTATAAGTTGTACAAATATATCGATGTTTTTCTGGAATATTGAAAACAACTGATAAATCTACTGAAAAAATGGATGGAACAAACTGATAACATTCAGCATTATTGGAAATTATGATTACATAGACATATCTTCACCGAACATCTAATAAGGATCTAATTAAAAGAAAGGAAAAAAAATGAGTTAATATATTTGTTTGTTATTTTAAACACGCCATCTCTGTAACAGAAAACAAAAAGTCATGCATATTAATCTATCATCGTTTTGCGATATAAAAAGCATTTATTTTGATATGAACGATTTTTTTAATACAGATAACATTAAAAAATTAACATGTAAAAGATGTGATACATAGTAATAAAAGTCGACATGCATGTCTTTGCACTGAAGAGCAATGGCTAAGAAGTACCAAATTTGCTACAAGACAAATCAAAGGCAAGATTTTTTTTACTAGGGGTAAAACATGGAAAAACATTACAAATTTTTAGTGAGCCAAATTACAAGATATTTATAAACTGAAAGAGTTAGGGCTGTTTTGTGATTTCATGAAATTTTATAAATAATTCTTTTTAAATAAAGTTCTTTCATTCAAATTATCTAACCTTTCTTTTTATTTAAACCTTATTTTTAAATCTATCTTTCAATTTTGAGTTGCAAAAAAAAAAAAAAAAATGCTAGATTAAAAGAATATCTTCCGACCTCCCATATCCTCACGCCAGTCTCTTCTTAAACTTTGGGCTTATGTAGAAAGAACTTTACAAGTTGAGCATAAATTTATTTTATAGATATCTTAAGATATCTGTAAAATATTTTTAAAATCTATTATCTTAAGAAATTTCCGGCTAGTTTTTTAAAAAAAATTTTCATTTAAAATGAATGAATATTCGGGATATTTAGCAGTTTTTCTCTAATTTACTGAAATCAAACTGCGAAAACCATTATTACATCAATTTAAAACAGAGAAAAATATTTTTTTTCCTGATACTAGCTTTGCAACCATTGCAAATTTACTGAAATTTTGAAAAATTGCTTAACATTTTGTTTAAATAATTGCAGATATTCTTTCTTATTTTTCTTACAGGATGCAAATATTTCAGCAACTTTTTGTAAGACATGTAGTTCTTACTCGCCCTCATTTCGATCAGTCATTTTATTGCAAATTCAAACATTAACAGTATTAAGAGGATAAATCAAATACAATAATACTTCTCCCATAAACTTTATTCCGCTTTAGAACTATTTTTTAACTAAATTTTATTAAATTAATTGTGAGATTATACAAAGGAACATTATTCTCGTTTAGCTTATTTTTGCACATTTTTGCCAAAGTGTTTCAATTTATTATGCGTTACTAAATTAATTTTTCCCTGCTTTTGAAGATTCTGATACAGTCGCTTGATTTCAATATTTTATCGATTTCCTTATGCAAATATGCATGAATGTTGCATGAATAACTTGAGACCACAGTTAAAGAAGCCCTGTTATACAAGAAAATCATAAATTCTTCATAATGACCTAACATAACAAAAACGTTCATTTTCAAAAAAAATTTGCGGAAATCGATATTCTTTAATGAAAAATTTGTCCCACTAAAAATATCAATTTAAAATTAAGAGAAATATTTTTTTTTGATAATACTAACTATAAACAGAAATAGAAAAAAATTAAAGGAGAAAAATTCAATTTAATCTCTAGGAAATATATAACATAAAAAATGCAAATAAATATACAAGTAAGCATAACAAATTACAGCTTGGGCGAAAGTACAAAGAAATAAGAGAACTAAATAAACTTGAAGAACCGTATAGACCGAGCATGGATACATATACATTTTTATCAATAGAAATTCGTGAATATTATTTTTAAAAGAAATGAATAGATGGGATTCTGATGTGAAAACTAAACGCAGGATTAAGATTAATTTTTGATTAACAAGTAAATCTACACAAATAAATGCAAGGAAAAGAAGGGAAAAAGTTTTGAAAATTAATTTTGGAAATTATATGAATAAATTGAAATATCAAACATCTAATTAAAATATTATTTAAAAAAATTTGTTATTAAAAATAATCTGACATTTATGTAATTTACAAAAAAATTTGCACACATCTATTTAAATAGAAAATTTCTTACTGCATGTAGGCTTAGTAATCTAAGACATGAACTATTTCATCCTTCTTGAAAATACAAAAGAGAAGCCAAAAATTGACTACAATTTCCACTCGACTCGAATTTACTCGAGTAATGAAGATTGCCAAGAAATATTCTTTTTAACTTCGTGATAATTAGACTTACGAGAAAGAGAAATTTACACTAACAGAATATTATTAGAAAATTTACCTTATATAAAGAAGTACGATATAAAATGTAAGTAAAAACTCATCTGAGAAATGAAAATCTATTACATCTTTCCGGTGACCAGTCTTTAAATGAAAGGACAAGAGAGCAATATAAATCTACCACATCATCCTAATGACCAGTCTTGAAATGAAATTGGTCTGATTTGAGGGATCTGCGCAACACGTGTAAACTCTGGGAACAGCCTTAGCCTTTTCCGGGAAATCGCTCCAGGGATTATGATTATAAAAATAGCATCTGCTCGCCATTTTTGAACACCATTTACCGCGCATTGTTCTTTTCTTAGATATTTTAATGGCGCTGCTTAACCAAATATGGCTCTTGCTCCAAAAAAAACCCCAAATCTTAGATATTTTAATACCGTCTTAAAATTAAAACTTTGCAAGAAAGATTTTTCAGATGAGCTATCAGCAAGGATAATATTTATTACACTTATGTTCCATTTTGAAGTTATATGAGGGATATTTTGGAACGATCCTTATAATTTTGAAGCATGCTATCTAACGCTGGTGATAACTTTACTTTTAATTTAATAAAACATTTTTAATAACAAACTTTTATTAATAAAGTAAATTGATTATTTTAAATATTTTTTTGCGTTATTTAGTTCATAGCTCAATATTATAAATATTATGGAATTTTGAATAAATATTACGAAACTTTTTTCCCCTCAAATTCATGGCCAGCGGCACAGCGGCACAACAGGTGTAAAATCAAGTATTGTCTAACTTAATATTAAGTTCCCAAAATATTAAATTAATACATTAGCAGCAAGAATATATCAATGTCTAAAACTGCAAAATTTTAGTATATCAGGAAATGAGTGGAAATCGAATATAAATTTCCATTATTGCAAACATGAAAAAATAGAACTCAATAATAATTAAATGAATTATTTTATCAATTATAATTTATTTTTGTTTTAAACCATTATTATAATTCCGTATTATTCTATTAATAAATTATTTTCATGAATCGCTGAAGGTTAACAACAATATTCATTTTAATAATAATTCTATATTAGTTTTCTTTACTTTCAATAATAAATATTAGTAATAATAATTTCGCTAATTTTAATTATTTTTTATTAAAGTATTTAAAAATTTCAAAATACATGGAAGTAAATTTTAGAATTAAGAACAGCTTTTTGGTTCGTTTTCAATTGTGATGTTAGCCCCGACGAAGCTACTAATAACTTTTATTATTTTAATTTATTTTTCCACTTTTGAGAAAAAGCAACTTCTGTACATTTTTCTAATCTTAGTTATATCAACACAGTCTTAAAATTAAAATACTGCTAGAAAAATTTTAGAGAGATACTTTCAGTGTACTGATTAAATTTATGAGATTAAATTTCCACTTTGAAATAACGCTAGGAGTACTTTAAGACGAATGTTGTAGTTTAAAATTCTTATCACCAGACTCTCACAATATTTATAATTAAAAATTAATTTAATAAGAGTATTTTTAATAATGAAATTCTATAGTGAAATAAAAAGTAGATTTTCTTTCATTTTAATTACTTCTATTTAGGCTTTAATATATAATTCAATATTATAAACATTAAAGACACTTATATAATTAGAGTTTTTCTCAAATTCTCTAATAGGTGATGCTATTTGTATGAAATTAAAATTGATCTGAAAAAACTGATTAACTAAATATTAAATTCCTAAAATATTTTAAAAAAATATTTGTCTCCAAGAAAACATATGTACAAAATTTCAGGTCTCTGCAACATCGGGAAAAGTGTGAAATATCGAATGATGAATTCCATTTCAAAGGTGAAACAAGCCGAGTTAAATAAAAGTGAATAATGATTTTAGCGATTACGCTCATTTGTTATTATAAACAAACATACTAATTCATTTATAATAATAAATAATTTTCGGGAATCATTAATAATTTATAGTAGTGCCATATTTTAATAATAATTCAATGTTAATCTTTTTTGCCTTTAATTACAAATATTAGGAATATGATAAACTTGCTAAATTTATTTATTTATGCTTTTATCCGTTCTTTTCTGAAAATAATAAAAAAAATATCAAAATTCGTGTGAATAATCTTCAGTTTACAAAACGTCGTGAGAAAAATAATTTTGTCAAGCCAATTTTTTTTGTATATTTTAAACATAATATTAAAACATTTACTTGAACAGAAATATTTCATTTTGTATCTAGGTTTGTTAATCAAAGAGATCTGCAAAAGAAAAAAAATTATACTTGAGCACAGTTAATAGGAAAGGGAAGAAAAGAATCTAAATTCAGCTAAAAACACATT
>JAPMOR010010891.1:735132-851012 GCA_026543865.1 Argiope aurantia | reverse complement strand
TTTTTTTTGATCAACCGAATGTTTCTTTATATTTATTTAAAAATAAATATACTTGTTAAATTTTGATTTGAAGTGCAGTATTATTTTACTTCATACTTTGAATAACACAATGATTAATTGAAGATAAATTGATTTATTACAATTCTGATTGGAAGCGCAGAAGCTTTAACAAAAAGTAAAAATCAATAACTACGAAAATCCTTGTACTCATTTGCCCAATTATGATTAAAAAGAATCAAAAGAAATTCTGAATGCGATGTAGAAATAATCAAATAGAATTCAATGAAATATTACTTACTTCTTAATGCTGTCACTCTACTTCGGAAACTGGAGTAGAATTTCGCCTGAATAGCTCAAATGACGAATCCGGACTGAGCAGACGCTTCTCTCTCTTCCCCAGATCAGTACCGGAGGTAAACCATCGAATGACGTCACGGCTTCCAAACAAGTGTCAGCGAGAGATCCGATTTTAATGGCGGATATTAGTTGAAAATATCGAAGGTTTCTTTTAACCTGCTGTTTTGATAAATTACATAAAAAAACTGAATTTCTGCTGCATTTTCAATTCTGGTGTTTTATTGGCCATTTTATTTAACGCGTGATGACTGAAGAGGCATTCATTGACTTCTAAAATCGATTTTAACATTTATTTAATTTCAGTTTTAAGTTCGAAAACGTTGAATTTTGAAATCGATTTTACTCTCCCTTCCGAATGTGACAGAGTTTTGAAATGTAATGGCGTCCATGATGACTGTGCGCCATTTTATCATTAGCAGATATTTTTATAATCATTAATCATAAATTAAATCAAATTTTGAGTTTTTTTTCTTTAAAAATTTCCAATTTTTTTATTTTGAAAATTTTTTAGCTTCTTTCTTTACAATAAAGAGTTAATATTAATATATAAAATATTTTTACACTTTTAATAATAATTTTTTTTTTGCGTTTTATGGTAATTTTTATTGCTTTTAATAAAACTGGTAGTTGCTCTTTTTCCATAGGTTATTCCGTCAATGCTATTATTTATTTTTTAACAAATGAATTTTTACTCATATTGTTATGTGTCAATGGAATGTTAAAATAGGGATTGAGTTTAAGGATTTATGATTGTTTTGATATATTTTTATATATTGCTAATTGTTGAAAGGGGGGAGGGGAATTAAGTTGTCCTAGTTTACGGTGGGTGAATTTTTTCCCATTCTCTATTTAAAAGCTTTTTAGAATGGAAGCGAATCTGTCTTTTTATTTCTAAATCTATTTCTTTATTTATTTTTCAATTTCTGATTTTAGATAAAAAAAATTCATTAAAAAAACTCTTATAAAATATGTCATAAATATATTTAATATATCAGAAAATAATATTTAAGAATGGATCTTTGATTTTTAATTTATAAATCAAACATGAAGTCATTGTTTAGTAATGAAGTTTTATAGCAATTACTGTAAATCACACAAAAAAATTAAATAATGGGGCTTAAACCTGGCAGAACAAAATGTTATAAACAATTTTTTAATGCATTTGAATTAAAAATTTAATTATCATTTTATTATTTTAAATTATTTCAATGCATACTAATTTTGCTGTTGATGTGTGTTTTAATTTTATCATATACGCAGAAATTACATACCTTAGCAATGGAATTCTCTCTTGACAATATTCTTGGCCTAATTATGTGTCATTGAATATAACACTTCGAAATTTCATTAATGTTGTGCTTTTGTCACAATTATTTATTTTAATTAAGAAAATAGATAATAATCTTTTTGAAAAAGTTTTCATAAAAATGATGCATTTACTCTGTAAGATTTAAATTCTGTCATGATTCAAGTACGATACTAAATTTTTTACTATACTATGCAATATTAATTTTTTTAGAGAAATGATTCACATTTGTAAAATAATCCTTTTGAGTATTATATTACAAAGGCATTACATTATTACAGATCTTTTCTTTCATTTTATTGCAATGAAGTTATTAATCATAATAATTATAATAATTTGATTAACATCAGTGTAATGAAGGATAAATTTTATACCTTTTTCAATTATATCTAAAAAAAGATAAACTATGTTAGGATAAAAAAAATTTAATTGAAAAAACTTGGGAAAAATAATAATAATAATAATAATTTTTTTAAATGTTGAGCCTACATTTTTGACTGCTGATAGAAATCCATTATTACTTTCAATTCTTAGAGGATAATTTTGAGTTAGCAAGGAATGATGAATGAATTAACTTGGTAATTAAAATAAAAGCCAAATAATTATAAAAATCAATTATTGACAATAATAATATTATTGCTGTGAATAAAAATATGTGAAACTATCTGACTCTATGACGTCAAAGTTAGCTGGTTGAAATTTACAATTTCATTTGCGTGATGCTTTCTTTCATAGTCCCCCCCCCCAAGGGGGTCGCCAACACAATCCGCCCCTGATAATATATAGACTCAGCAGTTTTCCCTTTCCAAAACATAGATGAAATAGATATTGTAAATGACATGCTAGCAATGCTTTGTTATTAGTTGTAGTCGTACAATAATGGGGTTTAAATAAGTTACTAGAATATCAAAACTGAGAATCGTTAATTTAATTTACTTAATGAAAAAATTGAGGTTAAATCTTTTTAAAAAAATCATGCTTGGTCGAGGGCAACTTGTTGATAACGAATTGTAACTAAGGGAAGCGTTGCTACTTATTTGTAGCAAAATATTATTGTAATTACCTATTTCAGCTCCATTAAGGAAGTGGAAGATTATTTAGTCTCCGACTAATGAAATTATTAATCACTGTTAAGAAAACTATGAGACTGAATAACCGACACATTTATATCTCTGCGTTAACCAGCATATAATTATAAGAGTATTAAAAAAATTAAATTTAAAAAAATGAATTTTATGAGAAAGTACGTTAAGCTTAATTTGAGACTTAGGTTAAATATTAAAATAAACATTCGTTCAGGAGGACATGATGGGAATGGTTTGATTCCTGATCGATAAAAGGCGGCCATACGCAGTTTCCATAGCAACTCAAGATGGATGCCGTGCGGAAGATTCGTTTTGGGATTTATTTTTTAAATACATTAATGTACATACGTTGATCCAGAAAACACATCAACTATACTCATCGATATTATTTTCAGAGATATCGCATCTCCATATATCTCCCGTTCATCTTATATCATAATACACAGATTCTTTTTCTGCACAAAAAGGAACTGCTTTCTCAAATATCTTTAATTTTGATATCATTTCTGCATTTGCTCTCTAGAGAATTTGCCGCCATTTTAAGTGGATGTAAGGGAGATGGTATTTGCATTTTTATAACATTAATAATCAATGCTTCAGGCGAGATTTTAGAAAACAAAAATGAAAATATCTTAAAAGGTTTATCACTAAATTTAGATAGAATTTGTTCAGTATTAATGTAATCAAAAATTAGTCTTTCACCAATGGTTTTCGCAATACTATTTTCTACAACACCTAAATCCTATGCATTTAGTTTCAAGGAAATAGACACACAACAAATAAATTATTTAAAAAGCCGTGTTGTATTAACATCTTATTTTGCAGGAACATATAATAAATAAATAAAAAATAGGGAAAAAGTTGAAATTTCTAGAAAGCTTACACATTCTAGCACGCTTTACATTTAGCTTCATAATATACTGGAGAAATTTGGACATGATTTTTGGTTGTATCTCCATAGGTACCTAATTTAATGCAAATCTACTATTTGATATCAAAATCACCCATTAAATTTCCTTTTTCTAACTTGTTGCGTTTTTGCATTATTAAGTTCGCATGTAACCGAATCGACAGACGGACTATCCTTCGATATATTTATTACATATATACAAAAATGATGATAAATCCACATGCTAAAATTCATTCATTTACTGTCATAGGTTTTGAGTTATTTCGTTTATATGTATGTGGGCGGAAAGAAATATCAACTTATCCTTAGCGTACTACATCCAACATTTGACATGTATCTATATTTTTAGTGTATAGCTAACATACCAAATTTCAGCTAACCAGCTTTATCTGTTTTCGAGATATCGTGTTCACGGAGAAGAAAACATAAATACCAATATCCTTTTGTTAAATTCAGAAAGTTCTGGAACTGAAAAGATCCATTAGAATTCCGAGATTGAATTTTTTGACGTCTATAATACATACTATTTTCATACACAGGAAAATGAACCATGAATGAATTTGATTGATTCATATTGGAAGACTTCGTTTGTTGGGAAGCCTTTGCTTGTTGTTTTCGAGACTCAGATACATTTTAATGTTTGCTACGTCCTTTTTTACAGCCACAAATCGTAACTCAGGAATCTGTTTATATCATGCATTCATTGCCATCTGTACTCTCTAACATACTGAAGTGCATTGAGGTATATATTTTTTATGTTGAGCATGTAAAGTTTATATCATGTAACCTCAGTGCGAGTTAGAAGTTGATTTGCATGCTATATTTTATTATGCTATAAAGCATATAATCATTTATATTTGAATTAATAATAAGGATGAGAATGTATTTATTAGTGTGTGTATTGGCGTACAATAGTATCGTTAAACCTTGAGCACAGGTATTTGGTAAAAATATACTTTGGAAGACGGAAATATGCACTTCGGATCATTTTTTTTTTTTTGTAAATTTCAATTTTTATAATTAAATGACCGAATTTTTAATTAAATTTAATTAAATTAAATATTAATTTTGCTTCATTTTTATTTTTAATTAATGACAAATGAAGTGAAATTTTGGAGCGAGTTTTCCAGTGATTTCTACAGAATATACAATTACAAAAAGTTGATTTTTACACCATTTTAAAATTTGCCTTCTAAATGACAGCAATTTAATTATAATACAGATTTAGCAAAAATAGCACTATGATGTTATGGGACTTGACTTTATTACAGTGGTCCATATACACAATGAAAAGAGCAATGTAAGACTATGAAAGCTACACCCCTTCAACGTCTATCACAAACGAATGCTTAAAATTTTTTTCTTCAAAGAATGGTGAATATCAAACTACGCGCAAGATATTTATTTGTAATTAAACATGACAAATATTTCCGGTAGATCAGCTGAAAGCCAAAGGCGGTAAGTTAGTGACAAGTGTTATATATACTATCCATTAAATATATTAATTCTGGTATTTTTTCATCGCATCTGTGAATTTTGCCCTAAACATTTCCAAATGTTAATAATTTAATTTTCCATCTCGTTATTGAAATGACAATTAAAATAGTCCAATACTTCATATTAATCACATTGGTTCATCACTCACATCATAATGCATAAGAATAAAATCAATTTTAAATAAATGAGCACTTAAAGGAGATATTTAGAAAATGGATTTATTTCAAATTTTTGCGAATAAATTCTAAAGCAATTTTTCTTTAAAGCAAGACAAAGTAAAGACAAGACAAGCAAAATAAATAAATGATATATTTTTATCACGCCTTTAACTTTTCGCTTCAGGTTATCAAAAAATTAGAGCTTAAATATTTTTTCCTTATCTTGCGGTTATATCCATTAAATTATTGATAAAAGTTACTTCTCTTTTTTTGAAGAACTGATTAATGCTCGTCAAAAGCCTTACACGACAAGGTGATATTACAAATAATTTTTGTGCATATATTAATTTAATTAACAAAAGTAAACAAACCTTATTAATCGGAACTAGTGATGAATTCATTATTAAGCATTAATTATTTCGTTAATTTAAGCATTTTTTTAGAGACATGATACTTTTTTATAGCTTAGTAATAACCTAAAATATAACTAAAAAAATGAATAATTATAGAAGTTAATTTTTAATAATACTAGCAATATACTTTGGAATGAGCGAACAAAATTCAAAATCTTCTGAGTATTTTTTTATTTATCTTTTGTCTCAGAATTAATTTCAAATTAAAACAATTCTCGGTGCTCACGATAAGATTCAATAGTTACGCAATAGTCAGATTGCATAGATTCTTACAGGGAATTGATATATATTCTGATTTGATGCAATAAGTAATTTTCTCCAACAGGATCTTCGTTATTTTTATCTATATTCCAACTTTTAACATGATAGATAAATATCAGACAGATTTTATTGAAAAAATTTTGCTTGTTAATATTTCGACAAGAATCACTTTAAACTTAATTCTTTACAAATGTGAGTTTTTTAGATAATATAGTAATGAAATTATTATCATTCATTATTTAATTATTCAAAATTAAGTAAGGTATGTGACTATGTTCGAAGTGGATTTTTTTTTTTTTTTTTTTTTTTTTTTGCAAAATACTTTATTATTTAAGAGTTTCTGCATAAAGTAAACTGAATAAATACCTTCTTTGGAACAAAAGTACACCAGTTAAAGCCAAACCCAAACGTTTTTTGGAAATAATTTATATATATATATATATATATATATATATATGTGTGTGTGTGTGTGTGTAATGATATTTTAAACTCTTAATTTAATCCAAGTTAATTTCCAAGATTTTTTCTTAATTTAGCCCTTAGTAACTTCATTCTAAAAATATTCTCTTATTTCGTGATCCAATTCCACTTTCGGTTTAATTAATCCCTTTGCAAAAATAATGCGGCATCATACGTATCAAATGAAAGTGATACCTCCGTTACTCTTCTGAAGGTCAACATGTGTATTCTCTTGGCGCGTGGCCAGAAACCCAATGTTTCAAATGAAAGTGATACCTCCGTTACTCTTCTCAAGGTCAACATGTGTATTCTCTTGGCGCGTGGCCAGAAACCCAAAGTTATATACGGTTAGTGATCATTTATTCGTCCCTTTTTGTCTTCTTGTAAATAATCATGTTTGTGTCCCGGGAGAGAAGACAGAATAAAACGAAATTAAAAACACCAAGTCTCTTCACTGCTTCGAACATGCATTCTACTTAAACCAAAATATGTTATATATTATTTAGCCGACAGGATTCGAAAATCTTTACATATTATTTAGCCGACAAGGATAGTTTCCTGTGATGCCTCAGCAACTTGCCGTGCTCTGACGATGATTCCGTGCTGTTTCTCGCTACGCTGAAGTTCTCCGACAGCGATGGTTTTCTACGGCCACATCGTTCCACCCAACCGATGCAATATTTTCTATCGCCCGAATTCCTGAATTAACCGGCTGCTCATCGCTACTCTTGCCGTAACCTACGACCTCATCCGACGTTCCAGCTCTCCGACGTGTTTGTGCTCCATTTCCTCTTGTGTTTATGCTCCTTAATTTCAAAAAGTTCCAACTCTTAGAGTGCTACGATTCATCAAAAAGTTGTGTTTATGCTCCTTAATTTCATGAAATTCCAACCTGTGCCACGATTCATCAAAAAGTTATTAGTGTTAAAAAAAAGCTTCCATCAACTGACTCAACGGATTAAATTCAAGATGTATATTCTGAACTTTTGATTTTGTTTTGAATTGCATTTTTCAATTATAATATAATTTTAAATAATCTTTTTATATTATTATTCAAAATATCATGAGTTTTAGTTTAAAATGTTGAGTTTTTAAATTTATTTTCAAATCTATTATATAAAATTTATTTATGATATTATAATTTGTTGAATTTGAAATTTTTGTACATGCTATTAATAACTAAGAAAAAATGATTTCCCCAATTTAATTAAATTTATCTAACTCAAAGATTTTTAAAAATTATGCATACAAACTTTGTGAACGAAAAAAATAGCATAGCAAGATTTTTATATACTTAATAATTAATGGCGCATTATAATTAGACTAAGGTAGTGAATACCTCAGGGGAAATATTAGCACCTCTGACAGTTATTGAGCTGCCCTCTATTATCACTCTGTCCAAATATTTTTTATATTACATATTTTTTTTTCTCCAAATACTACAAGAGTATTTTGAGTCTTAAATTTGCTACATTCATTTACAAGTGTTTTGTTTGAAATTTTTGAATTTTGCAATTATTGTTATCATTTCCAAAGGATTTATTTGAAATACACGATTCTTACATTTATTTACATTTCCAAGATTTTCATTAGATATTTTTGAATTTTATATTTATGGTTTCAGTTCCAAGTGTTTCATATGAAATATTTCAATTTTGGAAGTATTATTTTCATATCTTAAGTTTTTTACCTGAAGTTTTGAATCTTGTGTTTTATTTAGAGCTAAAATAGTTTATTTAAAATCATAACTATATTAATATTTAATTATACTGATTATAATAATTTAATACTTTATTTCAAATTTAATAATCTTGTTGAGTCAGATTTAATAACATTTAAGAATAAAATAGACAAATATACCATAGACTGTTTTCATTAAATTAAATTCAATAGCTGAGTTTCTACAGAAAAATGGTCAAAATAACTTTGTGCAATATACTGTTTAATTTTAATATTTTGTTATTACAGTTGATTAATAAGGTTTTTATATACTATTTTCACAAAAATAATTCTTTTCATGTTTCTAATATAAAATGATAATTTTGATGTCTGTATTAATATTTGTATAATGTGAAGGCAAGGCAAACTGAGGTGTCACTTTCAATATACTTTTAAATTAAACTTACTCAGACACCACTGTAAGGTATGGCTGTATGTCAAGGGCCCCGAGATTCTTCCAATCTTGCGGTGGGGGGGGGAGAATGTAATGATATTTTACTCTTAATTTAATCCAAATTAATTTCCAAGATTTTATTTTAATTTAGCCCATAGTAACTTCATTCTAAAAGTATTCTCTAATTTCGTGATCCAATTACACTTTCGTTTTAATTAATCCCTTTGTAAAAATAATGAGCGATCAGTATCAAATGAAAGTGATACCTCCGTTACTCTTCTCAAGGTCAACATATATATTCTCTTGGCGCGCGGCCAGAAACCCAATGTTATATACGATTAGTGATCATTTGTTCCTTTTTGACTTCTGTGTTTGTGCCGTGCTGCGTCTTCTTGTTAATAATTATGCTTTCCCGAAATGGATATTAAAACGAAATTAAAAATACAACGTCTCGTCTATGTCTTCAACCAGCACTCTGCTTCAACCAAAAATATGTTATATATATTAGAGGTTAGAAGTTTATCAAATGATTTCGTATATATTTATATCTATATACGTAATAATATTTTAAACTCTGATTTGAATTCTAATTAATTTACAAAGTTTTATCTTAATTTAGCCCATAAAGTCATTCCAAAATATTATGTTATTTCCTGCTTCCGATTCCACTGTTTCTACTTAATTAATTCAAGAGAAGCTTTATAAAATTGCTGAATCGGCTACACGCTGACACATTCTCACTCTCCGCGTGAAGGGCTAGAAATATGTCCAATAAGCACATTCTTTTTTAAAAGATCCCTGTGTTTCCCTTACATGTGATTGACATTCGTCAGAAATCCCTATCAGAATCTTAATAATATATTAGCACTGTAAATAAATGTTTTCCCTATCAATATCTCTGGTTATATAAGACCAGGGATAAAATGTTCAAGAGCTTTTTCCTCATTTCTTACTGTGTCGTTCTGTGTTGTGTTTTGCTGGTCGCCCCTGCTTGTACATAATGCGTGCTTCTCCAAGATGAAGTAAAACGACGTCACGAAATCGAAAGTCGCTTCACTGTCTTCGAAACTGCATTCTGCTTCACCTAAAATAATGCTTACATATATATATTGACTAAAAGGTGGTATAAACCATAAACATTATAGGTTAGAAGTTTATCAAATGATTTCTTCAAAACTTTGCAGATAAATTAAGAAATATAAAGCTTAATTTCTGAGCTAAGAAACAGGCGGTATTTCTGTCGAATCATTAAGTATTGGCATTTGACAGATAAATAACATAAATTTTTCCTTTTTTTTTTGAATAGGGAAGAACTGCAAAATCATTCTAAATTATTCTGTACTGCAGTATTGAGAAATCAGTGAGCCAAATTTGAATAACAAATATGCATTAGATTTAAATTTATAATATTTTTTTGTAAGAAGAAAATTTAACAAAATTAAGTGTTTGAAAAATAATTGTTATAGATATAAAATGGCATTAAATGGCGTATTATACAAGCATAAAAAACAAAGTAACTTTCCAAAGAATTAAATTCGTAACAGAATTCATACGCTTTTATATATATAAAAAAACTCTTCAGAAACTAAGAATTTTCATTAAAAAATATTTGATATTTTCGTCTAAACTCGATTATTTCAACTTAGTCACCTGCCTCAAAAAGCGTAAAAATGTTCTGTGCAACGTGTCCTTTAAACTGCAGCTAGTCAAAAAGATTTTTTTTTCAGTTGTAATTCAGTTAATCATTATTTTAAATCATATCATAATAAAATATTATTCTAAGTATATATCAATTTAATAGATGACATTTCGGGCAATATTTAGTACTCTCGATCATGCGATTAAACAAATTTTCAATCAAGTTGTAGCATTCCTAGCACAGAATAAATATTTCCTTTACTTTCATGCCTCTAAAATTTCATCTTAGAAAAAAACTACAGAAAACTTTTCTTTCATCAGAAATCAATGTTACTGAAATCAAACGAAAGAGAGAAATAATTGTTCTTTTCCGTTTAAAAAACCGTTTAAAAAACAAAAATTTTCTGTTAATATAAGTATGTATTATTTTGACGAACGTCCTCGTGAATATTTGACATTTTGATGGCTATTTTTTAACATTGAGGAAAGATCTGTGAGAAGGTTGTGCACATTTTTTTAGAAGTGAACCAACAAAAAAAACTTATCGGTTTTTGCCTGAATAATGACTCAACATATTATTTAAAAATTATTATACGATGAATGAATTATTATTCGGTTATATTATTGTAAAATAAAAATATATTATTATACGATGAATGAATGAATTCAAGAATTTGGTTCCGGCTGTCCGCATTCTAAATTATTTTCTTTCGATACATTCAAGAGGTTCAGATAATCTGTTTCTCATTGATGTAAATTCATACTTGCTTCACTGAAAAAAGCAGCGCTTTCATGAATATCAACAAGATTCTTTAATAGCATCATTGATTAAATCATCAATTTATATTTCATCCATCATAAAAAAGTGCCTTTTAAAGGCTGCATCATTCTAAAAATTCTGCAAGATTAAAGAGAGTCGTCTCAGCAGACCAGGATGGCCGAGTGGTTATGGCACCAGATTCGAGTTCAGTGCGGTGGTGGTTCGTATACTTACTGTTATGAAATTTAAGAGTCTATGGTAATGCAGGTGTTCAAGACAGATATATATATGTATACGGAACTTATAAGAATTTACAAACAAGATGATGGTAGACGCTCAAGTAAATATGTATATGATTTATAGGCATAATTATAAGAGATAGAGGTATTGTTACAGTGAATCCCGATTTAAACTTGTTGATATGTTAGATGCTTTATGGTGTGCGAGCTACTTCCGTTCTTTAGTAGTATCTGGTTCGTGACTAACGACGTGGGTTCGAATCCCACTCCTGGTTCTAACTTTTGCGAATAGGACGGTTGATTTTTTTTCAGTTACTTTCTTCTTGCATTAGCAAGCAGTCATACTCTGGAGATGTTAAATATATTTTCTAATATAGTAAAAGTTTCTCAATTTTTAAATGTTTAATTTAAACATTATGTTTCTTTATAGCTTGAATATAGTGTTGATTGTATTTACAGTCTAAATGTCACGTAAAGAACTTGCCATTGGTAGCCTTATTTGAACTGGTGCCCCTTTCTCCAAGCTTCAGACATCACACCAGCAGGAGGTGCAGTGACTCTACTTGGGATTGAAATCTACAGTTTAAAAGATTGCTCCAGATTAATTAATTAAAAACTGGGTTTAGTTTAGTAGTGACATTAACCTCCCGTATTTAAAGCAAAACTAGTGGTATTTTAGGACGAACCTCGTAATTTTGAACCAAGCCGAATGACGAGGAACACACCTGAACTGTCACCCACCTCTCCACACCAGCGGGAAGACATTTGGTCTGGACTCTTTGACGAACACCAGCGCCGCGCACACAACAGTTCTTCGGGGGAATCGGGTCTCGAGAACCTGAAACCCTCCGCCTCCGAAGCTGAGACCTTACCGCCAATCCTCCGCGACCATTAAAAATTCGGATACGCACACTTTATATCGCAGCGACTTTGATATCGTCTTGAAAGCATCACATTTCGAGATAATTAAAGATGAAAAGCCTCACATCTATAAGATCTACTTTGTTAATTAATAATTTTCTTCGTAATTAGTATTGTTAATTATTTTCTCTGCCAAATAGAATGTCATAGGCCTTAAATGGTAAATATTCAATATGGAAATAATTACTGCAGTAAAATAAATTGTTATTGAAAATATAATTTTTTAAAATATTCTGTAGAATTATAATATCTAGAGATAATGGAATAAAACTAGAATCTCTAAAAAGTGGATGGTAAAATGTTCTGTTTTTCTAAATTATCTACAAGAGACAAGGATAGAATAATTAGGTTCATTTTTACTATAAAAATGATATCTTAAGAAAAAAAATGTAATAAATTTAAAGAAAATTACCTTGTTTGTTCTATCTTTCAATACTAAAATTTTACATACGTAAGAATTTCTTCAGCATTTTTACTGAATTTGGATACTCGAAGAAAAAGAAAGAAAAAGGAAAAATTTTGCAGAGAATAATGCTGTTAGTCAAATTTCTGGAAAAAAAGCTGCTTTATATGAATGCCACCATATCTATAGTTTAAATAAGTTTTACTGATTTCAAAATGTTATCTTAATGAAAGTTTGAAAATAGGATATGAAGTTTTTCCCAAGCATTGAATTAATTTTGAACATTTTTATTTCACTTGACTTGTTACATGTTTCTAAAGATAGAATGTTATCTATTTTTCACTCATTTCCTTTTATGCTAGAGGTTTGAAATCATGAAAATTTATTTATTTTCAATATTAACACTCTTTCTTTACATTTTCAGACCTCAGTTATCAGTTAAGCGATTAATTTTCATAAAATTTATTTCCATACAAGTACCCCCAACTGCTGTAAATATGAGAAAGAATTTTTTTTAAGATTACATCGATGTCTATAAAAACAAATTATAAATTAAACAGCATTATTAGTGAAATATATATTTTTTAAATTTATTTGACAGGACACTAATAAGAATGTTTTATATAAAAAAATGTTTTTCAGCTTATTCTGTTTTTATTTTCAAGTATGTTGACAGATCCCAAGCAGGAAATCGAAATTCTTTCAAGCATTTTTAAGTATGATTTTTAAATAGTAAGAGAAAGCTTAGAGAGTATTTGATTAATAATGAGCTTTAAAATCCTTGTTCTAAAAACTCCAACACAGTGATTTGATCTTATCTTTTGAAGATTTTCAAGAAGAATAAACACTAAACAATATTTCCAAATCACAATAATTAAACAATAATTTAAGGTTATTTTAAATTTGAGCTAACCAGGGATAGAGTAAAATGACGCATCAAATTATTAGTTTAAATCTACCTAAATACCAACAATAAGAACACATGTTACTAAAACTTATAATTTAATTCTTGCAAAATCCGAAAAACGCGATCCTGTAGAAAACGTCAACGTTTGTCCATAAATGTAATGAAGTTTCAAACCTAAATTTATATATGGAGGAAGAATAATTAATGCGTTTTTAATATAACCGATATATTGTTTAAGCGAAATCGTATTCGTTTTTTGTGGTTGTATTTACTTTTCTACTTTTAGTATTTTGTGCCTCAAAAATATTTATTTCGTATTTATAATATATATATATATATATATATATATATATATAGGCGCAACAAACGCTCATTAAAATTTTCTGCAAAATGGCCGCAAGTCTTCTTCTTCCTATTCCCGCAGAAGCCATTGTTTAGAGCAAGCCCTAGTCTCCAAAATGGACCATACTTACACTGTAATCATGAGATCGAGATTTGGAGAATTTTGTGCCATTCTCCTCCGGAAAATGCGGCTTGAACGACTGTTCTGTATTTTTAGACTTGTGAGCTGATGTGGAAATGTGTTGAAACTCCCATTTTACATTGCCGAAGTGCGTTTTGGCCCACGGAAACACAACAGCTTCTAGAATGTTCCATTGGCACACTTTTTGATTTATTTTAACGCCCTCATCCACAAAAATCAGAGATGTTTTGACTGCGCAAATTCCGCCCCAGACCATGACCGACTTTGAATTTTTGCGATATTCAACAATTTCTGTAGTGCTTGGAAAATCTATAGATTAGTTCCTATAGTTATAGGAGTTATGAGCTTTTGGACGGTAAAGAATTTTTTAATATTGAAAAGGAATCTCTCTCAGATTATCTGTTTCTCTTTGATGTAAATTAATACTTGGTTCACTGAAAAAAGCAGAGCTTTCTTGAATATCAACAAGATTCTTTAATAGCATCATTGATTAAATCAGCAATTTATATTTCATTCATCATAGAAAAGTGCTTTTTAAAGGCTGCATCATTCTAAAAATTCTGTAAGATTAAAGACAGTCGTCTCAGCAGACCAGGATGGCCGAGTGGTTATGGCACCAGATTCGAGTTCTGTGCGGTGGTGGTTCGTATACTTAGTGTTATGAAACTTAAGAGTCTATGCTAATGCAGGTGTTCAAGACAGAGATATATATATGTATACGGAACTTATAAGAATTTATAAACCAGATGATGGTAGATGCACAAATAAATATGTATATGATGTATAGGCATAATTATAAGAGATAGAGGTATTGTTCCAGTGAATCCCGATTTAAACTTGTTGATATATTAGATGCTTTATGGTGTGCGAGCTACTTCCGTTCTTTAGTAGTATCTGGTTCGTGACTAAAGACGTGGGTTCGAATCCCACTCCTGGTTCTAACTTTTGCGAATAGGACGGTTGATTTTTTTTCAGTTACTTTCTTCTTGTATTAGCAAGCAGTCATACTCTGGAGATGTTAAATATATTTTCTAATATAGTAAAAATTTCCCAATTTTTTAATTTAAGCATTATGTTTCTGTATAGCTTGAATATAGTGTTGATTGTTTTTACAGTCTAAATGCCACGTAAAGAACGTGTCAATGGTAGCTTTATTTGAGGATTACTTGTTATTGAAATTGTTTATTTTTTTATATAGTAAGATTGTATAAGTAATTTTCATTGATAATATATTTATGTATTTCCGTATATAAATAATGAATAATTATGCTACTAAACGAATTAAAAAGTATTAATTATGCATAAGATGAAAACGTCTTAGGTGCGCGGTGGTGCTCCAGTGAAACCTCCCCCTCTCGTGGTGCAGTCCACTATAAATTTTGTAAAGGTATTTGCTCTTTCCTTAGGCCTTACCCATGTAAATTAATTACATAACTTTTAAAAGAGCGCAAAAACAAACATTTTGTTTTTGCGCTCCAAAAAGTTAATATTACTAATATTAATTAAAGATTTGCGGCTGAAGTTTCTAATACATAATTTCTTTGATTACACATCATAAATGATGTTTGTGACATTAGATTTCTTTTTTCAGAAAATTAACAAAATCTTTAATATCAAATAATTCATCAGACTTTCGCGGTCTACTATATTGCAAATTTTTCTCAGGAATTAAATATCGGGAATATTTCAATATTATTGAACAAAGAGGACTACTATACACATCAGCAGCAACACCTAGGAATTCTAACGATCTAATTTGTATTCCCAATGTCTCATACATTCTTCTTAACATTTTTTTCGTTAAATACTGATTTTACAGATTCGATCAATTTTTTAATTTAACAGATTCGATCATTAACAATTTTTTCATATAATAAGAAATATTTAAATCTGTGCTATCAAATCGTTCTTTAATTAAAGCAGTGGAAGAATCATAATTTTTCTTAATTAATCCTCCATATGCGTATCACGCGATTTCCATTTTCAACTACTTTGACGTTCAAAAAAAGACAAACAACCTGAATAACTTGATTTCAAATTCGGAGAAGTAGTCATGTGTTGATTAATGGAGAGTTGGAATTCAAAATTCAAAAAATTGCTGGTAAAAGAATTCTTGTTTGGGGCAGCATTATGTTTCATAGCCATACACCACTGCACGTCTTCTATGCGGGTACTGTCACTGCACATCGCTATAGAGATGAAGTCCTTGAAGCCTATGTGAGGGTGTTCCAGTGTGCTATTGGCCCAGACTTCATTTTTAGGTGCGCGGCCACACAGAGCCAAAACTGTTGATGATTTTCTTGTAGAATAGGATATTCTCCATATGGATTGGCCCTCGAGGCCTCCGAATCCCAATTTTATTAAATATGTATGGTCTAGGAAGAGGCATTGCACAGCGCAACCTCCTGTTAAGCACCCTCCATTAGTTAAAAGCCGTTCTTTTGGAAGAATATTGCCACACATATTTAATGACACCCTCATAAACAATGTGAGAGTTTTTTGTGAGACCTTATAGCAGTGCATAGTGGTCACACTCCATATTAGACTGATTTTTGCCGACATAAATGCTTTGCTTCTGATTCATGATTTAAACTTTTTGATATAACTGGTTTCTTAATTCACAATTGGAATCTTTTCGATGTTGTTATGTTGCTATATATCGATATTATTATGTTGCTTTCTCCCATTATAATATTTTTCTGTGCCAACTTTCGTGGCAACACAATGAGTTGTCCATTAGTTTTCACAAATTTTATGCTTATAATAATTTTGGACATGTGTGTACATTTTGTGTTTCTAGATGTTAATTTCAGAGCACTGAAGTGATTCTGTTTACTTTCTGAGATTGTCTCCAGATATCTGAAATTCCAGTTTTCATTATCTTCATTTGGTTGGGCATTCTTCAGAGTTTTTAAAGATGTGTGAGTAAGCCATTTTTTGACTACATCAAATTAGTATTATGCTAGCTTTTCATCAGTGCATTTTTGTATGTTGGTCATTCTTTTTGAATTTCGTATTTAAGATTTTGATTCTAATTTTTCTGTAATACATAATATTACTAAAAGTGTTGTATCTAAAATGACTCAAATTCAGTTTGTGCTTTACCATTTTGGGAAATCAATTCCGATTTATGAATTGTTAGTTAAAATCGCAATTTAAAACTCGAAGGTATCTTGTTTGACGAGATTAAGTTTTACAAAATGAGACAAATTTAATTTCTGATGTTCTTCCGTGTACTCAGTGATCTGCGCGGAATCTATTTAGTGATGTCAAGTAAGATGCTCTTAAAACTAAGATTTTAAGCCATTTTTCATAATGCGAAAGTACCAGATTGTGAGTGCTGTTTCAAGACTTAGTTAGTCGAAAGGAGACGGTTATTGTAGAAGAGAAATTTATCCTTGTGTAACATAGACGGGAAAGTGTTTATCAATACGGAAAAGTTGCAGATGCGTTCAACGAAGCTAAAAAGCTAGCCAATGTCGCCCGGATATCACTGTCAAATTCGTCCTCCTTTCCTTAAGTGTAATTGATTGAATATCCACGGTGCTTGCTTTGCTCGTTAGAGACGTTCTTCTTGGGTTCTGGTGGAGGCAGTGAACTTTTCTAAGAATACCAAAAAAATGTTCGGGCATGTATTTGTTCAATAACTATCAGCTGAGCTAACACATCTTTTGTATAACAGCCCCTTAATTTCATGGGCTATAGTTATGGATTTTAGAGAGATCTCATCTTTAAGAAAAACTCGGGAGTCCCAGTATTTTGATGTATCAAAACTAAAATGATCTTAAAAATGACAGAGTTTAATCCATTTCACTTCTGATTTCGATTCATTGATTATTACCAGAGTCTAGTGGCAGTTTAGATGAATTAACACAATCTGCCGATAGGGCCAAAGAAGTGTGGAGTTTTAGACTCTAGATAAACGCAGTTTTTCCGACAATTCGGCAATGTACTCACTTCAGGAGGAAATTGCGGATCTGCATTTGGACATCATGTGGATATCGAGCATAAATTTAGGTGGACTTAGAATAGCTGATTCGAAAATTCAGATTCCAAGCTAGCTAGCTCATCACGCACTTATATATAATTCCCTGAAACTAAATTTGTTAGAGTGACACAGTCATTTTGAGGAAAAGTTGGCAAATGTGGAAATGCGTGTTGTTTTCAGGGAAACTGCTGGACTTGGTTGTTTTGGAGGTAGAGGACTGAAGTGCGAGTCACAAGCGTTTGCTTGTACTAAATGAAACCACAGGTTTCCGTTTCTTAATTGATAACTGCGCAGCAATGAGTAGTTTTCTTCAAAAGTTTAAAAAAAATTTTAAAGTTTTGCAAGATCTTTTCCTCTACGCTGCAGATCTTCCGATGATTAATAGCTTTAATGAACTTTGTAGCACTAAACCTTGCAGTTTTGCGACTTTAAGTATTGAACCTTGATTTTGGTTTTCGGGGGAAATTTTCTTGGACTTTCATAGTCGCTGATATTTTGCATTCAATTCTTAGTAGCGATTTTTTAAAGGTTTGAATTGTTAGTTGTTATCAAAAATTGTCATTTAATTGATAATCTTATGTATTTAAGTTCATGGAATCGTAGAGCCTTCTCATTCATTTTGATTGATGCTGATTTCTTATCAATTGTTTTATCGCGCTATTTTGAAATGTGCCACGAACTTCTGTTGAGGAGAAAATGTTGGAAGGATGAAGTTTTCTCATGTCCGCAGTCTAATTTACCTCTCGCCTTGATGTCCAAAATTTATTTTTTGTTGCAGAAATTTCGCCAATAATTTTTTAATCAGAACCGAAGACAATTGTCGAAGCTCGACTTCTATTCATATAGAGAGTTCGTTGTTGAGTTTTAGGGAATAAGCTCAAATTCTTCAAATATTTGGAAAATGAGAATAAATTCGCTATCCTCTGTCAGTTTTTAGGCAAATATATTTCTTCTGAAAAATTGACAATAGATTAGAAGGAACGCATATTTCAAATGAAAAATTAGTCGTATCTTTTAAAACTTAAGTTGGGCATGGTTTCTTAAATTTGGATCGTGATCCTACTGGAAGTTTCTGAGAATATTACTGAAGCTATTAAGAATATTAACAATTTTAAGTATACATTTAAGTTATTCGAATCTTCGAAATGTACATTGAGGTTTTGATGTATTCCGCTTTTAAAGACTGCTTAAGCTTGAAAAAAAAAAGCATTTTTTACTTCATACCTTCTTGTATCAGCGATAAACATTCGATAGTCCGATACCACATATGGCCTAATTTTTTCAGAAGAGCGAGTGGGAAACATTAAAGGGAAAAAAAGTTTCTGTAATCGAATACTTGTGACTTTGCCTCGAACGTAAATAATAGGCTGGTGCTTAGATTTTGTGTATTTTATAATATTTATTTCTTATAATATAATTTTGAAATAAAATAAATACGGGTTTTTCTATTAAAATGCGTTTTTTTTATGAAACTGCTCTAATTCGTCATTCTTTGATCTGATATCTGTCGAATTATTCAGTATGTGTGTGTGTTGTAGGTCCATATATGTGTGGTCATAATATTCAAAGATTCGATGAGTTGCATGCATGAAATTTTGCATTTAGTCCTAACACAAGAATTTTAGATCTCTATTAAAATTAGGTCAAATCTAGCAACAGAAAGGGGATCTTTAACTAAACGCATACTTATTTTTTACTCTGAAAAAAAGACTATTCACTCAACGATTTTATTGGTATGCTCGCGCTCATTCCCGTTGAGTAAAACATTATATACATGATTAATAATTACATTTATCAAAACTTTATTAATATATCAAGATAAATATTCAAAGAAATTTTAGATATTGTATTTGTCATTGCTTTAATTCTGCATTACACCTGTACAAAATAATTGAAATATTAAATATTGTAATATTTATGTGCAGGCTATTGTGAATATAATTTTTTTAAAAAAATGAAGTCTAAAACAGTTCATTGAAAAGATGTTTTTATTTTAATTTTAAGATGGTGGGAAAATTGTTTTCTCTGAATAGCACATTTCACAATTATTGCTTTCTTCTGCTAGTATAATGCGGAGCGTGGAGGGGATTGGTACTGGCCCAGGTAACGTCTTTGTCATCTGATTGCGGATCAAAATTAGGACGTCTGTCCCAAAAATATCCTCTTGGCCTTCGAAACCTTCCATGAACGTTAATTTAATTAAACATCCACAATCATTATCGGAGGGAAATTAAAATTCAGAAAATAAAAGTGACAAACCATCGATGGGAAAAGAAATTGAGCCCTTTTAAGTTTTTATTAATCCTGAAACTGAAGCGTAGAGTCATGACGACTCCATTCTTAACATAGCTACTCGAAGATGGATGCCTTCCTCTTATCTATAATATATAAGAGCGTTGAACTAACTGAAAATTAGACGATATGATTGCGTTGATACTAAGTTTTACTATATTGGGTAAATATTGATGTTGATAATCAATTGTACTTGATAGAGCCGGTAATTAAGCGGGTCGTGCACTAGATGGGTATCAGTTCTCACATTCGCATCGAGACCAGTAGCTGATACTAATACGAATACGAATACGATTCCAAATTGCTTCTTCGAAAGAAGCATTGATGGCGATTTGCCTGTGACCTTGGTTTTGACAGTGTTTCGGTAAGTGAGAAGAGCAGAGGAAGGGCTTTGTTGATATAGTTAGTATACGAGAAGGCGGGAATTCTTCTAGGATATGTGCGCCATTACATTACATGAGATAAAAGATAGCAATGGCTGCTGATGAAATATATTTAATTAAAAAATACATCACGCATGCTCACAGTTTTGCCAAGACAGACGGCGAACTAGGCTATATTGACCTAATACTTACCGTCAGATAAGTATTAGGTCAATATAGCCTTGATAAAGTGTCACCTGAGTGAAAATTAATGTGGACGATGAGATTACCGAACGACATCAATCGAATCCAAATTCTGATATCAAGTACATGATACTCTTAGTCTGCATCAGTTTTGTGTATCTGATACTTTCGCATATTTAATATAAAGAATCAGGTTGATACAGTATCACTCAGTCCTATCAAGCGCTGCTCCTATAATGTCCGTCATCTCCAGAGTAATAGATAGTTTATAAATTCATACGAATGAAACTAATCCTAAGAGAAAGGTTCCTTTCATTAAGTAATACAAGCAGAATTCTCTCAATAAATTGGTTAAAACCCTAAAAAATGCGAACAACAATACCACATTAGATATCGTCTTCCCATATTTTCCTTTGAAGTTTCAACTTAATTATGATAAATATTTTAATAGTATATAAAATATATATGTGAAATTTTCTTTAAAAAACATTTTAATATATGAAATTTTTCTTGGTCAGTTTCTGAGTTTGCGAGTTAATTTCTGTGCATTTTCAAAATGGATCAATCTTAGAGCTAGAACCAAATTAACTCTGTTACCATTGAAGGGTTATAGATAGTCATCTTTTTCGTTACAAAAATAGAGGTAGCTGAGATTGTTTGATAGTTAAAACATCTTATACGAGATCAGTTATGATTACACGTTATAGGAGATAAATAAGATAGTCGAAAACAAAGCATTTCTGCATTTTTAACTTTGTATTATAAAAATTTTGCTGCTAATTACTTTTAAAAATTTCTACTTTGCCTCTCAAATTTAAAAGAAAGCTCTTAAACTTGTCATACCAAAAACTCATTAGATATTTTGTCCGTCTCCGCCTTCTTGAAAAATTGTGTGCTTATTAAATATCAGTTATTAAGTTGCAACTTCACTCGCTATTGCTGCCATCTGCTGGTTTCCCACAAAGTTGAAATGCCTTTTTTATTCCTTCAATACGATTCCTTTTAAGAATATTTACTAAACATTTTAAATATTTTTTAAATGATCGTTTTATTTACATTCTCAATAGTCCATATGTTATGAAAAATGTTTTAACCAAGGATTTTCAAAAAGTAATTTTACGTTCTTTTTTTAATTTAAAGAAGAATATATCAGAATGACTGTAGATTAAGGAATCTACATAAATAAAAAAAGGAAGCGGCACGTCTGTTTTGCTAAAGCCTTTATTTAATCATTATGTTTTTAAAATATAAATAATATTTCCTATCTAAATAGGTATAAATTTAACTTGTGTTTCCTTTGTTTATTTTTCCGAGGTTAAGGAGAAATATTTAAGATTTTACGAACAATATGTCGGATTCAAACCCAGATATTACTTGCAGATTGGGAAACCAAAATACATGAAGGGATTTTTACCCCCTCTTTTTGTAAGAATTTTATTTATATTAAAAAATATGAAGATACATTATGCCATTTTCTCTAAATCCCGATTATTTTGTAGCTGATTTACTAGCATAACAAATGTAAAAGTAAAACTCAATAATTCACAGAAAAATTCTTTGGCATTCATGACGATAACATTCATACAAGTATTCATTATCTATTTTAATAATTTCATCAGATTAATTATTCCTATAGAGATAACAGAAACATCATAACTTATGCAGATTTGCAATCCTGTGTGGCAGTACAAGATATCAATAGTGGTGGGGAAAAAAAAAAGTAAATGGTTTTTGGGCCATTTTGCTTTTTTACGTCCCTCATCTCTTATTTTTTGTGCATCATTTATTATATATCAAGTAGTTATAAAATTCGTGCTTAGTTTAAATTCAGATTGAAACGTATGTAATTGCAAAATATGTCAAAAAGGAAATGTAGTGAACTTTATTATAAATAGCTTAATTAATTGGTAAAAACTTTATTTTATATAGATTCTTGGCGAGATCATATTATATGAAACGTTTTAATGAATCGCATAATTTTTTTCCCGCCGTTTGAAAATGGCGCAGCATCATTTCCGGAAAAAGTAGTCATCATAAAATAAAGATGTTTTGCTGAATAATCAGATTATATCTAATATTGTATGAATAGAAATAGAGAGGAAGAAAATAACAGAAATGATCTAATCGTTTGATATTTCTAATTTTATACAGTGTGTATGTGTTCTGTTTCTTTTACTATGCTTATTTTTGACGCACACTTTCTTCATTTTCAAACTTATGGCTGTCCTCGCCCTGCTTAAGCATCCGGGATTAATTATGAGAGATGCGTTTATTTTTAATATTTAAACGGTTTTAGTTAAAAGTTCATAAATAATTATCTTTAATATACCAAATGATATAATTTTAATTAAGATTCTCTAATGATTGAAAAAACTCAATATTTAATTATGAATTGTATTCATTGTTTTAATTATACAAAATAACGTTTTCAAAACTACTTTCAAAGTAGCAAGAATCTTTGTATAGTTTTTTACAAGATATTGTAACAATGTTGTTATTGATTTTGCAATATTAGGGAAGAATATAATATACATCATGAAGGTCTGTAGGGAATTATAAACACTAAAGCATCATTCCTTTTCTATAACTAAGTACAAAGTATTAAAATAAGTGTATTTAATTAATGAATATCGTTCAAAAATAAAAAAAAATCTAATTTTTAATTCTGACAAAGAATTAATCTAATTTTTGGTTAGGGGAGCGTTGGGAGGAATAGACCAGCTGAATTTACGTCTAAATAAAATATTAGAATCTATTTCTAGTTTTTCCATTAGATAGAAAAGCTGTAATTCCTTGCTTACTGAAAATTGTTACACCAGCTATATTATTTCTGTTTAAAACAGAAAACCTGAATTTATGCCTCAGAAGTAAAAACAAATTCTTATATTTTCAATGATTTTTTTTCAGTCTTAATATTTGTAAAATAAAAATATTTTAAATGTAAAATAAACTCACAGATGTAGTCTTTACAAAATAACAGTCAAATTAATCTTAATTCTAGAAGGCTTTATGTAATACACATTTTAAAAGAAAATTCTGCAATGAGAGGAATAGGACAGTATCAGTTAGGGAGGAATGGAACATGTTGGATTATATTTCGGTACATTTTCTAAATAGCTAAATTTGCTAACGATTGAAGTTTTAAATTTTTCTTTATGTTGCTTAGTAAAATTGGTTGTTGCAATGCAATTGTAAGTTGCTTTTAAATTTTTAAAATATATCACTATACGTTATTTTTATATTATATATATATTTAAATAATATAAAGTTAATGAACAACAATAAAAAAAAAACTGAGCTTCCATTAATCAAAAAAAATAAATAAATAAAGAATAAAATAAAATTCCACTTCTTTTTCAAAAAATTTCTTAAGAACATCAATGTATCTAAATCTATTTTGTTAGTCTTTATTTTTGTTAATAATTGCACCATATAAAGTACGAATACATATTGCAGATCATTCTGTATCATTTAGCATAAAAAGAAATTTTCTATCTAAAATCATGCTTACTACTTAATTTCAATTATGAGAAATTATACTGTAAATATAATAAAGTAATAAGAAATATAATACATATTAAGCAATGAAAAAATGAAACTAAATTATGAAAATTGTTTATTATAGCTTTTGACATTCTAAATTAAAAAAGATTTACTAAATTTATATTTTTTTTTATATAAAAACGCCATGAATATGGAGGAAAAAGCACCCAGAAAGAGAAAAATATAATAAATAACATATTGCAGTCAGTGGAAAATGGTTGTAAAAAAAAATTTGCAAGATGTGGCAGCACCAATGAAGATTTCAAAATCAGCTCTTGTTTGTTATGTCCAAAACAATAAATTAAATGAAAAGGATATCAAGATGCAATATTTATTAATTTTAATTTTCTCAAACCTTGTCCCATTCCTCCCTTATATGTGTCCCACACCTCCCTCATATAAGGCAGGTATGGGACATAAGTATTACAATTTTTAACTATGCAAATAAAAGCTAATTGTTTGTATATTGCTGTTCTTGTATTTTTTAAAAAAACAAATTAAAGAACATACGGGTAGATTTTTGTAAATTGTATTATTAAATTCACAAAACTAGTGAATTTTTTTTTTTTTTTTTTTTTTTTTTTTTTTGTGAAATCTGTCCCATTCCTCACAACCCTCCCTTATAGACATTATTATGTTATTATTGTATATTAAAAGGAAATTCAATTGACCAAAGAACAAATTTAATTGCAGACGAATTCAAATTAAAAACATTCGAATCAGCTAAGTGCTAGTTGTAAAAAATTGTCTGAATAAAAATTTATAATTATGATGCAAACACTTATGAATTCGTAGCACTGCAAATACTTTATTGCAGAGTGTTGATAGTGAATGCTATTTTAAAATTGTTTTCCTAACCATATGTGATGTTCAAACAGTGGCAGCAGTTAAAATTGTTATTATTATTATATGCACTATTCGGGAACTATTTCGGTTATTTTGATAATAAATTGATTCCAAATGTGAGAGTTTGTTATAACAATGGTTCTGACAAGCTGGTGGATCTGTAAGAATTACGAGGAATATATATTGAGGAATATATATTGAGGAATATATATTGAGGAATATATATTGAGGAATATATATTGAGGAATATATATTGAGGAATATATATTAGAGGAATATATATTAGAGGAATATATATTGATAATTAAGGATACCGACGTAAATTAAAGTCTGCTACCTTGTGCTTCTTCACTTGACCCGATTGAAGATATATAATTTATAAATAGAGGGTATAAGTGCACCGAGTGTAAGACAATCCTATTTATTATAGCAATACTTTTTCTCAGCTACACGCTCTCCATTTAACACTTTCCACCCCCTCAACAAATGAGCCTGTCTATTCGGGAATAGAACATTTGCGCTCCATAAATTATTCCCTACCCCTGTTGCATTGTAGGTTTACTGGGATTCGGACCTTTGGCAAGAAAACTTGGCGCGCATCTAGAGGGGTGACGTGTTTTGAGGGTTTAGTTTTGCATAGCTGCATTTCCGGTCGAGCTAATTGGTAATAAGGGAATAGTTATAATTTTTGTAAAAATTTTATTTCATCTTAAATTTATGAGATCTTGTACATACATTTATCTTATTCATATATCTTGTAATAAATGATAATTAATTCTATTATTAATAAAAAAGTAAGACTGTTTTTATCAGAAAAATAAATAGCGGAATTAAATGCATTTAAAAAGAAGTAAGATATAAGAGAATTTATAGCTGTTTTATTTACTAATATTTAAACAATCTCGTATTTCTGAATGAATTTTCTTGAAAATCGCTATTATCTATACTCATAAAAGGGGAAAAAATGTATGTATATGTATATATTACAATAGTTCACTTAGCAATATCTTTTTTAAGAAACTAGCCGCCTTTGGTGACCAGCAGTTCGCCAGTATAAAAGATCTCTAAAATTTTCAAAGACATAAGTTTTGACTTCAAATTCAGGCTTTGGTGATACAACTATATCAATTAACAACAACAAAAAAAATCTAATGTAATTGGCCAGTAAATAGAATGATTAGTGCGTTCCACATCATTTTAAAGATTTTGTTTCCTTCGTAATTATATTTATTGGTTAAGAAAAAAAAAATTAGTTTGATATTGCTTACTTTAATAGGAGTATTTTCAAAATAGTAGAAATAAGGGAAGTTTGTCATATTTGAATCACCAAAATAGTTTTTAATGAAATCTGACAGAAAAATAATTTCAATAAAAGAAAGTCAGTAAATTTTTTGTAGTTTATTTACTTTTAAAAATGTAATAAACACTCTGAGAAATACGCTTTAATGTAGAAAAAAATATAGCTTATTAAAATTGTTTCATCGGATCAATTAAAGAAAATGATTCCACAAATTACATCACTAATTTTTTTTAAGCTCAATAATGGAAAATAGATTTTGATTTTCAAGCTCATATCAGCATATAAAATCTGAACTCAAGTTTGATATTTTATGAACGATATCATTTCCTTTTTTATTCGTTTGTTCCTCAAGATATAAAAGAATACAGCCTTAATTTTTCTATTGATTGGTGGCTTTTTATATTAATTATCATTTGCTTTAGTCTTTTCTAATTTCAATTAATGATAATGTTTATAACTGCTTTCTGAGAGTTACGATAGACCTCTTCAAATTCAGGAAATAATTTTGATTCCAATTTAAGCCTTTTTTGGAGGATCTCCCCTCCCCCCAAAAAAGGAATAACCTAACCTTATCTTTAAAGTATTTGAATAAAATTATACTATAATATGTACTAAACTGTGGTCAATAAAATTTATTCTCAAAGGATATAACATGTTCAATTTCAAGCGGTTGAAATTCTATCTTTCCTTTGATAAAACATATAACATTGATTAACTTTCATTACATTTAAAAAAAATAGAATGATATTCTATTAATTAAAGTGCTTAAAAATTGGTTCCAAATTAGCACCTTCAACACCTATGCAGAATTACATTAACTTAATAATGCTTGAGCATATGTGATTGAGTTCATGTGACATGAGGACTGGCTTTTTGAGTTAGTCAGCAAAGATTTATCAAATATCCATAGATAAAGTTAATTCATTTCTTAGTTCAGATATAATCCCAATAAAAATTAACTGAATCTATCGTTACCATACAATATACTTTTGTAGAAAATGAGATCAACTCAAGGACTTCTAAAAACGGCAGTTGTAACATATGAACAGAAAACTGCGAGTGATGAATTTCTTGCTCGAAGAATTGTCTTCACATTTCCAAACGTGAAATTTTTTCAAATTAATGTTTCTATCTAGATGAAAGCAACATTCGTCTCTCCAAATAACATTTTTCAGAAAAAAAAAGTTTTGATTTTGCATTGCAACAAAAATAATGCTTTTCTTGCTGAGTATTCCAGTAAGTCTCTGAGATGGTTTAAATGTTCAGTTCCCCCAGTTTCTCTTCCATTCTTTATAAAGACGATAGTGCAACTGCCGAAGAGTGAAAATGAACAACGTTATTATTATCAAATTTTTTTAAAGCCATAATGATTTGATGATGTACTAATTGCATTCCGAAATAAACGCTTACTTCCACATTTGTGGCCAGTCTTTCGAAATTTAAAACTAAGAATATCCCTACAAATGTTCTAGATAGAAACGTGAAATTTTGTATAGATGAAAATAAGAATAAATATATACTAATTCACTCTTGAAATTATGATGGATATAAAAAAAATTAATTTTTGAAATTTTTGTACAACTGCCTATCTTATTTAATGAAATTTTGTAATTCAAAGTATGTTTAGATGCAATATTAAAAAAAAAAATTGTTCCTAAGTGCAACCCCTTAATGCTTTAAAAAAAAGTGACTTTAGAAACCATGCTTACATTGTTGTGAAATTAGTTTTTATCTTAAGGCCTGATATTTAAATATTTACCATCGTAATTTCAATTTTGATTACGATAAAGGTCCATTCTATATAAATCTATACTTTTGGCAAGAAATTCAGGGGCGAAAAAAACAAAAGAACGAATAAAATATAAAGTAATATTTTATTTTTGACTTTCTTTCGTGCATAGATTTAAGACAAATTGAAAATTAGTAATAAATCATTGGCAGTGCTTTTAAGAAAATAGGCAGAAATTTGCTACTACATTACTTGCGAATAAAATTTAAGCTCATGATACTGTTTTTGAGAATTAAGCCTTTTAATGTAGCACGTTTAGATGTTGCATTTAAATGGCGTTTGCGGTACATTGGATTATGTATAGTTAAATGTGACAATAAAATAAGCTAGAAAATGAAGTAATATGTTTCAGATTTGAAGGAATTTCAATAATTATCAACATTTTCTTATTGAAAATGTTTTGTTTTTTTCTCCTGAGAATTAACCAGCAGCTGTTTTTAAAATTATTAATATGATTCCTATCATTTATTTTAGCCATCCAAAAAACTTCTTTTTTTTTGCAAAAAAAAAAAAAAAAAATAACCACACACACACCTTATTTGAATAGCTTTAACGTAAAAAATACATTAGCTCATTTCAAGTATCAGTTTGTGTAATGTATATACATGAAAGCGTACATACATATAGAAAGAACTAAACATTAGTGATATCAATTTAAATTTGAATTTAAAGCCCTTTCTAAGTTTTTTTTCATTTTGTTAAATAAAGTTAAACCGTAAGAGATATAAAGATTAAATCCTCATAAAACTCAAAATTATAATTCATTTTATTAGATTAAATTTGTATTATGCACATCAGAATTATAATTTTTATAAATGTCTTCCGTGTGGAAAATTTTAAACGTATTCCTTTTAATAAATACATTTTTAAAGCAAATTTCTCACACTTGATATTTATTATATTCAACACTCGTTTGAAACGTGGTAAGGATCATCAGCATTTTTCTCAAGAAAGTTTTGTTTCGTTATCAGAGACAAGGAGTATCTTTCTCATTCATAGTGAATGACCATTTGGCATACATTGTAAAATCGCTAAATCTTACATGCAAAGATAAAGTTTATAATGCGGTAGCCTTTCTTGACACTTGAGCGGAAAGGGGGAAATTTATACAGCGCAAGTGACATAGAACCGTCTATTCGTGGTCGAAGGTCATCCTTCAACTTGTCAGAACCACTCTGTACTATTTTGCAGTGTATTTAAGAAACACACGTATATAAATAAAAAAAAGTGGAAAACTGAATAAAAATTATCTTAGTTGTGAAATTTGGAAAATAAGTAATGACATGATACAAAGCTAGTGAACTTGTTGTACTACACGTACTTTATTGCAGTATATTTATAATGAATATCCTTTTTTAAATTGTTTTACACACCACATGTGACGTTTTGATAATGCCAACTTCATTATAACATTCTTCTTATCATAAGCACCATTTGAAAGCTGTTTCGACTGCAACATACAATTCTTTCACATAATGTCCGCAAGTGTGGGGTTATATGACATTTAACAAGATACATTATTTTTCATTATTTTTTTGTCTTGAAATTTAACATATCCAGTCAATACACATTAATGATAAAATAGAAAATACAACAATCACATTTATAATCAGAAATTGCGATGAATATACAATAAGATGAAATATGGCATTCCAAACAATGGACATGAGATTGCACAATTTATCATAGTATATGAAGATGAAAAATATATATATAATTTTCTATTCCAGTTTTACTACCATTCCTTTGCATTACCAACCAGTGCATTATGAAAATATAGTAATCAGATAATTTTATAAAAGCAGGGAAAAGTACATTATTCGAAAGTTATTTATTTCCTTGTTATTTTTCAAATTATCTTTTGATGCTTTAAAGTTAATTTTATAAAAAGTTGTCTTTCGTGCAAAAATATCTTTTAGCACAATCCACTGTTACGTGTCGAATGTGAAAGGTATTAAACCAACAAATGAGTCTAAAAGTTCACTCTTTTTCTTTAAAAATGTAGAAAATATTCTCTACATTTGGAAAATGCTTTATTTATTATTTTGAGGTATTCAAGTGTAGTTCTGTGTACAATTAAAGGAACTAACACGCTTTTATTGCTTATATGCCAAAATTTCAGATAATTAGTGGATGCACTACACTGATTATATCATTTGAAGTACTTCTCATAATTCTATTTGATTCGACGATTCTAGAAGTTCTTAAGATGCTGGAAAACAAAATCTTTGCTTTTGCTATCTAGTTTCTTTAATAGAGATAAGATGCACACACATTCTTGTCAAAGATAACTATTTTATGCTTTAATTATTTACTACTGACGCACTTCTTTGTATAAGAAACAGTTTTTCATTCTAAATATATGATTAATTATTTTGAGGGCTAGTATTGTTTAAATTAGTAGAGCTCTTCTATTTAAGATTCTATTATTAAATTTTACTCTTACAATCAGATGGAAAAATATTTATTCATCTTTTATATTCACTTAAATTTTATTCATATGCTTACTACTTACTAGAGAAGTGCAAATGGTATGAAATGAATTTATGATTTTTCTAAAGACAAATACATTTCCAAGCACAGAATCAACACACTTAATTACATTCGAAAAGAAATGGAAATGTGGATAATACAGTAGAATATAGGATACACAATATGTATTTTTTCATAGCAGAATACGTAGCATATAGATATATATATTACACACAAAAGATACGAAGACAAAATGAAAGAATGAATGTATCTTTGAAGATGATACTGACTGATATGGAAGTGAAGATAATGGAGTCAATTCATGTTCACATGGCACAATGCGATGAACCAATTTAATTTTGGAATTCATAGCGTATCTTGCTAGAAAGGGAAAAAGACATCTCAACGTAGTAAAAGACGATTAGCTAGATAACGTGCAATTGCATTTGTCATGTGGTTGTATCTTCATGTGAATTGACTACATTGTGGTTGTACTGATTTCTAGGAGAATGGTAAACCATTTTTCAATTCAGTCTTTCTAATGTCGAGAATATCTATAATGAAATCACCATACAATATAGATACATTAACTTGACTGCATAATAGGAGTAAATCAGGCTTATCCTAAGTGATATATCACGGTTGTTAAATCCTTCCTTACCGTCGTACAATTCATGTAATCAAAATTAATAAATTCGTTGTAAAATCGGCAATTTAAATTTAAAATCTTCGTCATTCTTTTCCTTTACAAAAAATCAAAAGTTGATGTGTCACAATAAAGGAATATTAATTTTTTTTTTTTTTTGTCAAATTTAAGTAAATTGGAAGTTCGAAGATACCATCTTTTAAGACGCATGATAAAGACAGAAAATAAAATAAAAATATTGAAAACTGCATTGTGAATATAAGAAATTCAATTCTGTGAGAACTTCTGTGGGTTTTTCTTCACTGTCATCTGATCCCCATTCCTTCTTTAATCTCATAAAAATTGAGAAAAAATTGAATTACTGTTTTATTTTTTAAAGCTTTTTATTATTTATTTCAACCACCGTATTTCTTTATATGGCTTAAAGCAATTTGGGAGAAAAGATATGCACTTTGTTTTCAGAAATGATGTAAATGGAGAGATTAGGTAACAAGACAAGAAGTTATGCCACAACTCATTAGACAAAACTGATTTTTTTTTTGCCTGGACAAAAATTATAGGAACCATTAACCCTTATTTCTTACATTAAATATTTATTGCCTACAATATTTTTGCCTAAAATATTTTTCCAAGGATACTGAATTCAGAAAAATATATCATAAAGAATTATGCTATTTGAATTTGCGACGCCTCTAATATATCATGGAGAAAGTTCCAACTGAAATTGCAATGAGACCATTTTTAATTACATCTAAGTAGCAATGAGAATATGAGATCAAAGAAATGATCCAATACAGAAAAACTAAGATGCCTGAGCTGCAGACAGATAATTTCGCCACTAAAAATGCTATCAGAAATAACGCATCCTGTTCAAGAGACCATTTCTTTCTAGAGCAATACTCATCAAGTAAAAGGTATTTCTTACCACCTCAACGCTTCGCTGGAACTAAGGGAATTTTACAGCTTGAGAGACTTTTAGATTCGGTGGTATCAGTGTATTCTTATTAGCATAGAATTTCATGAAAAACTTGTTTCATATCATTAGTAAAGAGGTAACAAAATTTGTGCATGTATAAATGTATTTTGAAAGTATTTCTTTGCGCAAAAGCATTGGCGAAAAATTCTGATGCACAGTTAATATTTCGTTATTTAAGTATATACTTAAGGGTGAAGGCACAGGATGCATTTCATGGAATTAAAAAAAAGTTAGTTTTAAAGGAGTCCCAGAATTTAAATATCATGAATTCCTTTAAAAATATTTTTAATTATGTAACCATGTTATATAACTTTTTGTTAATTAACTACAAGAAATATAAAATAATTTAATAATTCCTTTTGAAATAAACTGCTCTTCTCCTGAATAGCTTCATTCTTTTGCAAAATTCTATACTTTTGTCTTAATTTTTCGATTAAACAAGAATTTAGTGTAACGAGTTATGGATTCCTTGTCATACTCTTACGTCAAAATTACCTTGAGTGCTGCATACAAGTAATTCACTCTTTTGAAATTTTTAAATTAGCTCATTTTTTGCACCGGGTTTGAAAGGATTTCATTCAAGCAAACCTGATGTTTGATTTATCTCGTTTGTCTCATTTTTTTACTGTAATGGAAAAAGACTTATTGAAACATCTTATATGCCAATAACAGTTAATGAAACCCATAACTAAAGATTTTATAAGGAAAAAGTAAATATAGGAATGCGATGATTCATATGGGGGAAAATATAATTTTGTTGTTACAAAAACTAGTATCGATAGCAACACATGAAAGTGTTGTGAACGATTATTTATAAATGTTGCTGCTCAGTTTTGGTCAGTTGCTCCATCGTCCATTTCTATTTTCTATTTAATGTCGATTTGATGTTTCTCAAAATACAAAAGGAGGAAAGCAAAATGATGACGAAAAACAAAATTGCAGATTATTTTTATTTACTATTAACAGCATTAATTACTTTCGTTGTCTCTAAAAATCTGCTATATAATTCTTTCACGTCGCCTAATCGTAGACTTACTGTTTTGGGACTAAGAATAAAAAATGTATAGCCATCTGAAATCCAGATAGATGAAATAAAATTATTCCCAGCTTTAGGCTCTTTTTTTTCAAGTGATTTTTTTTTTCATTTCTCCTAATAATTTTATTTTTGATCGTTACTTTTATGAAACACATTCGAATATTTTTGCACATTCGAATTGCTATTTAGTTGCAATGATATGATCGCGTCGTTTGTTTAACATAAATATTTGAGATGCTCTTTCTATGTTGTTTGAATCAACAGAGTTAATTTGTCTTCTTAGGCTTTGTCCCATTTTGAAATTACATGAGATCTCTCAGGGTCAAACCTTTTCATTTTAATCCACAACTTAATCAAGGTACACTGCATGAGAGATTTTTTCCACTGCTTGAGTGATTTTATCTTCTGTACATCTTAAGAAAGGATACCAACTTAATCAATAATTTTTAAATGGGATCAAAAACAGTGCAGCCATCTACGAAGCTGAAATTTTATTTGGTTTGTTTAATTAGGTGAACAAGCTTTCTTAGAAACTATTGAATGGCTGTTATGAGATGGATATCTCAATTTTGATCCGCAGTTATATGAACAAAGGTAATACAAGATCCCAAACTCTTTAAAATGTAACTCTCCGTCTGTGTTTTTAACCAATGGTATTCAAAAACTGGTCAGCTGATACACGCTTTATCAAAATAAAATGCCCACTGTGGTCGGGCCTACTGCTGCTACTTTTCTCCATATATTGGTAGCAAGTTAGACTTCGGGTGCTATACAGGTCTTTCAAAATCATTTTGATTAGCAGATAGAAGCCCCACTTTCCCTACCCAGGAGTTTTCAACTCATAGATTTGATTTTACAATCTAAATCTAATGGGAATCAAGTCATCATTGACAACTATCCTGCCAGAGAAGCATTATACAGTTTCCTCCACAATTTCAGATTTAACAGGCAATGAGCTGATATACACAATGGATTTAGAATAAAATCGAATCTCGAACCTTCGCTTGCTTCTTTGGCTCTACTACCAGAACACTGAAGCTCAGCATGAAGAGTTTCTTCTTCCAGGGTGCCATAGTTTGTAATATGAGCAAGAGTGATGACTCATAATTTCACTTTTATTATTCCATGAGTAATGAACAAAGGTTTACTTGTGAATTTGACTGTTTTTCTTTCGTCCTTTAACGGCTTATCTTGTTTCATAGAAAATATGTATGTCAACGAGTTAGAACCACTGCTCACGATTAAAAGTCTTTTATCTAAGACATTATTTTCGAACTGGACTTGTAGCAAACAATTCAAACAGTGATTAATGACTGAGCACTTCAATTTGGCTTTTTATTTTCAGATTTTAATGATTTTAAAAAAAGAATCGCATTTATTTTCTTTATCATATCTATGACAGAAATGTATTCATTCTTTTCTGCAATTCAGAACTATAAACATCTGAAAGGCACAGCTTAACTGGTTCCTTTGTAAACCGATCTATTCTGGTTATTGCCAGTACTCAAGGGGCCGTGGTCAAGTTGCTGACTTGCTTTGCCGTACATGATGACAAAAAGAGTTTTAGCTTCAAAGTTTGTCAAGGGAGTGTTTGTCAAAAAAAAAAGAGCTTTGATAATGGAATCAATTCACATGGCACACTGCAATCGAGATTCAACCGATAAATCTCAAAATCCATTTCATCCCTTGAAGGAAGGATTTTTAAAAAAATGTATGAAATCGCAGAAACGCGAAAGACTATGTGCAATTAAATGTGAAATGATACGCACGGGTATGTTTGTTATGAAACTGTGGCGTCATATGAATTGACTCCATAGAGAAAGGGGTAAATTATGGTTTTTTAATTTCAGCTATCATTCAAGATTGCATTTTAGATACCATTCTCTGTTCTTCTCTGTTAAATATTCGAAATGAATCTTCAAAAACATTTAATTAACTTTCTCTTTGTTCTGATGTTATTAAAACAATAAAAAAAATCAAGAAATGAAAGAACTGTTGAGTTTTGTAACAATTTATATGGCAGCTGATTTGTACTTTTAGTGAGAAGGATATTTTTCATGTAATATTCAACATCCAATTAACCTAGCTATTCTGCTATCTGTAGCAGAAACTGATTCAAGACAAAAATTGTTTTTTTCAGACATGCAAGACATTCATTTTAAATTTGAATACACTAAAACATGTAATCGAAAACTTGATAAAGGGAAAACATATTGAATACAATATAGAAGAACAATATAAACATTAATATATATGCAATGAGTATCTACAAGATATTACAAACATCATGATACTAATGTTGATAATTTAAACGAAAAACAGACAATAATTCGTGATATAGCAGCACAATCGATAGCCTGAAATGTGTGCTAAAATATAAACATGTATTAAAGCTGATCTCTTAATAATAGTTTTTGTTTCAAAAATTAAAATGAAGAATGCATATACTTTAACAGAGCATATAAATTGCCAATGTGTGAATTTTTATGAATACTTTAAAGCCAATTTTCCATTGCAGTTGCTTTACAATTCTTTTTAGAAGAAAATTTAAATATTACAGCAAATGCAGTGTAAGTCAAATATGTTAACATATGTTTAAAAAAAGATATAATATAAAATTGCTTGAATGCAAAAATTATATGATAAATCGGAAAAGAAACATTATGAAAACATCTATCATTTTAGTCATGTATTAAATGAAAAGTTATTAATGTCATGCATTGTAAGAATTTTTTTGCATAAAGCTACAGATATACATAAAATTTACATATTTTCTGATATTTAAGCTAGTTTCTTTTGCCAGGAGGTGAATAATCAAATATTCATTACGAAAAATGTTATATATTGATGATATATATATATGTATATATATTTAGAGATATATTTATGTGTAAAACATCAAACTTAGCTGTACATACTATGTACTGAGGACAACACATTATCCATTAAGAGAAACAAGCAATTTTAAATGGAGCCCAGAGCTTACTTTCTATAATACTGCCAAGCAATTTCTGGAAAGAAGAAAAAGGAAATTCATATATGTAATATATCCATGTATTAATTTTTGAAGGAAATTAATGCATATAACATCCATATATTCATTTATAAATGAAATCCATGCCTATAAAATCCATATAATAATTTTTTAACCAAATTCTTATATATGCTTGAATAGATATTTTGAATACTTATTTAATCACGTAAAGTATCTGAACAAATGTATATCAAGGTTTCTATTATATCTACTACAAAAGATGAAATTCATCCTGGGCTCCACAAAGATATATTATATCTCTGATGATAGAGATTCACCAACACAAAGTCAAACAGCATTCTTAGAGAATTACCTGGATGATAAAAGAAAATGATTGCAATGACACATAGATTCATACAAGATTTCTTAATGAAAGTTTCACTATTATTTAAACAACATATAGTGATAAGACAGATTAGTGGACGTTATTCATATACACTACACATTTAAGGTGCACAAATAGATAAATGAATTCAATGACTTGATAAACAAAAGTTTAAAATGTTAGTATTATTTCACTGGGAATATTCATCCATTTTCTAAAGTTTATTCAACAATAAATCAATAGATTACATTTAAATTGACAACATGACAATTTAAATATGGCTTTGCATGGGAATGAAAAATATATTCTTCAACAAAAAAATATGATTTCACTGTACAAGAACATGAACATGAGCAATATAGGTGGATTCATGACTAGTATATTTAATAAATTGCAGACTCTATAATTTATATTGCACACAGCTTTTATATATATATTTTTCTAGCTGTTATAATATTATCATATAATTATTAAAGCACATTGTTTCTTGTCAATACACATAAACAGCTAACTTGAGTAAAGTGCATACTCTCTTTGATCTGTAGAAAATGTAGAGCGAGGTTTCTGAAAGTTCCCTCTAATATTACTTTTCATCTTAAGGAATCACGTCATTTATTTATCTTAGAGCTTGTCGTGATTTACGTTGTTATATAAAATAAATAACAAATTTAAAAGTTTACACCAGCGATTAATTAAAAGAAAAAGTGAATGTAGTTATATCAAGTTTCACGTAAGCTGCTGGTATCAATCTATGAGTACTTTGTCATTTTTCACCTTTGTATTTGTGTAAGTACTGCGAAATGCACAAAATAACATGTTGCAAATGAAATCAGTGGAAATAGCCTTGTAACGTCTATTTTGTTAATAACTAAGAAAAAAATATTTGACTGTATCTGTCGCTGGAACATGCCATAATAAAAGATCAATATGCATATGAATAAAATTGTATGTCATTAATGTTTATTTATTATAGATTTTTAACTGCAAATAGGTCCTTAGAAAAATTATTTGCATAATTTTAATATGAGCAAGTAAATAAATGCCCTGATGTAAATAATATTGATGCCAATCAATGCTGTGCATTGTTCTGTTTGGTTTACTGACTATTGTATATATCCACTGAAATGTTAATTCCCCAGATAGCAAATAAAAATTAAATGAATGTAATTCTTTAATATTTGGGAGTAATGTTTTTTTCCTATTAACGATTTTGTAAATTTATTCTCAACTTTGAAATACATATATATATTAAAATGTTTTTCGTCTTTAAAGGAACGAAGTTGAACTATTTAAGTAAAAAGATGTTAAAAAAAGGAAATAACTTATTAACGTTTGAAACTGCAATTTTTAGCAACGAGCACTTAAAATGAGTTGTAAATGTTATTTTTTTTAACAATTTTGGGAAAAACACTTCAAAAGTAAGAAAATATAATTGGATAAATTGGTATTCTATTGATAATCTAGAAATAATTATCTCCAGGATATATGCTATGGTGATTAAAACAAAAGTGGGAATAAGGTAGGTGGTTCTGGTTTAATAAGCAGGAAAATATACTGTCAAACTTATATTAACATAGTGTCATGTAATTAAAAGAATTATGTTTTCCATAAAGTGTAAACGCATCTTTGAAAATTTTATGCCAACTGATCGAAAGCGTTTTCATCCAAGCTCTGTAACCAGTTAAAAATCATCATGTTTCTTTCATATTTCGAGAGAGGCTTTCCTTTGTCCCGCTCTATATCTTTTACAGTTAAGCTGAGTGTCTTATTGACTCCATGAAATCCTACAGCAGAAATTTGAAGCTCGTGTCTAATAGATCGACCGAGTTCAGTGGAGATGTGGAATTGTGGTAATGGTGTGTGAGCACCTGGAGCATCTGAAGGTGCATAATTGGACGAATCATCAAGTGAACCTGGAGCGCCACTGGTAGATGCTGTTGGAACCGGTACAGCAATTGATGGCAAATCCAAGCTCAGTTCACTTCGGGTCAATCGCTCTAACGCCTTATAAGTGGACTCAAGACGTCTTCTGATATATACCTGGCGAACTTTTTTGTTAATGGCACGGACGAAGTCGATGGCCGTTATTTCTGGATGCTCAGAAGCATAATTAGCAAGGGTTTGGGGTGATGGTAGCTGAGATGTGGTGGACACATCACCAACAGCAACCCATGTCGAGCAGGAACGAGAGGTGTACTCTAATCTACCATACGGCATATCATAATGCTTCCAGCTATTGAGAACCATTTCAGATACCGAAGATCTCAGATTTTCCTTCTCGGAGGATGTTACTACGTTTTGATCTAAGTCACTAGTGCTGAAACTTCGCATCAACCCTAACATGGAAGACAAAGCGCCACAATTACGGATGGCTTCATTTTCTTCTTCATACAGGACATCATCAGTGACGCCTCGTTTTCCGTATTGTTCGGATGGTACTTGTAACAAGCCTACATTATTGTTTCGGGCTTTCGTTTTACGGGCAACCCACCCACCAACGCCTCCATCCATGATAACAGGGCTACGTCTTTCATCTCCCGATTCGGCGCTATCGCCTCCAGAATGATTTTTAGATCGAAAAGCTGATCCACGCATACGGCTTATTTCAGATCCTAAACTTGATAGAGACATTAGAGATATATCTGTGGCAAAAGACTCGTGACTTGGAGATCTTAAAATTCCAGAATTAGTAGAATTTGCTGGAGATAAAGTTCCAAACGGAATTATAGATGACACAGCGGAAGGACCAGTGCAAGATACCGTCTCGTTGTTATTCTCTGTTTTCACTTTATTCATGACTTAAAAACCAAAGGAAAAAAAGGATTTTAAAATAAAATATTGGAAAAAGTTCATCTTCCCTTCAATAATTCTTCTTCTCTTTTTTGATTTATCTTTTGATATCAGATCTGTTCAAGATACGAATAAGATTTTCAAATGTTCAGTAGTTTTCACAATTGCATCCAGACCTTACAATAGTAATATTTGGTGCTTAGTTTCTGGTTCCACGGTAGCTCTCATGAAAAGAAACTAAAGAAGAAAAATATTTCAATGACTTATTTCATAAAATAGATCAAAGATAATAACAGAAATAAAAGAAAGACAGAAAATAATTTTTTTTTATTAAAAATAAATTAGGCTTTTAGATTATTCAAAACTAACATCAACTACTGCATTTGCATAGCTGCCAAGTTTTAAGCGTGAAACACTATCACGCGTTAACGAATAAAAGAGATTCCTTATACAGAATACTCAAATTAAAAAACACGTAACATGAATTTATTATTGTATGGATACGAGAGAAATTTTTGTTAAATTATCTGAAAAACACTGCACTTATAAAAGCATGAATATATTTCTAAACAGATTTACTCGTAGAAATTTCTAAAGCAAAATTAATAAAATCCAGATTGCATGTTATAAATTAGAAATATTGTTAAATATATAATCGATTTTAAAACCTTTTTCATTTAAGATTCTTTAACTCGCTGATGCTCCATCGTAGTCTTTCTCTATCTTGATGACTCCGGGCAGTCCTCGATTGCAGCTGAACACTTGGGAATGAAAATTGGTTGATGAAATATTTTATAAAGACGTCTTGTTAGAATGACCAGTCTGAAAAGATCAAAACAAATTTTCACTTTATCTTTAAATATTGAATACATCAACATATTAAATAATAAAAGTACGAAACTCGAAATAAAACCATTATGAAAACGTATTTTTCAGTTATTTTGTCATTAAGAGACCATATACGCAATGTTTAACTTATTGAATGTCCCGACTTTCATAAATGAATGATATTAACGTTTCCATAGTGGTAAAGATGTAATCCATTGATTGCTAAGTCATTCATTTATGCGGGGCACCAATATTTTTCACTTTATGAATTTAATCACTAAATACTTTTTTAATTACCTAAAAAATCCTTTGTTCTCCCATTGATATTTTGAGTATCAGACCTTGACATTCTATGCATTAATATGACAGTACTAAAAACATGCTTTATAATGTAACAAGAAATTATGCTAATAAATAGATAATTACTTAAAATTAACATTTCTATTTAAAATGTTTCTCACAATATTTTATATATGTATTTTCAAAAACTAAATGACTTGATTCAAAACAAAGAAGAAATTATCAGCAGCAAAATATAATGTTTCAAATTTGATATGTTGACATTTCAAAATAAGATACGAAGGTAGTTTAAAAACAATTTTCAGGAGAAAATTGAACCCGTACTCTCAAAATAACGTTGTTTTCTATATTTTGAGTATACGAAATTAATAATATAAAGAAGTATATGATATATTTAGATTCCGAGAATACGAAAAATTGATGAATTTTTTGCTATTTTGATAAAATACCAAGGAATTTCTAAACTGTGTATCACGTCTTAAAAAATAGATTAGAAAGTTTTTAGTGTAAAAAAATACTTCTATCAGACTGAGTAACATTTAAAGCAAAAATAGATGGGAAGATTTCATAAAACGTTTCTAATTATTTTTGATTGAATTTCCTTTTTATTATTATTTTTTTTCTATTTGGGGTCGTGGAAATTTTTCTGATAGAAATGGAGTCTCGAACCTGTTTTACTGTACCCCCCTCCCCCGCACAAAAAAAGTAAAGCGAAGTGAAAAAAAGTTAAGCACTATACTATTTAATACTATACAAGTCATTTTACTGTATTACGGGGGGAAAAGTCGCTGAAGAATAGAAGAGTAATTCTGTGCGATTTTTTACAACTCTTTTGTACAATAATGTATCATTATATGAAAAACACACATAAAAGAACTCCACTACGGAAATTTTTTTGTATGAAACTGAAAACTGAGAACTTTGGTATGAAACTGAAATTTAGAACTGGAAAATATTTTTATTAACAAGATCTTTTGAATATAAATGGAATTCTGCCTTGAGAGATCAGATTATATGAAAAATTTTACAAAAATCAATACATATTCTGTCAAGTTTCTTTAACTGAAATGTTTCTATCCATATTCGATTTTGTGGGAGTTAATTCCAAGCATTTAACAAAATTGTGTATTATTCTAAATCTATAACTGAAAGTTGTGCTGTTTTTATAAAAGTATCAATGATTAGTCTATTTATTTTTCATCTTAAACATTAGAGTTTCTATTCATAAATAACTATTTTAGAATGATTTAAACTGGTAAATAATCCACAGATAGTGAGCCATATGCAATTTAAATTATTTACATTCATGTTTACGATGATAAGGAGGATAAATAAGGAGGTGGGGAGAAAACCGATAAAGATATCAAACCAACGGCACTTTTATTTTGGTGACAGGAATGAAAATTGCATTTTTTGATTAATGCGTGGGTTTTCATCAGACCAAATATGACAGATATGAATGGTAACGTTTGCGTGAAAATGAACCTCATCGATCTATGTAATTTCACATGGTCACGCATCTACAGGCACCATCCAAAAACATATGGAATGGATCCCAGCTACAAGCGGTCTTGCTTTGATATATGTTCCATCAAAGAAAGCCTCCCCCCTCCCCCGCCCCGTTCTCTAAAGCACGAAGACCGATTCTTTAGGGTAGAAACGAAAAAGTATAAATAATTTTCTCCCCAGAGAAAAAACAGGCTGCATACTATCGAAAGAATTTGTTTACCTGATGGGAAAGAACAGTGAACGCTTCTATATGTGCTTTAAGAAATACTATTACTTGTTGCATTACTGGAACTTCCGTCCCCTCCATTCTTAAAAATTCAGTAGGTTTGTAGATATTTAGTTGACTAAATTTTTATGCAAAATTTTTAGCTTGTATAACGAAGACGAATTCTTTAATTCAGAAACAGTAAAGTTCAAAACAAATTTCCACTTCATGAAAAAAGCAGCAAAAATTGAAAAAGGTTTTGTTTAACTAACTTATATAACAAGAACAGTTCTTCGAGATAACCCTGTGCCTTGTTCCCTTACTGAAGCATAAATCTGCTATGCTCCGGAATTTTAGATTTCACTATACATAAAATCTTTTTTCCTACGGATAGAGACTGCAGAAAAAGAAATCAGCGAAGAAACTCTGTATTTGTTTGCAAAATATTTAACTTGATTGAGACTGACGAATTTTTTTTATTTCTAGAATGAAAAAGCTGAAATCATCTCCCCCCTAAAAATTAGAATAAAAATACAAATAAAAAAGAAAATGCTCTTTAACAGTCAAAAAATTTTGGTTTTAACTGATATAAAAACAATAGTGAGTATCGCTACATGTCCTTTGAAGTGGGTCTGTGCCTTGCTTTATTGCTGAAACATCTCTTCAATCTATTCTTTTCCTGAAGCTTAGTCTTGAAAATACATAAAATCTTTCCCATAGATAGAATTTGCCAAAAAAATCGACAAAGGAATCTTCTCTGGTTTTTGAAGCAATATTTTTAGCGAGAATCATAAAAACAAATTTTTCAGTCCAGGAACGAAAAAGAGCAAATCATTTATCCCACCCTCGAAATGGCTTGTTTAACTGATATTGAACTAACAATGATGGACATCACTATTTGATCTTTAAATTAGTTCTATACCTTGCTCCATTACTGAATCATCCCGCTGACATATTCTGCTCCGGATTTTTACTTTTGGCAAAGCGCAAAATCTTTTTCCAGTGGATAGAGGTGTCGAAAAGAAAATCAATGAGGTTATATGTCCTGGTTTTGCAAACAAAAGTTTTAGCTTTTATCATGAAGACGAATTCTTTAACTCAGAAACGAAAAATGACATTGAATTTTCTATCCACCTCCTGTCCCCCCCCCCCCCGAAAAAAAAAGATACAATTGAAAAGACTTTATTTAATAGATATAAAAGCAAAAGTGGGTGTTATTACCTATGCTTTGAAGCATTTCTGTATCTTTCTGATTATGGATGTGTCTCATCTTTCGATTATTTCCCATTATTTTAAAAGATTCGATATATTTGTGCATCTCTCCTGGACTCGAGTTTCAGCTTTCAAAGAATATAAAGTTATTTTCTTATGGAAAGAGATTTCGGAAAAAGAAATCGGCAAAGAAATCCATTCTAGATTTGTATGAAAAAAATTTTATTTCTACGAAACATAAAATCATATTTCCGCGGATTGTGGTTACATAGGGAGGTTTTGTCGAGCATTCAGCGTCCGGAATTCGTTTTGTGCGCGATTGTTATACATGATCCATTGAAAAAAATCTTATTTGATTCGATCTAGAACCTAGATCTTAGTCTGATAACATCACAGTGAATCAGAAAAGGATTACATATGCATCAATAAACTTTTATACTAGGAAAATTCTGAAAGCACCTCGGAAATCCTTTTTAGATCTCTGATTAGCTAAATAACTTTTTCTGAAGCAACTGTGATATTTATAATGAAATATTTCTGCTGAACAATAAATAAAGAGATTTGGAAATGTAAAACAGAAACTAAAATGGGATTCGTTACAACAGATATAAATTCAGGAAATTTACGAAATCTTCTCTTATTTTAAACATGATTCAGAATCATAGAGATTCTGTTATCTTTTATGTATTGCAGTCAAGTAAGAGTAAACTAAAGCGTTATTTTTACAATACTTTTTAATATAAGTTATTTAAAAAAAGGCGCAATAAATTTTATACAATGATATTAGGATGCATTTTCAGTCGAAATTGAGAATATTTTAACAGATTTTGCTCACTAAAATTATGTGGAAAAGAGTTTTGCCAGTAAAAAAAAAAGTGTCCTTAAAAATTTATTTTTGTATTTCTTTTCTAACAAACAGCTTAGAAGGAAGTCAAGTTCTGTATATTTTTCATAAAATGTTATCTCCCTTAAAAGCTCAAACTTTGAACATAGGTGGAAATGCGAACAATGACCTTTCAAGAAAGATTCATCTTCAAACGCTTGTTGATAAACACTTGTGACATTTTATGCTGAATGTGAAAAAAGAATTTTAAAGCTAAAGTTCTAATAGTTTAAATTTTATTTTTGCATTTCATTTCAATGAATTGTGTTCGTTGGAGTCGAGCAATTCTGAGCACTTTTTAATGATAAAATTTTATCCGCTAATTATTTGGAATTGGAGCTTTAAGTGAAATGCAGATAATAATCTTTTGGAGACATTTTTATCTAACTGAAATTGAGCTAATAAATACTTTTAAAATTGTATTCTCTATCTTTGTAGCGAATTTCTTATTTCAATTTATGATATCAAAAAAGATCTTAGCAAAATTTAGTCTCTTGTTCAAAATGTATATAAATGGATTTACAAACATGTTGAATTAATTTTAAATAAAAGATTCCTACAGGTGATTCTAATCAAACTTGAGGAGCATAAGGACTCTTGATGAAGGCGCAATTTGACATATTTTGTTTGAAAAAGTGACCTGAAGTATCTAGGTAGCTAGTGTGGTAGAAGTCTATATATGAGGTGGATTGGCTTCTTGAAAGTCATTTAGAGAAAACTAACTCGCATCTGTTATTCTTTATACGGTTGGAGAAAAATCAAAAAACGTCTAACAGCCATTACGGATCACAATTTTTACGAATAATTTTTATTAAATTTTTCCTTGATTTATTTGTTTTTCAATAATACTGATTAAGATTAAAAATTTATTAATGCTTTATACTTACATTTGCATGAACATTGGATCATTTTCATCTGAAAGATGAATGAATATTTTCAAAAGAATTTCATAGAAATTAAACTTCATTTTTTAAGAAGTCATCTTCAGAAATTTTGATCGTTTTATCTTAATAGTCTTAAATGCATTTATATGAACCAGGAATAAATTATCTAAGATTTATTAATACATCGAATTCATTTACGTGTATATAAAACCTGTTTCCCATAAAAATATATTACCGCTTAAAATGCACTTTGATATTCTTTGAATCGGTCTTAATGCTAAATTTTTGTTAATACTATAAAACACAATTTTGTCTAAAAGACTAATACATGAAATGAAAATATTAAATATTAAATTAATATGAATGGTTAATTAAAGCATGAAATTGTTTTAGTTCCTTTATGCCTAATTTAAATTAGTTTCACCTTTAATCTTTATTACCTTGTTCCATTCTGGCAAAATTGTTGTAAGAGATAGGCAATTTTGTAGATACCTGATAAAATAGAATTTTATTACCTGCATCCTCCTATTATTGCCTGATGTAGATTCTCCTCTACGAAAGAAAAGGCGACTAATAAGCTTTCTAGAGGAAATAATATTGGATATAGAAGAGTTTTGAAATATTTATTCGTAGATATAACAGTAGAATGAAAGTGACTGGGGAAGAGAAAATAAGAACGAATGTCTGGAACCTGCATTTCAGCACTGAATAAATGGAATAGGAAACAACAAATACTAAAAAAAATATTTGTTTTTCGTGTAAATTAATTATTTTAATAAAAATGCTGTCAATTTATTCCGAAAAAATGTTTAAACAAATAACCAGATTTTAAAAAGCGCGAATATTTTTATTTATAATTATAAGAAATTAAAGAAATCCAGTAACAATCGATCTCTAGTTAATCGATCTTTAGTAATATGGGGTGTTTAGAAAAAGGAAAAAAAATTAAAAAACCCACAATCAAAATTTTCTAAAGTGAAAATGAAAAAAAAAAAACTTAAATAATTTTATTTTATTGTTATGTTTAAGCAGTTATATATTAATATGATATATGAGTGTAGAAAATGTAAACAATAATGTTTTTTAATCATTAAATTGAAACGTTATAAGCTAATTTCATTTTCTTCCCTAAGAAATAATCTATCTTCACCAGTTATCCAATTTTCTGGCTTGAGTCTGATCTCAATTAATCGAGATAATTGGAACTCTTCTATAATTTGAGTCAACTGCAATACAGCACCAAAAGGCCAATAAATAAAGGTTTGATTCCGCACCAATGTGAGTCAACTACAGAACAGCACCAAAAAGTCATTAATTTTCTCCAAAATATATATAAATACTGAAGATATAAGAATGATTTATAATACCATTACGTAAAATGAAAAGAAAATATTCTTTTAAGAGTCTTTGCCATATATTTTACATTGTTACATTTTTAAAGAAAGAACCAATCTGTAAAAGTGTTTAATAAGGTGGATGATTAATTTTTTTTATAAATACTACAAAAGATACTTGTTTTGAAATAAATATATAAATTTTAGCTACTTTAAAATAACTAATGCAGCATCAGAAACCTCAATTAATAGGGTTTTGATGCTGTCTTGATTTGGACTTCCATAAATTTCTGAATCTTATTACAAATCGATAATATACAGCGCACAAAAAAAATCAGTTTCATATAGCATCATTTTGCAGGGTATAAAATGAAAGAAATGTTCTCAAAATATAAGAATCGATGACATATGCTCAGAGCGTTACATTTGCAGTAAGAGAATCAGTCACAAAAATTGTTGAAAAGTTGGAAGAATATTATTTTTCAAACTTATTTTTAATAGTATCTTATCCATTAGTATATTTTTTTGTAGTTAAAAGGACTGAATTTTTGTTGAAATGTGAAAAGGCCTTCACTATAAATATTATCCATTAGTGGGATATTAATGTTAAAGAGAAAGGATCAATTTTCAGATCTCTCTCTTTCCTAAAGAGATTTGCTATTATTTAATATTATTTTTTTATCTTTATTTTAATAGTATTATCTCCAGTTGTATATTTTTTGTAGTCAGAGGACTAAATTTTTGTTGAAATGTGAAAAAGCAGCTCTGTACCATAAATATTAACCATTAGTGAGATATTAACTGTAAAGAGAAAGGATTAAGTTATCAGACCTCTCTCTTCCCAAGAGAGACTCGCTATTATTATTTTTTATCTTGATTTTAATGGCATACTCTCTCACTGTATATTTTTTGTAGTTAGAGGACTGAAATTTTGTTAAAATGCGAAAAGACAGTTCCTTTACTATAAACGTTATCCATTAATGGGATATTAATTTTAAAGAGAAAGGATCAAGTTGTCAGACTTGTCTCGCTCTCTAAAAGGGATTCGTTAATATTTATTTATTTTCATAAATAGTTATGAAAGTAAACATACTTAACAGTGCTTTATTTATTTTAATAAACACGTTAAAAAAGTAGTAGTTATTCAAATGTTCGAAATCCAATATAATTATCCTCCCATTCAACAAAGTAAGCCTGCATTAGATTAGTGTTTCCAAATTCAAAATTACTGCAATTCTTTTGAAAATAAAACAATTTAAACTATGAATAAGATTTTGAAATAAAAGCAAAGCAGAGAAGTCATAAATATTCATATGCTCTGCAATATTATTTATAATTTTCTTTAAAATGACTCCTTTCACATCCAAGTTACATTCTTGCCTTAGGTTAACTTAAACGAGTATGACTGCCCTCATCGCGTACTAAATTGATTTCGCAATTTATATTCATGAGCATAGGATAAAATTAAAAAAAAATTTTTAAAGAAAGTCTTTGCAATTTCATTTTGCGTTTTTAAAACTATTACAGAGTTAGAAAAAAAATTTGAAATGGACTTTTTACTTTTATCCATAATGTATAAAAAAAAATTCCCTGATTACTCAAAAAAGGACGAGGTTACATGCAGTAAGATATTTATCCGGCAGATCACAAAACTTAAGAAAACTTTAATTCTCTTTTATAGTGAATTTGTTTCATATCCTAAAAGCTCAATTAACTAATTTGTGCAGAAAATTTTCTCTTTTAAGCATGGCGTATGAAACTCGGGAAAAGACTTCAAATCTTTTTTGTCAAAAACTTTTGCCCAAAATGAAATTAGACAATAAAAGAGTTAGGTAAGCAATATAGTAAAGGGGAAAAAGTTTAAATTAATATTCAGCAGTTTTCAATGAAATATTTTAATTCAAAATGACTTATTATTGATGACCTTGATAGAAAAAGAGCTACAAAAGGTGTGTAATCACACTATTTTTAGAATAATTTATAAAAGGCATAATGAGAATATTAAGAATTTTAAGTGTTTAAAAAGTTATAACGCATAAAATATAATTTGATCAATCTTATATTAAAATATTGAGCTGAATAATTTTTATATTAAAAATAAATCAATGTTTTTAGCTTCTTGAATTATTTTCCATTGGATTAAAAAAATTATTGGCAAAATGTTCAGCAGAAAAATTTTATTGTGATCCTGGAGTTGGAAAGTAAATTCGGAAATGAAATATTAATTAACGATAGTAGTTTTTAGTGAGAAATTCAACCAAAAATGGATACTTATTAAATTTTAAAGAAATCTGTTAAATTAAAATTATTTTCTAAATTATTTTTTCTTCCAAATATTGAATATTCAGAAATTTGAAATCAGTTTGAGTGTATAGTAGCTGAAGCTTAATATCGCTTCTGGACTTCAGAATTTAGTAGCAATGTGCGAACTGAGTGAAATAAACTAATATATTTCTATCACTAATATAAAATACTTATCTCAGGGATATCTATAATTTATTTCAAAAATAACATTTAAAAAATCGTTAACTGTTGTTTGCTGAAAATTATTTCTTAGAAGCTCTCTTATGTATTGTTTACACTCGTACTGTTTTTTAATATTCGTTAAATGATGCTGCACGCTTCAAAATATGAAGAGCTTGACTTATTTCGGTGATGTTTTTCATCCATACCCCGTCAGAATCATCATAATTTATTGTTTGATATTGCTCAAAGAAAGCTAACGATTTTTCAAAATTTTACAAAAAAGCTCAGAAATTTTCAATTGCGCTGTTGTTTTATTTTAGGTTTACCTCCACATTTGTTTAGAATTTCATTTTTGTCTTTAATACTCAAATCATTTTTTAAAATCCATTTTATTTTCGTAATTCCCTCGTAGTAGCAGTGGTGTATGAGAATTCATATTTTTAATCACACCTGGCAACGTATTTTCCTTTTATCCAATCCAGAACGCTGCAATCCGAATAAAAGAGTATGGACCCCATCCCATGGGAAATGCGACTACCAGATGTTTACTAAGTGGAGCGAAAAATTTCATGAACGTCAATCGTTAACGCTGGTTGAAATTGAAGAATCAGCCAATTCTTTGCTTCAACCCTGATAACATCAAGCGATATAGTGATCACTGAAAAAGAATATTTTTGTGTACATCGTTTCGGGACCAGAAGATTTTGATAATATGAAGCGAATGGTAACATTAACCGCGATCATATTACGAGGCATCCATTGTATTTGCTTTCACAATATTTTTCTACGAGGTCCCATTTAAATTTCAATCCACGATTAGAAAAACTCTATTTGAAATTAGATTCTATCCTTGAAATTATTATAATAAAAATTTATGCTCGAATCGGCACAAGATCATGTTATTTCAAAAAAGAAAAATTTGTAGATCATGTGTATTTGATATTTTTTCGACGGTCATATCCATCATAGTTTTGATGGATACGATCGTCGAGAGATCATATATTTTTTTTTCAGCGCTGCAATGCTTTTTCGTTGATTCAGTGCATGCAGGATCGATTACTCCTCCGAGAAATATTAATACAGGTGCGATTGCTTTGGAAATATCGCGTGATATTATTTAGATTCGAAAAAAATAAACTGCGTTCCCCCCTATTTGATTGATGTCTTCTTATATCTGATACACGCAACTATCAAGATAAGATATAGGTTTTAAGGTTTGCATTCCATATATTCAAAATCCTTATATTTTGAATAGAGAGTTTATATTTTGGGTTTATGAAACGTTATTTGCAGAAATAAATCGTAAAGATTTGGAAGAATTTAGGATTTTTTTTCTGACTGTTAAGAGAATCTGTCAACGAAATATTGATGTTAAAATTTGAGCATATTTTAGAATGAAAACTATTTATTGCTTCGAATTTTTGTTATCTTTTAACAGCAAACGTTGCAAAAATTCCTAGTGTTTAACAATAAAATTTCTTCGACGGACGATTATAATTTTAAGTCCAAAGATCTCTTCGTATCAAGGGAAAGTTTAAATTAAGAAGTATTAGAAAATTAAATATGGATATTTAATATGTATTATGTAACAAGCATGATATCATAGACAACTTATTCCAATATGAAGATATAATATTTTTTCAAATTTTAATCTTTCATTATTATTATGCTTCAAACACTTCCGAAATTAGTACTGACACTTTTGAAGGAAGAACTAAATTTCGAATGCCGCCTTTTCATTAAATTATGCACATATTTACTGTCTGTTATATTTAATACTAATATTAAATAGAATAACTACTGGAACGTTTTTCGGGTAATTCATTGGAATTTGTAATAGACTTCCAACGAAAATGCCTGATTTTTATCTGAAGCTTTTCCTGGCCATTTGCAAGAAATTTTGGGAATAAGTATTCAACAATTATGTCATATATATCATGAAAAGGTGTTATTTTAATCTAAAGCTATTTCCTTTCATAAAGAGGAAATTTTGGAAAATTATGATACAACAGTTATTTCCAATAGAGAAAGGCTTCTTATACTTTTTGCACTCGACCAAAAAAAATCTACTGATACTTTTTTGGATAAAAAAAAAATTGTGGTCCCATTTTCGGTATTATTGTCAAAACTTAGGAATGCCTAATGAAGATGAAGTATCAGTTAATGTTAAGTAAAAGAAACGTTCATTCTCAAATTATTTAGGATAATTTTACTAAATCCTATTATTATTTTATCGAATTTTTAATGCCAAGACTCTTTATTTCTTAACTGTTTTTTTTGAAATTAGCATTAAATGAAAAAGTCCTGAAAGAATTTCGATATCCTAATATTCTTCTAAGCGATCTTATTTAGAGATGACCTTCAATTTAAGAGGCCCTAATTAAAAGGAATGAAATCAACCACAGATGAGATTATTTATATACTATCATTATTATGTTTTCCCCCTTGATAAAATAATGATTGACACTCTTGCTTAAGAACTCATAAATTAAATCAAATTATTGAATAAAATGGTGGAAATATTGAAATTTATTCTTTCTGGAGAGCGAATGAAGCAGATTTGATCTATTAAATTTGATTAGAAGAATTACTCAGAATTTGTAATGTCATCGCTATTATATCAAATGTAACGCAGCAAAACAAATTAAGTCTTGTAATAGATGAAAGCACTAACAACATATGCATTTTATGAAACTTGTAACAATTACATGCAATAATTTGAGAGCAAGTCTATTAAAGTACTGATGGTTTAGGATGAAAATGAAATCTCAATTTTGGAATTCAAACAAATCAAACGGCAATCAAACAAAATCCACTGGAAGCGGAGGAGCGACCGATAGGAGAATCCAGATCTGAAAGGCTGATAAATTAGAGTAATAAACTACATTTTAGAGTTTGAAATTCTGTCAGGGATCATGTGAAGAGTATTTTATTATATTTACCTTAATCGACATTTATCTCTTATTTTCAGTTTAGAGTAATGATCTGCTTCCTATATAATTGAATATTGCCTGTTGGAATCGTCTCTTTTATTTCCCGTTCCTTAGAAGTATTGAATTATTCAGCATCTCACAGTTTTATGTAAAGGATGTTTTTTTTAAAAAATAAAGTTTTAATGTTTTGATTGCACGGATTTTTGACTCTCTCAACAACTAGAATTTTTCAACAAATCATTTTAGGTTACATAATTAAAGAATATTTCCTCGAAAACACTAAAAATGGACCACTGGGGGATTATTGCATACCTGTAACTAGCATCTTGAAATTCTGATAAGAAAACAAATGGTACGTTGCCAAATGTTGTTCTGAAAGATGATTCTTAAAATAAATGCTACAGATTTGCCTTGAGAAATGATCTTTTTTTGTGTGTGTAAGTTAAATTATCTTATCAGCAATAATGAAGATTTGGCAATTTCTGAGATGCCTTATGTTGGTTTGTCAGAAGCAAATCAAGGTTGTTTCTTTTACTCGCAATACAGACAAGCCTATCATGTAATTAACGTATCTAAATTCATAAAAGTTTTATTTAGTGAGATAACGATAAAGTTCAAGCAATTATAATGCTTAATTGTTTGAGCATTAAGTTGGTGAGAAAGAAAACCACGGTGAAGTTTTTAAGATAGAAATTTTTATTCTTATTGGGGAGCAAGAGCATTAATTCATCTTGAGGCAGAATAACAATTTTTCATCGTTGGAAAATTAAGTAGACAGAAGGGGACATTTAAGAACAGTTTTTTTTAAAACTAAAAATATTATTTTTGTAGTCCCATTTTAAAATTTGCTCCAATTATAATTTGTGAATGAGAACAAAAATAAAGAGTTAAAGATTCAGAGAAAGGTACCATAATTTAAGGCTAGCAATTATGTCTCTGAAATAAAAGGGAAAATCGTTTTAATTATAGTTTTTAAAACCTACCACCTGTGCCACATTTTAAATATTGAATTACTACTAATTAACGATGACTATGATTAATTAGACAAGCATTCTAATTATCTGTACATGATTAATTATTGGAAAAGAGCTTCTTAATTGTTGATCCTTTACAAGCGATAAAGATGATATCTGAGCACGCTGCTCTCTAAATTTTAGCTCGTGTGGATTTTTTAAGTAAAATTAGATAGAATTATATCAGCCTTCGGTGGCTTTGGATAATTTGATGAATTGATATGGATGATAGGGCGAAATTGTCATTTCATTCAATTTCCACAACATTTTGACAACCTGTATATTTATCTGTATCGCGTGATTTTTCAAACTAAATTATACAAAGATATTACAGTAATTATAATTAGTTAACTAATAACTAATATTTGTTAAGAAATAATAGTATAGAAGTAAGATATAAGTGCATATGCAACAATTATACAATGGAGTGAATTTACGCGACAGACATAATTGCGCATGTCTTTGAACTTCTTATTGTACTTTGTCTTATACTGTATTGAATGCTTTTTTTTTTTGTCCTTCATATTTTTCTTGGAAGAACAGCAATGAATTCCAAAAAAAAATGGTTTACTACTTTTGACATGCATTCTGTGGGAAGGATTTGATTCCAATGTATTAAGGTATCTGTTAATTACCTACCCAGATGTCTATTCTTATGCAAATGGACATTTCATAAATTTATGTATATGCATGACGTTTAAAAGTCAGTTAAATTACCCTTGAGTAGAGTGATCCAGATACACCAGTCATTTATAAGCGACCATATTTCTAGGAAATGAGATTCGAATGCATGAGTACAATTTCAGACCTTGTATACACATGTTATTGTGTCTTTTATAACTGTGGCATTTTTTTATAATAATGCAGGGGGGGGATTATTCTGTATAGTCTTTTAGAATGACTTTTCCACGATTATAGAGAATCATGATGGCAATATCGGAATTGCTGGTTTGAGACCTAATTTTAATAAAGATCCGCTGTACTTGTGAGCTAATTAAAATTAAATACCTCCTCGTTGATGTGATATCAAAGTCTTGAAAGGGGATGCCGACTTAGGCATTATCATCCCTCTCTTGTAACTATAGAATGAGAACTGAAATATACGATCGGCTTGCTTCAAGTTAAGCGCTTATAAACAAATTTATCAATCCGGATGCTCCAGCAGCAGAAGGCCGAGGAAAGGAAAAGTCATTACATGTCGATGTAAATGATCATCGACGAGGAAAGCAATAGCTCCTTGAACATTTTGGTACATCTTGTAATATTTTTTATATGGTATTATTTTCTGTTGAAAATTGTAAATTTTGTGCAACAATCACAATTTTTGACATTAAGTTGCAGTATTTTAAACGAACATCCTCTATAGAGAGTCTTCCGTTAATCTGGAAATCCTGCAGTCAGATATTAAGCGAAGAACTAAGGTGTTACTGAATCTTCTGTTTCCTTTTAACCCTGCAATAATGAGAAATATCTACTTTTCTATGAGAGGGCAGTTTTGCCATCTTTGACACAGCATAGCCGAATGTGTCGCTGGCGTCATTAAACTCCACAATATCATACCTTGAAAATACGGAAACTTGATAGCATCAGGACTAATGGGGGTAGCTAAATCTTTTGCTTACTTTTGTTCTTGCAATAACGGTAAATATCTTTTTTTCTCTTGAAAAGACAATTATACCATATTTGGTACAACAAAGACGAATCTGGTCATTAACTACACCATAAAAATACAAAAATTGATAGCATTAAAATTTCTGAAGGATAAGTGAATTTTTTGTTTGCCTTTATCTCTACCATAACGATAACTTATTTATTAACTTATTTTCCTGTGAAAGGACAATTTTATCATGATTGGGGCAGTATAACCAAATCTGGTTTTGAGGCCATTTAACCTCACAATACTAAATCATTAAAGCATAAAAATTTGGAAAAAATATTCTTATTAGGCAGGAAATGAATGTTTAAAGAATCTTTAGCTCTCTTGCACTCAAGTCTACCTGATTCTTTATTGCTTAACCGATCTACCATTGTCCTATTTTTTTTATCACTTGTTTAAGTCATATTTCTGCCAAATGCGGAGAACTTTGACATGGAATACACAGTATTACATAATTTATTATAATTTTTCATGAATATGATGATCTATAGATTGCACAATGTAAATAAGGAATTATTATATGAGAATATAAACACCGCACCTATAAAACGCATGTTTATATATTTTTCAAGACAACGCAACCATGACTTTTGATGTAAATGTACATCATTTACCTTTAAAATAAGATCGCAATAAAATCTAAAATGTGTATCATACTCAGTTGTATAATTTATGAATGAGAAACATCAATAAAAATGGTAACATACTTTTCCTCATGAAAGAAGGAATGATGGTAATAATGAAATCATATACCGTTTAATATTAAGCCTGATTTGTTGACTTAGAAAATTGGGTAATAGAAATTATATTAATAAATAATTTTAATAAATAAGAAATTTTCAATATGGTTCTTTTTATTTCATGAATCCAAAAAATCTGGTAATGTATACATTGCGCAATAAACTATGCAATACTTATGAATTGTCGAAACTTTTTTATTTTATATTATTAATTACTGAATTTTTAGGAAGAGGGTTGTAAAATCATATTTAGGGCAGAAATTTTGTTAATTTTTTGCATGATAACTGTTTTGAATACTAACCGAAAGCACTTAACTTCTTTCTAAATTAATTAAAAGGATCTAGATTTTTTTTAAAAAAAAATCGTACACTTAATTGACTTTCCTTGCAAATACACCAAAATGATTTTTGAATCGATTTCATGAAAATTTATGCGTAATTTAATTTATTGAATTGCTAAAATTGTTCAATGAGATAACTGTTGAGATCTCAAATAGAAAAGAAACAATGATAAGCTATTATATGTTAAAGAATTATTAACTCTTCATGCAACTTTGTGGTGAATTGAGAAAAAAAGTAACAACCCCCTAAATGTATTTCTCTCAATTTTTTAAAGCAATGGTCTAAAAAGTTCTTAATATTACTTGCAAACAATAATTAGAATTATTATTCAAACACTATAAGTTAACAAGAAGTAAGTTACTTAAGAATTATAATTGCTTACTTTTAAGTTACTTAACATTAAGCTTTTAAAGTTACTTTTGAAAAGATACTAAGCACTCCAAACCCATGGCAATTATACTAAAATCTGATCCAACCAAACTCCAACAAAGTAGTCCATAACAATAATAGCTATTCGAACACGTTCCTTTTTTACTCATGACAGAAATATTAATATAGCACAGTGGAAAATTATATGCATAACAGAAATAAATTCTTTGTAACAATTTGAAGAGATAACGGTTATACCTTTAATCAAAATTCTATGTAATAGATTGTCTAAATTCTATGGAATTAATTATGTTAATCGTTTTGATCTATGTAATAGATAGTCATTAAATTAAAATTAATTTTGAAAGATTGTAAAGGATCAGAAATCATGGTAATTATACTCATATCCGAACAGTGCAGGTCCTGGAGCTATAATACATAATAGTTAATAGAAATAAGTTCATGCAATGCGTTCCATCTTCACTCATAATAGGAATATTAATTTAGCACAGAGCAGAATAATGCTCATAATAGAAATAAGTCCTACGCATCTACCTCTGATTTCCCTCCGCCGAGTTTTCTAGAGATCAGCGTGAATTTCTCATTAGCATGGAATGCGCACATAGAGCAGAACTCTTCTAATTAAACCCATTTCTCCCCGAATGCAAATTCAAATCAGATGCATGCTGTTTGAGCTGGAATCCGTGGCTGAAAGCTCTTTCGCAGAGTTTTCTGAGAGATTTGCATTGTTTGTAGACTTGTCTCGCCTTTGAAAGCAATAAAATTAGTAGGTGATGTTGGTGAAGGTGACTCATGATAGGTCTGAAGCTCACATTCTGAAAAGGAAAATTTTTTTGATAAAACAGGTTTTCTATTTAAAGGATGTTTGGTGCGAATTTTGCAAGACTTTTTTGTCTGCATCCATTATTCATTAGATAGATTGTTTAAAAAACGTATTTCTAAGATATTCTTTTCTATACTTATTTATTACTCATTAGTTGCATTAAAAAAATGTCTGTATTTTTATAAGATTTTTTTTTTTTATTTAGAGTATTCTTTGGATGTATATTTACATTGCATGTATTTTGTGATATTTTCATTTTTTTTTTTACAGAATTACCTCTCATTTATGTTCCTGTATTTAAAATTGTTACATTTATTTTAAATGGATATTAAATTAGAAAGGGGAAAATTTCAGGATTCCATTTAAAAAAATTCAGATCCTGTATTCGAAAGCATTGGGAATGAAAATGAATTGAATGCAAATTTAATTTTTACTGCTATAAATTAACTTATCGATATGACATCTCAAATTTGATAAATATATTATGTTTTTTCGTCCATTATCTCGAGTGATTTCTTTTAAACTATAATTTTATGTTATATATATAAGTAAATAAGAGCACTTTCAATGAAATAAGATCCAAAATCTTACGCATTATAAACTGGATTTGATGGCTGAAATGATTGTCCTAAAACATTATCTTGTTAAGTTATTATTCTGATGTTTTATGCTTAATTAGGATCTGCGCTCCGAATGGTTTATTACTTAATGTCAGAAGTAACCCGAGGAGTAACGAGATCCTTGTGTAGATTAAAACTAGAATATTTATTGAAGTAATCAAATTATATTTCCATTTCGGACCAGAATCAAGAAACGCGAAAAAGTATTATTTAAATAAAATTGTACGGATTGAAAACTGACAATCCTTAATGAACCTTTACTCATAATTACTTTTTGATATAAGTGCAATCTCTCATCAAGAATTATCATTTTTCTGGGACTGATTCTTACTCGACTTAAAAATATGAATTTATTTCTTGAATCAGTTTCAACTGAAGCTATATAAATACTGATTTTGGAGGAACCTCGTTAATCTCGGGTATAGATGAAAAAAAATCAGACGACGAGGAAAACTTCATCGGTCAGCACTCTCTCCCTAAACATCAACACCACAAATGCGGAAGGAAGGTTAATATTCTCAGCTAAACCTTGATGGAACTCAAGTCTCAAACTCTCGATCTTCCAAACCAAAATTTGAACCACTATCACCAGGTCATTACTATATGGAGCAATTCGAATTCACGGTTAAGACTACACGAAAACAGAAATTTGCCTGCTGCCAATGAGAAGGATACATAAATTTGAATTAATTATGAGAATGAAAAGCAAAATGTAATTATTGAAAATAAACAATATAGATAAAAAAAAGACAAAAGAAGAATTTGTGTTTACCTAAAGATTTTCTTATTATTTATTGAATGGGAAAAGTGGAAAGGAAAATCAAATTGAAAATTAATTGACTTTCTTTGTAATTAAGTAGATTTATCACGAAATTAATTTTAGTCAATGTACTGAAATGAAAACTGAAATTTTTATTTGTTCCTATTCGTCAATTAACCATGGGAAAGTTATGAATCAGTAGTTGTTTCGTTAAGCAATCAAATGCTTTTTTTTATTGTATGTGAGCAACAAGGATGATTAGAGTTGCAGGTCATGGCCTTTCTTCCTAATTTCTTCACTAAAAAAAATTAATGGTCTTCAAAGTGCTTTGTTTGATGAAAAAATAAGGAGCAATTAATTGCATTTTAGATACATAATTGAAAGAAAAATTTATGTTACTATAGTTATATCAATGTGTATAAATACATCTACTATGATAATACTAAAAAGAAAAATGAAATGCATTTTATCAGTGCTGTAAATGTTCGAATTTGATTTTTCGGAGTTTTCCCATTTGCAATTTTTTTGGGAGAGGAAAAATTTTTCGCATTAATTAATGATAACAATAAAATGAAACATCGATTAATGATGACTGAAAAACGCGATTAAACAATCCACTTAGACAAAAATTATGAAATATCATTAACATTTCGGTCTTTTTTAACAAACAAAAGAAAAAGGTTTGGTGAAGAATATAGTGCTACTAATTTTTTCAACATGATTACATCTAAGCACAGGTTCTTTAATTCTTAAATATCTTTCCAATGACGTTTACTAAATACTTGATATTTCTCAATTAATCCTGAAGTTATATAGCGCTATCAATCCTCAATATATCACTTTAAAAAAAGATAAAAATCTTAGTTAATATGAAATGAAATTCTCTTTTTAATTTATTTATTTAAAAAGGACAAAAAACGTTGATATTTATTAGCATTATTACGCATGAGAGAATTTTATCATTACAACTCCATTTGCAATCCGTTGTCAATCCACTAAGTACTTAAATATTTTTTTAAGTTATAATAAATTTTATATAAATCAATGCAGCGAAAGTTCTTAATTCAGTTTGAGCATCAAATGTCATTACCAGAAAATGATAAAAATGTTTTGTAGAAAACAGCTTTAGTTTTGTAGATAACAACATAGCAAATCTATTTTATACGTGAAGTTTCACTTTAATATTTTCATTTGTCATGTTTTCCGAACAATTCTTTGTGAGTATTTTTATAAACAATTTACCAAAGCGAATCACGTTCAAAATCAATAAAAATATCGCTATCCTCTGACAACAGAACTTTTATTCTGACACCTATATCTTATGACAATGGTTTAAAAAAACAAGAAAAAATATCTTTTTCTGAAACAATAAAATCGAAAGAAATCTAATTCCTGGACGAGAAAAATTTAAGGTCTTTTTTTCTTCTTCTGACATCGGATGACATTCTTTTGATAAGTACAAACTCCACTAAAAACCTAGACAGAAAATAATATTGTAGCAACCAACTTAAACGGATCCGTAGAATTTTACGACTTACAACACGAAACACGTACGGCAGGATGCAGGAGCTGTTATGGGAAGATAATGTCAATAGTCGGTTCATTCTTTCGAAAAGGGAAGAATTATGGGATCTCCAATTTCAGGGGGAGGGGTGAGTCTCACCAAGGGGAAGTTCTTAATGGAGTGATAAGTACAGAGTTCCAACTGCCGCGGCAAGAATTCGAAGATGAGATAAATTTTTCGCTTTCTACTTTATAAATTTTAATTGCCTTTGTTCTCTTTTCTAAGAGAGGCAAAATTGACGAAAAAAATAAACCTTTATTCGGGAGATAAAAACGGGGGATTACAAATGTAGTGTGATTAATTGATATTACTATAAAGAAGAAAAAATTGTGATTTTGCAATTAAAAATACGGCGTTCAATATGCTCTAGAACACGAATTCTAAATATTTCATTGATATGACTTGGAGAGTCTTCTGATAATAAAATTCGTGAATGAATTGGCATCCATTAGCTTTTTGACTTTATTTTTCACTATAATATACATATGTATAGAGAGATACAAAAAAAAAAAAAAATACCGAGCGTTAAAACAAGAAAAGGTAAAGTAACGTATTTCAGTTAGTGAAGAAAAGTCTATATTGATATCACGATTAATTTTTCGACATAAAATCGTGTTCCTAGAACATCAATTCGGGGAGATTGGAACTAAAATAGTGAACACAATAGCTATAAAAAGAAAGCACGGAAAATGGATTATGCAAAACTTCATTAGTATCTGCATACGGATATGAATGACATGCAATATGAAATTCACAGAAAATAATCTTTCATTAACTGTCATTAGGCTAAAACTTTTAGTTTGCTGGTCTCACCTTTCTGAATGAATAATACACTGACAAAGTTTATTTATATTTTACGTATTTATTTTATTTCACTATGATAACAATGTTAAAATGGCCATTATAGAATATATGATACTTACTATCTATAATTGGAATAAGCAAGTATCGAAGAGGAAAATATGTTACATTTATCTTTTCTTTTTTTCACAGAAAAATACTGAAGAATAAGAAGGATAATTTTCATTTAGATGAACCAACATTTCCATCAACTTTCTTTCAACAGATATTATTGAACAAGTAAGGATATTTTTTTTTTTTATTATTTAAATCATTTACGACTTACACATATTTTCATCCAAAAACTGACCAATATTCTTCTATTTTGAAATTAAAAAGGCAAATAATTTATAATCAATCTCTTTTTGTATTTGTTTACTGTTTTTTTTATTAATATAAGACCTTACATAACAAATAATATCAATCTTTTTACCATCATTTAAACATTAGATAAAATATATCATACTATGTTTTACACAAAACTGCAAACATGAGTCTGGTAAATTCAGTTGCTGGATATTTCTAAATACTTTCCTTGGGTGCTAACTCGTAGCTGTTGTGTTTTATATACGCTTCTTTTTCTCATCTTGATTATTTAGCCTTAGCAAAGTTAAATTGGTAATAATAATGTATATGAAATTCAAAAAATGTTGTTACTTTTATAATTGTTTTGATAATGAAGGGTATATTTTAAAACCGGAGGTTGTATGAACAAAATAAAACATTGATCACATCAAAAATCAAAATTAAAGTTTGCTTATTAAAATTAGAGTCTAGCTTATATACTGTTTTAATGTAATTTTTTTTTCTTCAAAATAATGAAAAAAATATTACAACTGAAATTAATAAATATAATTTTGAAAATATTTATAAATTAAATAAACCTATCTTCAGTTGATTTTTTATTAATTCACAATATAGGCAAATTTTTTATAATATTTAAAAAATTCTATGATAATCTATAATCATTTTGATGTCGTCATATCTGCGATCGCTGGCAGAAAGCAAGTTTGATTTAGTATTTCTCTCTTTTGAGTAGAAAACAGTGTAAAAAGCATTGATTATATTCACAATCAAACGCCTTTTTCTGAAAAACAAAAATATTTTGCCTGTCTGATTCCAATCTAATTTTAAATGCAACAGCATTTATAAAAGAAAAAAAAACTGCTACAACGGAAGAATTTCTTTACGTTTAAAAAGTGAAATATAAGAGAGGTATTCTTTTCTTAAGTAAATTGCTTTTAAGGAATTTTGTTCAATTCTTCTAAGAGCGTTTCAAATGATATCATAGCAAATCTAATTCTTAGATTTGAAAAGAACCTTAAGTCAAAAACGCGTCGCTCATAGGATGCGAAGCGGAATCCATTTGCTTTTAGCAGAAAATTGTTAAAAGTAAAATGGAGAAAGCAGATATTTCAAAAGCTGATTGGATGCGAAGATGCCGATTGGATTTTCCGCTTGATTGTTCACCCTTTTTCACAGCTGAAGCGAAAATAATTCAAATAAAAAAAATATACAAAATCTATTTTTTTAGAAATGAAGGAATATCTTCAAGCTTTATTAACATTGTTTTAATATTGATTCTTAAAACTCCTTTTCCTTAAGAGTTTCTTATTATATGCTTATTGTTACGACATTTGTCTCAAATAAGTAACATTTTTTTCACGTTACGTCATGTATTCATTTTCTTTATCTTGTGTTAGCGAACATCTGAACTTCGAATGCAAATAAATTACTGCTTTGCTAACATAATTACAGATTTTCGAAATCGAATTGTATTTAGAAAAAAAAAAATTCGAAATGGAAAATTCTTTTTATGATAATAACTACTGTAAGAAATGGTATTAATGTTTATTTTCAATAGATTACTAAAATGTGGGGTTCCGTCACGGATAAAATATTATTTATTGAAATAAAAACTAATCTTAATTCAGAGGGGAAAAAAGGGTTATGTTTGACCCTTGAATTTTTTCTTTTATGCCTCTTTAAAATCGAAAGAATCTTCGATTGGCAGTTTGCCACTGTGCTTTGATAAATTGATTGATAAGAGTTTTTTCATATATTGCCATTTTGGGAAGGAACTTATTTATCTGGTATATGATGACGCTTAGATCAGCATTCCTTTTTCATAGTTCTATACCACACCAACAGAAAGCATCTGACCCTGAAGGATTTAGTATTCTTCATGTCAGTGTAATAAGGTGATGTTTTCATGGAAAAGGAGCACGAAATTTGTGCTTTTTTGTTTTCCAACCGTTTTTATACGTACATCCAGCAGAAGAAAGACATGATTAAGAAATGTATTATTTGTTCTCTAACCTTTATTCTATCGCTATAATTTTTTTTAACTGTATTCTTTTACATTTGCTTTAATTTGTTTTTTTAGCTAACCAACAAGCTTCTGTGGTAGATTATACATTGATATAGCATAATTTTGTTTTTAAAGGTATACTTCTTATTTGATTCATTTTTATTAATCCGTTATTTTAGAATTTAATTTTCTCCCCATTTTGGTCTTTCTTTAACAATTGGTTTTTCACATTCAGTTTTCCTTTACCTTATGGTTTTCCTCAATCTTAATTTTTTTAATCCTATAAGGTCTAATTTATTTAAATTTTTTTCCTTCTTTTCTTCCACTCATTTGTGTTACACAAAGAATTAAATTTATGATCAAGCAGATTTTGATAATTTATGAATTTCTAAGACCGCAAGAGTAAATTAAGTGTTTGTTTGCCGAAGGACTTCAGAAAAGAGAAACGTCTTATCAAAGAATGTCAAAAATTATATTTACAAGAAAATAGATACGGCTTGAAAATGTTTGAACATAGTTGGTACTTTATAAGTTAAATACTAAGGTTTTTTTAAGTGTCTTTCTCGGAATAATTTTGAACACACATATAAATGCTTTTTAAAATTTTGTAAAAGATTTTCAATCAAAGCTAGAATTAAAGTATTTTTTTCTTCTGATTGATTTGTTTTACTATTCTTAATTTATAATCTTATCACTATCTTCAATCTTTAATTTAAAAAATATTTTTAATTTTTGCATTTAATTAACTTCCTATACAATTCAAACTAACCAAAAAATTTACAAAATAAAGTAGATTTTTAAATTTAAATTATTTTTTAAAATCGATAGGGTAATGACATAAAATCTGGTTGATATAGATGCTGCCTCGTTGATAGTTTACTAAAAATAAGGCGTCTATGTTATTTACTTTGGAAATCATTTCATTTATCATAATTCTATAACTTAATAAAAAGGTTCAGATGCAGATAAAATTATGAAGTAGAAATTTCCAACGAAGAGTGGTGGAAATTAGTATTCTGCGGAAGCCCATAATAAAAAAGAAAATTCTAAATGTATATAGTTTCGTTACTGTTCTTTAACATAAATTATCAGTTTAGTAAGTTTTTATCATTAACTGCGGAAAATGTAGGTGGATACTTAAGAAAGCAAAAAATTATCAATTTTTAAACGAGAATGTTTAGAGCGCATCTATGTCATACCGAAAAATTTACAAATTCTAATCGAAATTTGTCATCAAAATATAAACAACACAAATTCTGAAAAGCTAAATGCTTAACTTCCTCGTCTACTATCAGAAACGCTGAAAACAAAAACGTTAGAATAGCAAACGCAATTTTTAATAGGTTTATTGAATGGAATAGAAAATAAAATAAACCGAGAATAGATTGTACTTGCCTTCTTTGTAATGCTGCATTTTTGCCATTGTAAACTGCCTCAATAAAAGCAAAATGTTTCAGACAGTGGATTAGAAAACAATATTGATTTATGGTCATTGCGGTCCCAGTAGACTACACATTGTAAGGCTATAGGAAATGGAGAAATTATTGGGAAAAAGAGTTTCTTTCGATAAATATCCCTATAAAATACATAGAGATATAATTAACTTAGATGAAGGCTTTATCCTAGAATTTATAGGTTTCTTGAAAATGCATTGTATTCGTTGATACATTATCTAATTCTCTGAATGTAACGAAAATATATGGATATCTGTTCGCAGTACAAGAATATATGAAGAATATCAGTTTATGAAAATAATATTCAGAAAACAAATGTGATTATTATTTTTATTAATATTATTTATAATATGAATATTATTTTTACAGTAAAATCCTGATAGTTGGGACCGATAAATTGGGATGTAATTTTATATACAAATACATGCTATTTATTAGAGCAAGAATTAGGAAATCGGATGTTTGGATACAAAATATATAATAAAGAAAATAGCTTTTATTACATCTATACAAAATATAATTAGGTAAATTAAGTGGGAGAATAATACATTATAACAGGAACATAATAATTAATATTCGACTATTAAACAATATCATACTGATTTAACTTATCATAAGCAAATTAAACATAAACAGCAATGGCGAATATAGACATTTTGAAGCCCTAAGCAGTGAGTGTTATGAGCCACCTCTTTCAATAAGAAAGTCAATTTAGTTTCACATTTCAGCACATTTTTAAAATGTTAATGAATTACTTTAGTTTCATAAGTTTTTATTTTATTACCTAATTGAGTATATGTTTTTTAAAATTTTTTTTGTATGATGACTCCAGCCTGCCTTTCATCCGCGTTTGCACACCATATTATTAAAGCAGATATTCGGTTTCATAAATATTCTAATAATTGAATGAATCTATTGGAACATAAAGGAATCTGTTCAATTATGTTTGTAAAATGTTATTGTTACCCAAAAATGTTGATACTATCCAATTTATCATTCGCTGAATTTGCATTTTTTACAAAATTATCTATATGGTAACTAGGGAAACTAAGTTTTCTAATCGACCTGCTTCTGGCTTACTCTCAGCCTGGTGACCCAAAGTAGCTGCTTAGCTTGCCTACATGAATATCCACCACTGATAAATACTATTGAGAAAGTTGATACACGTGATCACAATACGTTTATATTACACCTGTGTTGCATATTTAATTCTTTAGGAAATGGGATAATTTTAACTGTCTCAGATTCCTCACACAAAAAATACTTTTCACTGCTGGCCACTTCCAACAGTTCTCAGTACCTAATAGCCCAAACTCTGTTTTTAAAATGTGGTAACTAGGTATTCATTCATAGCTTCTTTTTATGACGTGAAGAAATTGACATCAAACGGAATTGAAGTAATATATGTAATATTTGAAGAAATCTCGTTTTTTTAAATAAGTATTATAAAATTGTTCTCATTAGATTCGCTTGCATCGAGCAGTTTCTGAAGCGGCAAAATTTCTTTCTTGAACTCTTCTGCTTCAGAAATTTGCAACTCTTTTTCCAATAAGCCGAAAACTACAGTCAAACTTCCAGTGACGTTTGGTTTCCTGATGGATTTGGGTTTGAGCCATCAATTTTTATAGGATCGATTTGTTCATACATCTATGTAAGCTGTGCAATGCCGTTCTGGGGAACTTCTAAGGGAAACTGACCGGTATTTATATTTATTTTGAAGGAAAGCCTCAATAAGTCATTGCTGAAGTAGCGCACGATTTGTTGTCAGAGGTCAGATAGGTCTTACTGTTTTTGAATAATATCGATTAAGAATACAGCCAAAGGACAGAACCGATAACGTTCTGTCTACGATTCTAGTTCCCCAGCCACACACACATGTGGCTTATTTATTTTTCACATATAAATAAACAGCGATTTAAAGAGGATCAATGGAAAGAACAGAACATCAATAAAATGGATAAACATCAACAGATTAGAGGACATCATTTGGATTATAATGTTTATTACAAGAAGCCCTGAGAAACTTCAAAATGTGCCTTTTATTCTATAAACTAATCCAAAAGTTTTTAATGCACAGATAAATTCTTCTAATGTATCTTGAAATGAATATGGTGTTGAGGTAATTAAGGTTATGTTATTAATATGGTGGTTACATAAGATTTAAATATTTTGTGGTCTGTCACACTTTTTAATACTAATTAGCTAAAATAATTAAGAACTCAACTTCGACTCCAAATTAATTAAAAATTTATCATTAAGAAAGATTAAAAAATAAAGCTTTCTAAAGTAATCTTAAAATATATTTCAGTTAATAAATCTTTTTTAAGTTATCAAAATATTTTTTTGATAACTTGAGAAACAATTTTTTTTAGCAAAGAGTTCGCATTTCACTATCTGATTACTGAGAAATCAAATCCTTTCTTCACATAGTAACTGGATTTGTAAACCCGAAATTTCTTGGAAAAATAAAAGTTAATTTTACAAATAAATTATCCATTATACTAAGGTAAGGATTAAAATATTTTTGAAACAAATACTCATAAATAAATTGTGTATACTTTCTAATGTAACAATCATGTATCTGTTTTTTAACCTGTTTGTGCCATTAATTATGTATACATCGAAATTACTCAATAATACTAGAAATGAAAAAGGTATGTAACTCATTCGCATCATTTTTTATAATTTCCGAATGCTTTTATACTAAAATGGGAATATTTTATAAGTTTCTGCAATCCGTTTGGTGATACGCAAAATATGCATCAGAAAACATTTTTTTAATTTAGCTGCAATTTTTTCTTTACAATTATTTATGGGAAACATTTATTTATGGTAACAATTGAGTAATGTCCAAAATTCTGTTTTCTTCCTCTTGCTTTGTTTTTGCCATATTCGAAGCCCTCTCATAAAATCTATTTTTGATCCTCTTTCTGGGAGGTTTTGTTCTGCGAAATGCAGGTGCTTTTTGTCTATTTGAAGACTTGTTAAGGCCAAGACGAATATTTTTTATTCTCTATCTGAAATGGTTATGACTTATCTTGAGTACACCTGCTAATAAATATAAATGAAATATGGACAGTTTCTGATGGAAGAAACAAGAGAAATGGCCATAAATATATCATAAGTTTAGTTTCATAACTGTCCTTGGTCAGGAACCATTATCTTACCTGATACGAGTATATAAAATGTAGCATTCATATATCTATCGTTTTCTTTCTTGAAGATATTAATAACCGCTAAATATATTTTTTGAAATCATCTACACATTGTGTTTCAAGTTGATTTTCCTTTTTTTTTTATGTGCGATAATTAATTTCAGTGAAACTCCTCTCTTATATGCAAGCATTATATTTTTACTTTTTCTGATTGCTAATTTGAAGAACTTTGAGTTGAATCTTAATTTTTCCATTCAAATTGCTATTTATAAATTGAATTTGTGGCAGAAAAATATTCTTCCCGAAAATAGATAAGGATTTATTTTTCTTCTGTCTGGAATGTATTCTTATCAGAAAAGATAAGAATACATTCCAGATAGAAGAAAACTGTTGCATAGTTACAAAATAACATGTTCCAAAATAGCTGTATAATGGCTATGCAAACATGACTTTCATGTAATATATAACTTGCTGAAATTATTTTGTATTCCTTGCTTATACAAAGTTATTACTTTATATGCGAATTTTCATTCATTGTATAAAATACTTAGTGCTTGATATTTCTTTTTGAAGTTTAAAATGTAAGTCAGCGAATAAAATAGACTGAAATATTTTTCTTCACAATTTTATTAAAGCTTTTAAATTTTATTAAGTTTTTTATTTAGTCTCTTAATTTAATTAAATAGATTTTCTATTGAGTTATTTCAATAATCTTGAACAATATTATTTTTAAGAGTAGCATTAGAAAGTATTAGAAATGATTGCGATTAAAGTAGCAGCCCTGTCTATTTCATAATTGTTATTAAAATATAATAAATTCATCTCATTTCTTAATACTTTTTTAAAGTTTATTTTTCTTGCAATTTCATTATCCAATTATTATGTTAATATTGTTACAATTTGACATCCGGCTGCATTATTAGTTTTATTATTTTATACAAAACAATTTCGAAATTTTTTGAATAGTTGTAATTAAAAGAAGTTTTATAAGCAGCATTAGAAATATTACGAAATTCGAATAAAAAAGCAGCTCATATAAATTTGCTTTATATTTGTTTTTAAATGCAATAAATTTAATAATTTTTTTTTCAAAATTTAAAGTGTCTTTGTCTCAATAATTCATCTTCTATTCATGGTGACAGTTTTATTTCTAACAAACATTCTACCGTAATAATAGTTTTATTGTTTCCTACAAGATAATTTCGATAAATTTTGAAGTTTTATTTCAAAGAAAAATTAGAAATGGGACATTCAGCTTAAAAAGTAGCCCAAGTCCATTGTGTTTTTATTGCCACTATTTGTCGTTAAAGATAAATTCATCATAATTTCCTCTTATCTCTTATAAGAAGTTTCTTCCTTTATATATATATATATATATATATTTCACCATTCCATTATGGTATCAGCTTTATTACAAATTGACATTTCTTTCCTTTTATTACTTCAAATGAATTATTTCTTCGCAGTTTGAAAAGTTGTTTGAAAAGCACACATGATCAGATAAAGCTCATTCTCACCATGTGAAATCTGTTACCAAGTATTATAAATTCAATGTCTTTTTTTTTTCTCTCTTAAAAACTTCTATTTGAAAATAATTTGTCATCTGTTTACGATGGCAGTTTTATTACAAATCATATTATCAAAAATGCATTTTTGTTTCTTTTTCAAACATCGCGGTTTTAAATCGCCTCGTAACCAAAACAGACAGAGCCAATCTATCAAAAAGCTCAGTGCATAAATCTCCATAACTTTAACTTTTTTTTAGTTAATGTTAACGCGACTGAGTGAGATTTGCCAAAACTTCTATCCAGCTGTACTGCAGCCAGCTCGATAATTATATTGCGCCTCCTATTTTTAAACTTGCTCGGCGCAAATTAATGTTTACGATTCTTCGCTTGAATATGCGCTCATGTTTATTCACGATTCTCACTTAAGGCATTCTGACTTCCTTTGTATATTAAGTATGCCCTTATTAAGTATATCCTTGAAGTATATATAAGCATATCCTAAAGTCTATCCTTTAAATAAATCGAGTGGTTAGAATTCTGGTAATCCCTGTTTAGAAGAATTAGAAGATACTCGATAGTACGCATTTCAAAACTTTAGAACAGGTATATGTTCTGGAAATAGTGATCAACCCCTACTATAAATATAATTCAATAATTCGTGATACATACTGACTGTGAATTATAAGTGACATAGGAGAAATTATTATCAAATTATTATGCACAAATATTAATACAGTCAATGCATATAGCTTTAAATTTTCATTGGGTTTTTTTTGCGTCATTTTTTTTCCAGTATTTTGAAATGTATGCCAACAAAAATGATTTTTTTTTGTGTGGAATTGTTCTTTAATGTTCTGAATTATATCCCATTGAGTTTCGATGTTAGTAAATTTAATGTTTTCATCTCCTTCTTCACCACAGTGCTTTTGATGGAGATGCATGTATTCTAACCATTCTGCATATCCTTAACACGCATTTTAAACACATTTGGAAGAATGCACACTGAATGAAATAATTATTGCATTGATAAAATGTCAGAAAAGACATCCTTTATAGCATTTCTTACGTTTTGATATTTGTCTTGTCGCTTTTCTTCAAAAACATAATCTACGAATAATCTCTCAATGCTTATTTATCTCGTACGAGCTCTTGCGTTGAGAAAATATCATAAAAGCTATTCGTAGCTTCCAGAAATTTCGGTGTTTAGTTCTTGAGTTTTTCAGAACACCCAAAATAATGGAATTAATTCCTTTTCACGTAATATACGTCAAATTCGACATAGCAATTTTATTTAATCCATTAAGTATTTTACTGGAGGAAAAAAAGGACTTGTCGTCAAAACACAATATGAGTTATGAGTAACTAGATGTTAAATATCATACTCTGTTACATTCGTCATATGGATAAGATCACGTAACACGATTTAATTAATGTTCGTCGATACTTTTTCCTATTCCAAGGACCTTATAATATGTTTAAACAAACGAAGGTCCTATTTATGATTCTTTACAAATCATGAACAATTAAGGTAGTACTTTTAAATGTAAAAAATTAAATCTTATGCTTCAGTGATAGACTCCAAATGAGCAATCATTTTTACTGTTCTAGATTAAATCCCTCCCCCAAAAAATCATTTTCACCCTAATATTGTGATTTATATTTCTTTTGAAAAATTAAGTTTCTATTTCTCACCCATGTGCTCGTTCTCGTGCTCACGCTTGCAGCTTTCTTTATAAAAATTGAAAGAAATAAGTGGCAACTTATTCAAAAATCTTTTGTAGACTTGGCTGTTTACATATTCATGAATATATTCTAGTCTGGAAAATTTGAGTAGTAAATCACTCTTTTCCCCTTCAGTATATGCATGTTAAACTAGCTCTTTTCAGAGTTATGGAAGTATGGTCTTCCGTCTGAGAAATACACATTGAAAATAAACTGTAAAAAATAAAACTTTTTTCAACAAAAGAAGTGCCTTGCTATTGAATAATTTATTTCATCCATAGGATCTCGGGAACTCATAATTTTTGAAACTGAGTTTCATAACAATTATGAATAAAAATCTGAATTTCTTCATATTTTATGAATCAAGCCTTTCAGAAAAGTTCGGAGTTTAGCTAAGTGTAGAATAATAACGTAGAAAAACATGAAACATCTTCTCACAAAAGAGATTTAATCAAGGAAAAGGAATATGTCCGTCTTTATCATAAGGCGTTAAAAGATAGGATCCCTCATCCTATGCGGCAACCCGTAGGAATACTATTCTTATCCTTACTTAGTCAGGAAAGTAATGTTTACTGGATAATTACAGGATAGAAAAATCAGTTCCAGAAGGAGATTAAATTCTAGACAAGGTTGTGCAACAATTTTACCAACCCGTGTGCATAAGGAAAGTGTTTGCCGCATCAATAAAAAGAATGTTAATTAATGCAAAAATTCTATAGCACACAAGCACTATAATATGGTTACATAAAAATACATCGTTTTTTTTTAAATCTTTTTCTATCTTTTTAAAAATAACTGTGCAAATAATTTAACATCTAATTGCTCATTATTTCATATTTTGCTAAGGCATCACGTCCATTTACTTCTTATAACATGCGCAATAGAATTCAAAAATCAATTGCAACAGAGAGGCATCACGTGAGCACTAACTGTTTCCTTTATTTTCTCTTCAAAAGAGGTCTTAAAATAATTTTAAACATCCTTCGCTACTGTGAAAATAACATTATTACTGCATTTCTAGAATATTTCATAAAATTTTTGGCCTTTCAAATAATTTAGTGTTAAATCAAACTTATAAAAAAAGTAATTAATATTAGGTAATGAGAACACCATTTTGTGAAATTTTTCAACATGAAATATATAACAAAAATCAAAATATATAGATCACAAGTGCCGATTTTATATTGGTATCACATTATAAGATGTTTCAGTCTCATATATTGGAAATGTGACAGCAAAGCGTTTGTTGTGGAAGAGTGGTGTCATGGTGAAACCACTAAAGAAGGATGTGTTAAGATATGAGGCTAGAAGTGATTTAGATCAAACTCTTTTTCTCTCAAAAATAAATCTTTCCAAAAGAAAAATCGATGGTGCTCCAAATCTCCTAACTCCCCACCCCCGACGATCGATAGCTTTGTTCTAGTTCTCCCTGATACAACGCCACTGTCCGAATTTTCAGGCAATTCTTCATTCCTGTCATGGTATCATTTTTTAAGACAGAAAAAATTTTCACCGTGAAATAAGCAGTGAATCCATTATTTTCCTTTCAAAATTCGATATTAATCGCCTACACATTCGAAATCGTGACAATGAGCGAGATGAATCAATACTTCCGCGATAATATTTTAAAGTATGAAACAGATCTTTTAAGACATGGGTGGGTGCACGTTAGCTTCAAGTATCAGTCTTTTCCATTAGTTCATTAAATGCTATTATTTTTTCTGCATCTGCTTTGTTCATCTTTTTTTTAATGTATTTATTGTTTTGAAAATTTTAAAAAATATATTCAAAAACAGTTTCTTTTTTTTCTGATTTGGAGGAGATTTTTGCCTTAAAAACTGCTTTTTATTTATCTGCAAAACAATTGTTTTATTTATCTTTAACGTCTTCTTTCTCTAAGCCTTCATTGTTAGATCGTAGTACTTATGTTTATAGTACCTAGTTTTTTCTCATTTGAATAAGTATCGCAACGTTGTTTTTATAAAAGATATTTCTTCTCCTGAGAATCATAATACGCTTAGCTAAAATTCGAAAGCAAATATCACTGTTGTTGCTAAGTGATTCAAAGAAAACCGTGAGCGTAAAATAAGAGACAATTCTGTCTTAAAAGGTTAAATATAAAAATTTTAGCAAAGTTTTTAGAAATTTATAAATAAATAAATTCAGCACAGAATCTTTTGATAGTACAAAATTTAATAAGAAAAAAAAAAAGAATATAATAATAATAAAATGATTCATAATAAATCATTAAAATGTTCCATGCAATGAAAAGACTCTACCCCATTTTTTAACCCATTACGCGATATGTTTAATAAATAGCGGTATAAGAATACTCAAGCCAAAGTAAAATCGTGTTAGTTGTTATCAGAAAATTGGTAAAATGGTTTATGACCTCATTTCATTGAGTTGCCTATTGTAATGTTATGAGCGAAATGACAATTCAGAAGGATTTGTTTCACTTTACCTTATTCGATAAGCTAATTAATTAAAATGCAATATTATGCTTTACCCGACAAAAAAATATGTGCAATGAGGTTTAGCTGTAGCATGAATAAATATTAATTCACAATTTTCCTTCCTTTAGAGTTCCCTGTTGAATAATTTCTGTATTTACGTTAAAAAAATTGTCTGCAAGCTATTTGTCTTTTCTTTCTGATAATATCTCTGCGGAAATTACCTTTATGATTTTCATCAATAGTTTATTTCATATCTGATTGTAATTAAAGTTTGAATCTGAATATTCCGTGGTTCAAGCGACCTAAAAAAATTATTTTCATTTAAAATATGGTAAAAGTTTTCTTTGATACATCCATCATTCTAACTTAAATTGCTGGTTTTAAAACATTTTAAAGGCAGTTTTGTTCAGTTCCATTTTAAGCCCATGATGTTATTCGTATATTTGTTGGATTTACCATTGAAATTAAAGAGTCATGAGCATTAAGTGTGAAAGACTTAATGCTTAATGATAAATAGTGTTATCGAGTTTTTATTAATGATTAATTTCTTGTACCACAATGCCAAGACCGGATTAAGAACTCTAAGGGTCCCTTAGGAAGTAGAAATCTCTTGAGATCCAAAAATATATTTGTATTGATTTTTATTTAATCTCCAGATAAACAATTTTAAACAGAAATTTTTACGAACTGTGATAATTGGGTTTATTAGATCATATATTAAAAGAATTCAAAATTAAAAGTAATGTTCAATAAAATAGTTTTAAAAAAGACGACTTTTTAATATAATCTAAATTCTGCTTAGTTGTAGAACCGAACTTTTTTTAAATTATAAAGTAGCATTTTTTAGAATTACAAAGTAATGTAATATAAAATGCATAAAAAAATTATTAATTAAGAATGTTGTTAGAATAAATAATGCTCCAAATTTAAATGATATTTGATTTTAATTTGAATAAGCTCAAGTGACGAATTTTGTAGATTCAATAAAAAGGCAAAATTAAATTACTCTGAAAATATTGCAAAAAATTTCGATGTTTCGCCTTCCTCATGTTCCGGAGCGCTAAGCAGTTATCTACTTTGCCTATTTATTAATCCGGCTCTCCCAATATCTTTATCAGAAAAGGGAATCAAATGCGTTTAAAATGTCAATATGGTATATTTTATTCCACTTAACAACAATCAATATGTTTTCTGAAATTCGTAGTTCCTTAACTACAGATCATAAAACAGTCGCTCTCCATGACAGTTTTGTTCTATTCTATTTTTGAGGTACGATGCTTTTCATATATTTATTAGCTGGGTCTCTGAAATGTGAGCCGCCATTCTAAAGGTCAAGGTGAAATGCTCAGACGGTTTGAACCCTACTCTATTCAAGGTCAGAGGGGAGTCTCAAGATGGAGGATGTTTAGGGGAAAAAACATAGAGAAAAGGATCCAGTAAACAAATAATCTACTGTGCTAGATGAATCAGTGACCAAAAAAGGGTTAAAAAGAATCTGACTTTATATGGTTTATGTTCTCTTAATTTGATAAAATAGGAAAGAATCCGCTCTACAGAGATGGGAAGTATTCCCCTTCCTGTTTACCTATGACGCATGCGCCTGTTTCGGAACATCCCTTTCATTGATTTGCTGTCTGCTAAACGTTAAGTCCACGCTCCACCAGCCGGCAGCCTTAGCAGATATTGTTCTATTTTTTAGAAAGGACCAGCATCAATAATTGAATACATAAACAGCTCCTGTCTGTTGAAGCATTTGAAGTTCCTGCGCAATCTTAATAATAATTCAATTAATGCGGAATGCATTTTGGCCAGGGAAATAATGTTAACGATTGCTTCGGTAGTTAGCTTTGGAAGGAATACACAAAGGAGAGATTACTTGGTGAAAGAGAAAATGATGTGAAAGATGGAGGGTAGATAAATTACTTGAGAAAGGGAGGAAGAAAGTGGGACAGAAAGTGAATAAATATAGATATTTATTTCATAAAGTATCTAGATATACTTTCAAATTCAATACGGAATGTGTATCATTATAGTGTATGAACATATGAATGAAGTAGATAAATATAATAGGGACGAGATTAAAAATATATAAGACAAAGAACCATTAAAAAGAGTTGAGGATCCTTAAAAAGGAAAGAAAAGAAATTCACAATTTGTAAGGGATTTAATAAAATGGTTAGGAATAAATTCGACGCAAAAAATAAATAAAATGAAGGAAGTAAGCAACTGTATATTAATGAAATTTCATTAATAACATAGATAAAAATAATATTGATATATGTTTGCGTATAGATTGTCCAATCATAGGTACCTAAGCAATATCCTGTCTTATATTAAAGCTAAATATTTTCTCCTGATTTCTCATTCTAAGCATGAGGTCATTTCTGTTATATTTATTACATAGTCAAAGTAATAATGCAAATATTTATAGTTACAACTTGTCGAATACAGATTTGCTCCAATATTAGCTATTAATCATCAAAAAATGAATTCAACTTTGTGTTTTATATTATGGTAGCATCTTGGTACTTTAATAGTGTGCGTTTCGTTGATTAAAACATAATATTGTTATAATCAATATTTTTTATTTATAAAGCGACCATTTGTTTTACTTCTGTTCAATTCTACATAGTTTATAAGGAAAGGGGGAAAGAATATTATATTCATTTATCTGCCCAGAATAGCATTTTATTGTTATTATTTTCAATTTTTTAACGGAATCATTATCCACTAATGACTCAATAAACATTTTTTCAATAAGAAAACTTCAACATATTAAAATACAAGCTAAAAAATTCTAGAAAACATTTATATTAATAAATTCAACCAGGCGGAGTGAAAAGTCTTGCCAGCATATTTGTCTTCTTTCCAGAATACTTGAGTAAAGCCCAAAGTACGCTCCGATTTTCATAAAAACAAAAGACCCTTGAATCATTCCGTAAACAAAACAGCTAATTTATCGAAGTTATCTTTGATTTAAATCACCCTATTCTTTGTAACCTGCGTTCGTGTTTCTCGGATCCTTTTTTTTTTTCTTCTTTTTTTCTTTCACGATCTTTTCTCAAGAAAAATTTCTTCTCTTACACATTTTGCAAAATCTCCGAAATACTTGGTTCACACATAAACAATTTCATAGTTCATCTACATAGATAATCTAAATATAGCATACAATAACAATAAAATTTTATTTATTTCCTTACTTCAAAATCATAATATAAATAATGTTTGAATTTTTTATAAGAATTAGGAATAACTAACTCATTTATTGAACATATGTTCTTAATTTTATCTAACAATGACGCAGAATGGTTTTCCGTTAAGCAACATATTCACATTTTGTTAAACTATAGATAGAAATGATTAGACAGAGAAAAATAACAGTTTAATTCCAAGATTATTTTTGGAATAGTTATTATGAGAAGTTCGGTATCAACAATTTCTTTTCTTTCAGGAAATTTAAAATATATATATATATTCAAATCAAGATATCTTTTTTTTACATTGTATATGTTAGCACTTCTGATAAACTGTGTTATACTGGAAAATTCATTTTTGTTTAATAACATATTTAGCATGATAGCTTTATTAACACAATTCCAATAAACTATTCCAATTTCATGATTGCGATGTTCTGGTTTTAAAATAATTATATTGTACTAGCAATACGATGTTTATATTTTTCTAGTAATTTTAATTGGATAAATATTGTTTGCATAAATTATCTTTATGTAAATATTGTTGAGTCAGAAGAGTAAAGAATAATAGTTAAGCGCCATCTTAAAAAATTTAGTAATTCTTTTAGAGATAATTTTTAATATTTCTTACTCACGATTAATATTATCATTATTTGATCTATAAATTATTTAATAACAATTAAAACATCTTTATTTGAATGATTATGGTTAAGATACTCAATCTGAATATTTCATTATATTGTACTTAGCGCAATTATTAACAAATTAACAATCAGTACTAAATATTTAGGAATGACAAACAATATTTATGGCATCACATTTCATCACAAGAAAAAAATATGCATACATAAATTTTAATTAAGTGGCACATTGTAGAGTTTGATAAAAAAAAAAAAGAAGTTTTTAATACAAACAGCACAATTCAAACCAAAACAAGCGCATGAAAGTGCATAAATAATTATTGTGAATATAATCACACAAGATATATGGTATTAAAATTGCCATATTTTTTTTTATTTTATTAAGTAACACTATAAAAATGAAACCTCGTGACCTATCAGTGTTTTTCGATTAAGCAGCAAGTTAGAAACATGTTTGATGACTTAGAGCCATGTAAGGAAAAAACGCACAAGGGGATGATAGTAAACAAGAACTCGATTTGTTATCACTTTATTTTTATTTCATACGAAAAGGTATAATCAAAGAAATTTGGAAATGTTTTAAAAATAAAGTGAATATATTTTAAACTTACCGGGATCCATATCAGCTTCTTTAACCAACTTAAGTAAGAACAGGAGAAATAAAAGTATCAGAAATAACAGGAAAAGAATTATTTTTTTCATTTTTTATGTAGAATTAAAGCTAGCTAATTAATTTCCACTCGGTATTAATAAGTGCAAATCTGACTATCAAAATTCAGGATTCCAAATTATTAATCATATTATTGCCAGCAAGTCTAATGATCCAGGGAAGCTGGTCATTAGTACAACAATATGAAGGAGAAGTTTGTATTAAACTCGCTTCTGGTAAGCTAAAATGATAATGTGTGATTGGCGATTCTTTATAAATAATATTTAACCGATGTCTCTGAGAATTCAAATACCAGAACAAGTGGTATGTTTCTTTTATAAACACGCATATAATAAAAAGTTACAAACAAACCACCCACACACGCAAATAAACATTTCTCTCAAAATTCTAGATTAGAGAATAGGAGGAATCATTATAGAAATCGAATTATCGAATGCATTAAATCTATACAATGAAACAGAATATGTTCAAGAAATTGAATACTACAGCAAGTGGATTTCTATCTAGATTAGCTACTCTATCTAGATTAGACACGCATGCTACTAACAATTACAGGACAATAGGATTGTTTATACACGCAAACATGTGATAAAGAGTCGTTTTCATGCTTGTAATTTGAGCGTTAGATAAGACTTCATTTAATATTTATGGGCATCGATCAGGAAGTCTATATTTACGACACATCCCATTGTAATTTGACAATTAGATTCAGTATCTAAAAAAAAAAACAGGTGTTTTTTTCTTGGGCCTGGAATAATGATGACAAGCCATGTAAAGGTAGTGAGCACAATAATGAGCTTAATTACAACCCCAAAAAAAGTAAGTATTGCATGTAGGCTATAAAAAAAAGGCTTTCATCAATATTTCTACAAAGGACATTAAACTAATGCTTAAGTCCAATTCATATACTTAGCAAAATCAATAAAAACATCATCAAGCGATTGTCATAAAGATAGAAATGAATTTTTGTAGCTTTATATGTTGTGTTAAACTGCAGAGAGCCAGATCGGTCTTCGATATTTTGCAACACACGAAAAAAGTAAATAATACTTTTTGCTGCGTAATTTTTGTTTTCAAGTTTTCAATATTTGTTGTTGTTTTCGCTTCAAGCCCAGTTTGAAAATAGCTTTAACAGATTAAGTCCAAAGTAAATATACCTTTGGGATATTCTAAAGTAGGTCGGAACTATTTATTGGCTGCCTTTTCTCCTGAAGATAAGAAAGCGAGAACTTTAAAGAATGACAGAATGCTAGTATTTTATGATGAATATGACACTTCTACTTAGGTTTTCATTTTTAAACTTTCTATTATATAAAGATGAGGGGGGGGGGAGGGTTAACCTGCGGTTTTCTTTTAACCTGCAAATTTATTTGAACTTTGAGTCATCAATCTAATATGGGAAAGTAAAAACTGAAAAATAATAATATCTACAAATTTTTAAACTAAAATATGAATGACTCAAAGAAAAATTACCTTTGTACGTACATTTATAATAGTACTTTTGAATTTTGAATTTGAAAAAATAAGTAATTCAATACTAAAACTCTAAAAATTTATATATGTATTATAAATTAGGAATATTAAACGTGTTTCATATTTTGAACAATTTGCTTTGTTTCCGTCACGTAAATGTGTCAAAAAATACCGAGGATTTGAGAAAAATGTATTGCTAGATAGCTGGAATTAGTATACACATCTTTTTAGCAACTAATGTTGTTAAATTTTAGTTTAGAATGTTATAAATTTTATTTTAGATAGATTTATTATACATAGTTTTTATTTAGATAATATTGTTAAAATTTATTGCTAGATAGCTGGAATTAGTATACACATCTTTTTTAACGAATATTATTGTTAAATTTTATTTTCAGAAATTAACAACATTAATGTTATCTTCTTCATTTAATTACAATATAATTTCTCTAGTTTTTAACACTGCCATATGCATTATTTATATTTGAAGGAACCATCCACATATATATATATATATATTTACTTATTATTTTTTGTTCCTTAAAATATTGTTTCATTACTTTATCAAGTGTCATAAAATCACAAAAAAAAACTACATGATATTTCTTATACATTTCTTTAAATGACGCATTAGAAAAATGCACGCGCGCAGAATTCACAATATAATTCCTTATCGTGCAATTTACTACAGCTTCTGTTCTAACGATAAAAATAAGCCGCACCTTTTAATCGAGCAATGAACCAACTATTACTACTTTGTCAATCATTCAAAGCAGGTGATTGAAGGTTTCAAAATCATCTTACCTTTACGCAGAGCCAAAATTCCGGAATAGGGACAAAATTGCAGGGAAAGCATCAGATAGGGAATGACAGTAAACAAAGCAGCCTACCCGGTTTTATGACATTCGAGGACTGTAAATGACGCGCATGCGCGACGGAGGAAGAAGATAGGGAGAGAAATCCTGGAAGAAAATGATGAAAAGCATAAAATTTCGCTCGCCAGCTTGTTGAAATTATTAGATAGGAAAGACAGCTACGCTTGTCTGAATAAATCTAAAAACGGTTGACATCCATAATTAGACAGCCAAATGCTTTTGTGAGGGTTTTAAGGAGAGAGCGCTGACGTGAAGTGAGCATTAAATAACGGAGAACACGTTAAAATAACCGATTAGAATACTGAAAGGCATAATTCCCGTTCTGTTGACTGTATCGTTACGCGGGGGAAAGGATCAATGGCTTTATTGTAACGGGTAGTTTCTATTCTGCAGGGACTGTATCGGAAATGCAGGGTTATTTAATGCGTCCCAAAATGGAAAAAAAAAAATCTCCTCTACTTAAAATCTACCTCTGTCAACTGATCCCCATCATATTTTACTAGAGCTAAAAGCTTAGTTATTTAACATTCTACATGTAACAATTGAGCGGGGGTGCTACTGATAATTCTGCACTGCAGAGACTATTTCATAGGCGTGTGGCTATTTCTAGTATCGCAAAATCCAGATGATTCTCCTTTAATTTCACAAAGATGCATAAAATAACGAACGATTTAAAGGACTTATATTTGCAAAATCCAACGTGAAACTGAAGTTGTTGTGTTAAGAATGTATCGTTTTTTAATTGCATTGCATCATAAAATATTTCCTCTAAGTTTTTGGTGCTACCAAAAATTAAAATATGCAATTTAAAGAGGTTTATAATAACTCCTTCGCATGCAATGACGAGTCTGACTCTCACATGGGATTGGTGAATTTTTAATTTTAAATTTGCAATTAAATATTAAGTAATTTGAAATGCAAAAATCGATTTAAAACGCAACAATTTCACAAATTCAAAAATACTATTTTAGAGACTTAAAGGATAATAAATATCCCAAATAGTCAAATGCCATTTAATTAGGGTGTTAAAGAAATTCGTAGGTCAAAAGGATAAAAGACTCTGTATTTATTATCGGGAAACTCTGCATGAAACTAAAATCATAGATCAGGGCTTCTTAATTATGGATTTCGATCTCAAATGTAATCATGTATGTGTATTTTCGAATTGCGACAATCTTAACTGAAGTATTCAATTTAGTAAAAATCGAGAAAAATACCAATTCATGGAATCAATATAATTATTCTGAATATATTGACTAAATTTTAAAAAAATACAAGTTGCTTATCCCGGGTTCATTGCTTAAAAATCTATTATATTTTTCTATTTAACTCTTTGAACTGCGAATTTATTTTATCTCTTAATTAACTCACGCGTTTTATTTTAGACATTTATTGTTATTTCTATTAATATGAAAACGGAAAATGAACCTAAAATATTAAAGTATTTCCAAATGTTTTTATCTTTTAAATTAATTGCAACATTAACTTAAATACATATTTAAACATCAACCATTCTGTTTTTCAATGCAAGTTTCTGGCGTATCAGTTTGCCATTAAAAAAAAACAACGCTGCAAACGGATCGCAGAAAAAATTTACGCACAGACATAGGGTCGAGAAATCCATTTTATTCTCGAAACGGAATCTCGAGAAAATAAACTCGAAAAAACAAAACAAAATAACAGAACCGAACAAACATAATGAAAACATATATCAGATATTTGAAAATATCTTATGCATTGCATAGAAAAATAGCAATAATAAATCAAGACTCATTTTCTTGGCGACTGAATATTACATAAAATCAATTATGATTTCAAAAAAGCTGTTCAATTTATAAATCGATTTCTTCATCATATCTCGCCCTCCATGAGTCTTTGTTGAGGAAAAGCGGAGACATGTTTACTTTGTTTATAATATTATATATATTTATCTTCACATTATATATTTTTGTAAAATGTAGAATATAAAATGTAACATTTTCTCCATCCATTTTTAGATATCCGATTGCCTTTTGCTATCTTATTAAGGAAAGGCGTAAGCCTAACTTCGGAAATTTCAGTTCAGATAACCAGGTCTTCAAATATTTTGTTTCAAATGATGAAAGCATATCGTAATTTTTATTTTAAGCAAAACTTTTTTGGATTTTACTCACCGTTTTGAATCAGCTAAGAGAATGCGCTGATGTAAGAAAATGTAATGACATCCCATCTGCTTTACTGGAAGATGTGGAAGATATTGGAAGATTTTTCTAAAGATTTTCTATCAGTGGAGTAGTGTGGAAGTATGTAAATTCAAGTTTGGTCTCACTCATGTGTTATCTGAAATTCTGCAATCTCCGGGCATCCATTTTATAAATCTAATATAATGAAATAAATACACATTCTTAAACATAATAAGAATAATAAAATATATATATTTCAGGGAAGTTTTTGAAATCTACGACATTTTATGCCATCATCTCATGTGTAAAATTAAAAACTTACTGAATAGTAAATTAATAAAAGCAATTAATGAAATTAAATTAAAAAGTTATTAAACGACAAATTACTGAAAAGTAATAAATGAAGTAAAATCTAAAAGTTGTTAAAGTGCAAGTTATTAAAACTAATAAATATTGTAAATTAAAAATTTTATTAAAGCAGAAATTAATTTAAACTAATTAATGAAATGATCCAAGTCTCCTCATACCCCATAGCTGTTGATCAATTGATCACATTTGATTCGATTAAGTTTCAAAATAGATTATTTTAAATGTAACATAAAAGGTTTTACTCCCTAACATTTTCTTAAATATTTCTTAGAATAATAAATTTAATGAAAATTACGCAACAATTAATTGCTTCTTGAATAAATGAAATCACAAAAATGAATCTCCTTCGAGGATGATCAAACAACTGTGAACTTAGAGGATGTGTAACAGGAAGGAAGCAGGAAGCTAACCATACTTAAATTCACTTCATTGTTTTTTCAGACTTCTTCAAAAGGAGCGATTCGACACCACATTTGATATAACTATTGGATTTTTTTTCTAAATCCTAATATTAAATCGTTGAACTGTTAATAAAAATTTCTGTTTTGAGTAGATAAAGTAAGCTTGTTAATTTATTTGTAATGAAATTTATTTAATTAATTTTGATTAGATTTAATTAATTTTTAATTGATTTTAATGAGATTTATTAAATTCAATTGATTTCAATTAGATTTAATTCATTTTACTGTGCTCTAACTAATGAATTAATTAATGAATTTTTACTCTAATATTTTTAATAAATTAAATTTTTATTAGAATGTTGAGATTTTTTTTCTATTTATATAGTAGAAAAACTACGCTATTTTTGAAAAAATTATCTTTCAAGAGATAAAAATGACATTGTAAATATTTTTCAGTGACTATGTACTTCGCTTTTCGTCTTTTCTTTCAAGTAATAACAAAAACAAAAAATATACAAATTGTAGATATCACGCTTATAATTTTTCTTTTCCTGCAAAAAGATTAATATTTGATAAAGTACTCATTCTTTTCTTCTTTTTTCCATGCTTTGGTACTTCCGTATACCCTTTTTTTATTTCATATGCAATAAATTTATAAAGTAAACCATTTTTAATGTTTGGCGAGAATTTCTTGATTGTTGTATTAATTATAACTCAAATTTCCACAGAATATTAAATAATAACCACCTGTGAAATGTATTCGCATAAAAATACTGCATTAACCCTGTCCCTCCGGTTACATAGAAATCGAGCCTGAATACAACACAGTTATGAAATTAGAAACCAATTACTAATTAATAGATTCGGTACAGATAGTTAAAATTTACAATGTAAGCATAATTTCATACGCAAAATTTAATCGGAATCAAGCTACTGCATAGCAAAATACCATTTATTTTGGAAAAATGCCGAATTAGAATTTATTTTCTGTGAAATGCCGGCCGTTTTGGTTCGATCTACTAATGATCAATCAAATTACACTTTGACATGGAAAACATACAAAACAGCATTTTTATGGCTTTCAACAGATTTAAGCTCGAAAAACCTATGTTTCTTCTCCTCTCTCTTAAGCCTGCCCAATATCCAGTAAATGATATGGTGGGATGTTTTGGGTGGTCAACTCGACATAAAGCCATAAAAATGCTATTATGTATTTTTCCCGTAATTGTTGCTTTTGATGGCAATTCGATTGGACTATGAAAGCGCCACTATATCCAATTGCCTCATACACTCAGGACGGATTTCCGACTACACAGATGCTTAGGGTTGGTCTATTAAAGGGGAAGGGCGGGAGAGAACATCGGTGAAAAAGAATCATTAATATAGTTGTCAAGTAAATACGAAATACAATTTTTTGATAAAAGATTAGGATGATTGTGGGCCTAATCACTGAATTGTTAAAATCATTAATAAAAATATAAGTAATTAATTTTTTAATATTATATTGGAATATTAACTTTTCATTAATGGTTATGCTATATTCCACTTGGTATATCCTGTAAAAAAATAAATGAAATATAATATTTCTTTGAAATTTATAATTTTTGTATAATCTTTCAAAATATTTAATATTTATACTTGCAAGTAAAGGAATTGTTAATTAATAATTAGGGTTGCTTTTTCAAAACTTTTATTTCTCTAATCATTGTCCTCCATAATGCATTATTAAAAAGATACAAAAAAATAAGCACATTTTCACGCACAAAGTTCTAAAAAAAAAAAAAAAAAAACATTAATATGCTGATGAAGACATAAAAGTGTTGTGATGAGAAAATAAATTAACCAGTTATTGAAAGAAAGATCTCATAAAATGGACTGCCTGGGGCCACAAGATGTCGAATTCTACCATTGGCCCCATGCATATTAAATCCATAGAAGGTTAAACGCACTCTTTTTGCATGGAGAGGAAATCTGGAACAAGATTGCTGTGATCGTGATCATGATCCACACACAATCTGTGTTTCGTCTTAAAATAGTCCTTGTATAGCCTCAAAATGGAGTGTCGCTCTCGTATGCGCTAAAAGTTTTGTCTTTTATAATATTATAATATTATATATTCATCTTAATGTTACATAAAGCTTCAATTTTTATGAAATTAGATTTCAAATCCTGGGAAGTTTATAAAAGTATGCACCTGAAGAGGGATATAATTTTTAATAAAAAATTTTTGTTGTTTGCAATCGTAATCATTTCCTTATTTGCATTTAATGAGAGTTTCGGAATATGCTTCTTTAAAAAAATATTTCGTATTCTTTAAAAATGTCCAGCGTATATTAAGAGACCTGCTTTTTCAACCTCAACTAGGAAAGATAAGAGATGTTGAGGAAGAGTTTAAAATTCGAAGAGCAAAGGAAGTACCTACGGCTAATCTGAGATATTAGTCCTTTACTAATTGCAACAATGGAAGTATGGTCTTACTCATGTTATCATAACTGATATTCAAAAGAATTGCTATGAGAATTATTCAATAAAATAACGTAATTATGTTATGTACATGATAAAAAAAATTGAAAAAATTATAAGAAATAAAGTTTTACTTTCCTTTTACAAGGTACCTATAAAAAACAAAAGGATGCTATATGGTGGAATCAAAGTCTTAACATCATGCGGAGTAAAACTAGGGCCATTAGAAGAAGGTATCAAAAAATCATGGAGCCTCAAGAAAGGAAGAAATGGCAAATAATCTACAAGAAATAATTAGTCAAATATAAAAATATGATTCTTATTGCGAAGAAGGATTGTTTCAAAGAATATCTTGGCAACATAATACAAAAAAGTCATACGGAAAGGTTAAGAATATCATAAAAGACAAACAAATCGAAATAAAGATTGTACAAATTATCAGAGATAATGGTGAATCAACAAACAGTTACATCGAGAGAGTATCTTGAAGAAACATTTCCCATTTATAGATCAATTGATCGATGCCGTAAGTACAAAAATGATTGAAACAGGCCTCGTTGAATTTTTCCCAACTGAAAATGTTCTAACAAGTATAAAAAAAAAAAGGGTGCTTCGGATTATGATGGCTGGAGAGTTGAGCTTATTCAAGAATTATTTTTTGCCAACAAAACTTGGTTTACTAAATTATACAATATCCATCTACAACAAGAATTTTTCCAATAAATTGAAAAATAGCAGATGTGATATTAATACCAAAGGAAGGAAAAAACTTCAATGACTATAGGTCTTATAGACCAATCTGCTTATTACCTGTTATGGGCAAAATACTTGACAAATTAATTACAAGGAGTTTATCCTACCATTTAGAAAAGGAAGAGTTGTTGCATAAAAATCAATCTGGTTTCCGCAAGAATAGCGGTACCAATGATGCTTTAAAAAGTATTATTAATTATATTTATGAAGCAAAAAAATCAAAATAAGATAACATGTGCAATCTCGTTGGACATTTCGAACTGAGTTCGATAGGTGGACTTAAAAAACCTTTTAAAAAAATATTGTAGACTTGCCTCGCTGAGTCACCTGTTGGAAAACTTTTTAAGCTAAAGAAAGATATTGTTATCTGACGGAGCAAAGTGGGAATATAATCAAAGAGTCCCTCAGGGATCTACTCTAGGTCCAATCCTGTGGCTTCTGGTTATTATCGAATTTTTGGTTGAATAGCGAAACAAATTATTGTCCAAGCCTATGTGGATGGTATTATTATTCTTATGAAGACAACCGCATCTTACTTATTTACTGACAAAAGTTTTTTAATTATGAGGAACCTCGAGTAGTGGGTAAATAGATACAACTTGAAAGTTAATAGGAATAAGTCTGTTTACTCTATTATCAAAAATAGAAAAGACATAACACACTTCCCCGGAATTAAGCTCAATAATCAAAGATTAATTTACTCTAAAAATATAACATATTTAGGTATTATCTTTGATCCTAACCTTTCGTTTTTGCCACATTTAAATTTAGACCAAGACAAAGTGATTAAATTACAAGAAAAATTGCGTAGAATAGTCCGCCTTACTTGGGGATTAAAACTAAAGGTAATTAAACAGATATACTTGGATGTCATTAAAAAAATAATTTTTAATGGAAGTAAGGTTTGGTATAGGAATATTGTTAAAATAAATAACAAACTACTCAGTATTTAGAGGCAACCATTATTATCCATTACTAAATGTTACGGTATAGTTTCAAACGAAGCATTACAGGTATTAAGTGGATGTCCTCCAATCGATATTAAAATATAGCTCACGAATCCAGTGTCTGAAATTATTAGACAACACAAAATATTCGAATATTCTGATGGAGCAATAAACCTCAACTATGTAACAATGGAATCTTCGTGGGAAGTATTAAACATTGAATGGAGTTATTTTAATGAAATAATGGTTGGAATTCAAATATACACAGAAGGCTCCAAAATGGAAGGACGAGTTGGCTGTGCCTTTGTCATTTTTCAGAATGGTATTGAGACAGATTATGAAATGTTCAGGCTTAATGACGAAACTACAGTCTTTAATGCTGAACTGCTGTCCATTATAAAAGCATTTGAATATATTGTTTATAAAAAATGTGTAAATGTTAGCATAATATCTGACTCAAGATCTGTTTTGGAAACTCTTCAAGCATCTAACGAAGAGAGGAAATTAATACGGGATTTAAAACTAAAATTTTTAATTCAAATCTTAATATCAAGATTATGTGGGTGAAAGCACACAAAGGCATTATTGGAAATGAAAGTGCGGATTACTGAGCCAAGGAGGCCACAAGGAAAGAAGTAATTGATTATTGCTTTAGATCTTCTACAATACAACTAAAGACAGAAGTAAAAAATGAAATAATGGAAAGATGGCAAACCAGATGGCAGGACTCGAACAAGGGAGAATGGACAAAAACGTTCATACAAAAAGTTAGTGTAGATAGATTATATGGTGATTTCTATATCAACCAAATTATTACTGGTCATGGGACTTTTAGAATTCATCAAGCTAGACTTTTTGGCAAATCGTCGGAGTGTATTTGTAGAAAGGCCACGGGGACCATACTTCACGTCATTGTGAACTATGGGATGATCTCCGCAGTAATTTGGACTTAAAAATTCTGATTAAAATCCCACCTTTTAGAGTCGGTGTCTCCCAATTATTGGCCAAACTACAACAACTGGAAATGGCAGATTTGAACTGAACTTTGTATATATGTAAATAGTTTATAGTCATTTTTTTAAAGTACCTATAGATAATTGAGTTTTTTAATTAACTATATAAAATTATTTATTGATTTGATGGAATTGTCAAACTATTATAGTTTTCGAATTTTGTATCTGAATGAATATTAGAGTTTTATTGTATATAAGTTAATGTAAGTATAAATTGCAGTAGCAATATTTGAATAATGTTGATATCAAAGTGTATAACCCGTATGGTAACTGTTTATGTAGAGAATGATATAGATAGATATACAGGGTGGTTATAATTAAAGTTACCCTGTTTAGACCTACGTAATGTCCGCTCTAGTGGAAGGATGTCGACGAAACTTGATACTTAGGTTGTGTGGATCATGGGGAACAGAAATATGCAATAAAAAAATTAGTTCAAATTTCGGCCGATAGATGGCGATTTTTATGTGCGATAAAGGCCGTTATTCAAATTTAGAGTAGTACTCCCTGCCGCAAAATCATTCTTTGCCATGCCGTTAGAGAAGAAAGGAAGAACTTTACTGATAAAGTTGTTTTATAAGAACAGCAGTAATTTGTCAGCTGCACTGCGAGAATATCGGTTCTTGAAAGACTTACGGAAAGGGCCTATGTCCTGGCAGGCTTTGAAAATGATGATTATTAAATTTGAAGAGACTGGAGAGTTGGGTGTGGTAAAAGGAAGAGGACGGAAAGGAATTTCAAATGAAACTGCGGAAGAAATCGCTTTTGCCGTGGTCAAAAGAGCGTCCGCAATATTCTTCATCAAGTGCTAGAGCGGTGGCACGTGATTTGTCACTCCCTTGGTCTACAGTACGAAAGGTTCTTCGATCCATTGTAAAGTGGTATCCATACAAAATCTATCATATGCAAGCGCTGAATCCTGCAGATCCGGAGAAAAGGAATCAATTTGCTAGAATTTTTTTAGCCAGAATAGCCATTGACAATTCATGGCCTTGGAACATTTTGTGGTCGGACGAGGCTCTTTTTAAGATAGACGGAGCTGTTAATACTCAGAACTGTGGCATATGGGGTACTGCAAGTTCTAATGATGTGCATGAATAGTCTCTACATCCTGATTACGTTATTGCATGGTGTGGTTTTACTGCTGATTTCATTCTTGTTTTTTTTTTTTTGAGGAGAACACTTCTCATGGCCCTCCAAGGTGTTCCATTACCGCGACCTTCTTGAGCATTAAGTCATTCCTGCGTAACAAGAATGAGAATGTTTAGGGACTACTGTCTTCATGCAAGATGGTGCACCACTTCGCATTGCTCGCCCAATGACGGTATTGTTTCGTGCCCACTTTAAAGATCAACGGGTAATTTCAAGAAGTTTTCCAAACGCATGGCCTAAGCATTTTCCGGACTTGAATCCCTGTGATTTCTGGTTGTGGGGATTTCTGAAAGATCGTGTCTATGGAGAAAGCATATGGACTCTGCATGAATTGAAAGCACGTATAACACGTCATGTTGCTGCAATTGATCGAGAAACCCTTCTGAAGTGCCACTGTTCCATTCCACGCCATAACATGCTTGACGTAAATGGAATGCACATTGAACGTATATTGTAATTAAATAAAGTTTGTAAGTTCCAAATTGTGTTTTTTGTTTTTTAGACGCCGCCTTCTCACCTGGCGGCCGAAATTTGAACTAATATTTTTTATCTCAGATTTCTGTTCTCCATGATCCATACAACCTAAGTATCAAGTTTCTTAGACATCCTTTCACTAGAGCGGACACTACGTAGGTATAAACAGGGTAGCTTTAATTATAACCATCCTGTATATTGTGACTAGTTAAATCGTATTAATATTATTTGTATTGATGAAAAGTATAACTACTGGAATGGAAATTAAATAAGTATAACTATTGAAATAGGTTAGACTTGAAGTAAAACATGGAGACAGTAATATATAATTTTCAATTTTAGCAACTAGTATGTGGAATATAGATACTAGATAAATTGTCTAACAAGTGTTAGTCCTGCGCCTTCGCGCTGTGGGGTTGCTTCACGGCGACCCATCGTTTTATCTGAATGGCTTCGTCTAGGATGGACTGTAGGTATGTCTTTCCTTTTACAATAAACTATTTACTTAAAGGTTAAAAAAAGCTATTAGGGTCAATTTTCTTCGAAAAGAGGAATAAGAATTTAAAAATAAGTAATTACATCTCTGATCGCTAGAACTATATAGCTTGCTTGGCTAAGTCATATGAAATTCTTTATTTTCGTCTTTTTTAGATGTAAATTCAATATTCATTAAATGCAACCATTAAGTGCGAAGAACAGTTTTTTGACCAATCGATGCTCTTTTTTAAAAAATACTTAATTTCCTAAAAAGTTCATTTGCACAGTTACCCCCAAGGGCGGGTAATTTCGCGCATTGTGTATGTGCGTGTGTGTGTGGGGGGGGGGATTTGCGCATGTGATTTTGGGCTAAAAGTTTGTAAATAAGAACGTTGCTGTTCCTTAAAAATGTATAAGCATAAATATTAATGCAGTTTGATCTATACTTTGTATACTTCATATACTTTATTAAAATAAAGAACATTATTAAACGAATTTAAGATAATGAACTTAAAATTCACATTATTCTCACACACTCTCAATCTTTATGCATTCCACCAAAGCAAACTGAATAACTAAGCTTTTCATCTTTGAATTTGCAAAACTTAGGTTCCTGCTACATTACTTTGGAAATATTATTCACTGAAAAAATCACCCCCACTTTTCAAGGTCACTAAGATTTCATTTCCGTGCCTTCTTGCAAGAAATAGTTTCTCAGACACTTCAATTGTTGTTAATCCTGTTTCATCTATATTGTAGATATATTTTTTGAGGAAATTGTAGTTTTCAAAATTTTTAAAGTTATTTTCGATTGCCTCCTCGACTCGAGTTTTCTTATGATATGAATAAATTGAATTTAAGGAATAACACCAACCCATCCTTATTGATTATTTTCGTCGTTTTACTACTAAATCAGTTTTGATGTGGTTTGGGTTCAGCATAATTATTCTTCAATATTCGGATACTGAATAAACTTCTTACATTCAATATCCCGACTGATTTCAATGCATGTTCAGAGAGTTCTTGTTCTGAAAAAAAAAGAAGGGGGGGGGGAACTGTTTAAAACGATTTTCCGAAAGATTGTATATTTTATTTTGTCTCTTATAAGGCGGATTCAGGAATTTCAAAAGATTCTACTTCTACTGATTTTCTAACCCTCGCCCATCGTAAAACCGTTTCAATAGCTGTTTTCATTTGTTGTCTAGAATGCGCGGTAGTACTGGGTACTACCGCGATCGCGCATCAGTTGACATGTCGCGTGGGATTCTCCCACAGAGACTTTATTCATTCAACAGGCCTCATTCAGAGTGAAAATGGATAAATTGATTCAAAAAATGGTCTCTTCAAAAGCACTGGGTATGACAATATTTGCAGAGGGGATTTTTTATTATTTCTCACAAAAGAAGGCTTGCCTTAAAATCCAGTGGCTCGAATTTCTATGGAAAGCGTCGACTCCTTTCAATGTTCTTGTATACTGCACCAGTGTGGAGAACCAGTGTGTGTGTGGGGGGGGTCTAACCTGCTAACATATCCCTTCCATACCGCAGGTAAGTGGTCCAAAGCCATCTTCAATTCTTTTGAATACCGAAAACAGCTGTGTGTGAAATTGCCCACTGGGCGGTATTCTTTTGTTCTGCCTATCCCTTCTCTCCTATTCGGTATAAAAAAAGAATTAAAAAAAGAAAAAAGAAATACGAAAAGCTTGCGGAGCCATTGAGTTGTACACGAATCATGAAGTCACTTTTTGACCTAGCTAGAAATAAAAGGAAAATATTCATGTAATGGGGGAAAAAAAAGTTAAAACACATTAAGAAATTTTTTTGGTAAGTTAGGAAGTGGCTTGGTTGATACACATATCCAATGCTCTCTTTCATTTATTCATTCACTGATTCGATTTGCACATTTTATTTGAAGACTAGATACAAAAATGTATTAGAAATAACCATCTCCAGATTAATTTTATTTCCTGTGATATAGCGACCCATTATTAAAAAAGAGACGTCATAATGTTAACTGCCTACACCCCCGCGAATACCTAAATCCTCAACCGCATATGGTTACACAGAAACGTTCCGGTTCAACATGTTTGGATATACTGGTAGCTGAGCCATATAAATGATGGTTAAAAAAATCAATTTTACTTTAAAAACCTTATAAGAAACTAACAGTTTTATTTTAAAAATTTACGCTTCAAAATTTCAAAAAGGAAATGGTTCACAGAATAATTGTAAAATATGCAAGCTTTCTCAAAGGCAATAAAATAAATATCCGTGTTATGAAATTAATCTGCAAAATTGTATCTTCAAAAATGATTGAAGCAGTCATTTATAAAAGTTGTACAAGCAAATATAAATGTTTCGTGGCCAAGGTAAATGATATATAAATGAAAAGATTGTAACGGTATGAACATTTTATTATAAAGTGTATACAAAAAAAATGTCCAATAATCAAATTAAATGTAATCTTGGACTTTTCTATTACATTTATGGACATTGCATCTTTTTCAATTGTAAGCATTGTAAATTCTGACTGATTTCTATGAATAATAGACAAACCTTTTCAAAAATTTCGAATCGGTTTCTCTTAAGAACTGAAATTAAAAATTCAGTTCTTTGCTTTTCGAGGTGTCTTATAAAATCTTTTCCAGACGCAGTATACTTACGGCATCCTCCATATAGCCACTGAAAGCTTTGCATATATATAACATTATATACAAGAGCTCTGAATTAAGGTAGTGTTCAGTTTTCAAAATATACATGAATTTTATTGCGATTGGGGAAGGAGGGTGAAGGTGAGGGTTACCATGCCGAAAGTATCACAATACAAAGAGAAAATATTTGTAGAAAATAATAAAAAAATGCACTGAAAAATATTAATATAATGCAGATAATTTCACTTTTAAAGCCGAATTGAGGGATCGAGGAAATAATCCATGCCAATGATGGTATTTACCCTAGTTTACAGTTTTGATTATTTGTCTTATTCTTCTTTCAGTCATATACAAGAATTTTCTTTTACTTCATGCTATTTTCAAAGGAGATTTTTTTTTAAAAAAAAATGAGAAACTAAACAGGAAGGAAGGGGAAAGATCAGATAACATTTGGAAACAAGAATGCTCCAATGTTTAAGAATGCAAAACTTGGGTCCAGTAATAGTAGGGACGGATTATCATACAGGAAAAGTAAATATCTGCCTAAGTATATCTCGTGAAATAGGTGTCTCCAAAAGTAAGCTCCATGACTTTGGAGGAAGGGGCCCGATACCTCGAGATTATTTGGAAGGCAGAAGGTACTTTCAACGTAATCTAACTTTATGCTTTCATTTAATTTACAAGAATCATGTATGCGAACTTATTAAGTTAAAACCAAGAACCATTTAAATCTCTGAGCATTATTCTTAGAATTTTTTTCATAATTTCAAATTTGCCTGCAGATCGATATATCAAATGTTCACAAATTTGTCAGTCTATGTTTTCCGCCTTTGACAAAATCTGTATGAAAAATATCTAGTTTATACTAAAAAATATTTTAGATTTTTTTTTTTTACAATTTTGTTTAAAATTATTTTTAAATTTAAGTGTGCTTATACGTCAGTCACTGATTCCAAATTTTGATTTTGAAGATGAACCTCAATTAAATGTTTTGTTATTTCAATTATTTATGACATTTAAAAATTGTTAATATAGAAATTAAACAGAAGTGAATGCAAAAAACCTAGTTTTGGATGAGGATGTGAGGGACTCTCTAAATTTGCATTAATTAAGGGCTCCTATAGGTTTAATCCTGTCCTGGTTAATAGTAATGCACTTTATTCTATGAAAAAACGCATGAATGCCACTCTAGTCTAACTACTTAAGCAAGCAGCATAAAAATTATTATGATGATATCTTATCGCTAATTTTAAACCGACACGTCCAATCAAGAGAAAATCCCAAAAATCGTGTATAAATGCTCAATTTGTATTTTAAGTTCATTTATTAAAATCTATATTGCTAATTTCACAGCAGCTAAAAATGCCAAAAACTCTTGAAAAATAATATTTGGAACTTCAAAATGATGTAAAAATTATTTTTATATGATATTTTTTTTAATTTATCGCCAAGGAACAGCAAGATTTTGCTTATTTTTCAAAGAATGAAAGTTTCGAAAAAATTACTTTCAGGCACACATCTCTACCTTTCAAAGTATATTTATGCCGAATTTAGTAATTTTTAAATTCATGATCTACCATATAATGCGCTAGTGGAAAGAGGGACAGTAGATACACACATTCGTTTTTAGTATTAGTAGAGGTAACTGCACATTAGGCATTAAATTAATCTAAAATCAATCGTAAAGGCGTATCACAAAAATGTTTAAAATAATAAATCTTATGAATTTTTAAAAATATTTTATTAAAATTTTGACAATTTTTCGAGGAAAATTTGATACATAATTCCTTTAAGCAGTTAAAAGTGGCTTAAAATAAGAAATGCGAAAAGCTGCTCGTGTTAAAATTTGGATTCATTAGAAAAATATATAACAATTGTTCATTGTTGTCGTATTTAAGAAACTTAATCTATACTTATAATAAAGCTCAATGTGTGTGTGTGTGTGTGTGTCTGTGTGTGTGTGTGTCTGTGTGTGTGTGTGTTGGCGCTCTACAGGCCAGACCATTCCACCTACAGCTACCAAATTTGGCACGAGTATACCTTGAAGGCCGGGAATGTGCACCTGGGGGTTATTTTTTCGAATTTTTAACTAGAATTTTATTTATTTAAAAATTAAGCGAAATTTTGGCGTGTTTCTGCTATAACTTCCGAAAATATTACCGCACAAAAAAGATTTTCACATGAAGTTAAAGATCAAAAATTTATCTTTTAAATGATACTAATGTTTTAATCTTAAAATTAAATTTCTATTTTTAATGAATTTTTAAATAAATATTTTAACTATGTTTTTCAATAATTTTTTTTCGTAAAAAATAAAAATTAAGATTAAGCACGTTTCGCATTCATGGGAAAAATTAGCTTTTTTCAAAGTGTTGCCATCACATTGATTAAAGCCCCAATTAAAAATAAATTAAATCTTTTTGGAAATGAAATCTGCAAAAATATAATTTTCGGCACGTGACTGTAGGAAATGAAACAAATATGAAATATTATTTTTTCTAAAAAATAAATTCAAGAAAAATTATTTTATGATCTTTTATACTCTCTATACAATGTGTTTATTTAGTCCCGGACCCATTTTGATGTTTAATAACTCATAAAATAATGAAGAAATAAACAAACTTATGACATTTATTGATGGAATAACTCATATATTTTCCTTTACAGGTTTGAATATTTTTACTTTTGTAAATATCGTCTGCACGTGTTTTTAATTTCAGATAATATCATTTTCCAGTCTAAATATCTGTACTTTTCTAAATATCGTCTGCTTATTAATTGCATTTTTCTCTCTTTTGTTTTTGGCAACTATTGAAATGTTATGTTTACTTTTGATGTGTTTGTTCTATGTAGTACTTTTGTATGTGATGTTTTATTCGAGCGGATATTAAGGAGAATGCATACACCACAAGAGAAAGCACAGATTTTATGGTGGTCATAGAGTTAATTTCCCATTAACTAAATCACTGACTTTTAAGAGTTAATTTCCAATAGCTTAAACTGACTGATTCATGAAAATTTGAATATCACTATTCGATAAAAAAAGGATAATTTTAGATTTTCCATCGATCGCTTCAAAGAAAATATGCCAATCAGCGCGCAGGTTTCTCAAGATTAATTGGCCTAAGATTATGAAAATGTTGAGTTTTTCTAAATTTGTAACATTTAAAACTTCATAAATAAGTCTTAGTTGATCGTGGAAAATAGAAACATTCATTCATTTATTTAAAATTTGGTGTGTCCAGAATATTTCTCAGAATATGATACCTTACTGCATTGAATTTAGACTTCATAATTTTTTAAATATATTTATAGGCAGGAACAAAATATTATTATTGATTTCATTTCAATCCTTTTGAAAGCAAAACTAAAAACTGAATTTTATGCTGAATCTGAGAAATTTTTGTTGAATTATTGTTTGAGATATTACATAAATTATGAAAAATATTTTGTAGTGAACGTAAGACTTAAATACCGAGCGATTCTGTTTGCAATACTCACATTCAATAATAATAATAATTAATAAATAACAATAAAGATGATAAATAAAATAAAACGCTTGGTTTTATTAAAAAATATCAATATTAATTGCAATTTCAGCATTTACATTTTAAATTAAAGTTGAAGTTTTGCCGGGAATGACAACAAATTAGCAAAATATATATAGTAAATTGAACGAAACGATCTAAACAGTATAAGTTTGGTATGACTATCAAAATTTGAAGATTAAAAATGTTTTGTTTGAGAATCCTTTAAGAGACCAGTTACTTAAAATATTTAATTGAAAATTGTAGCGAGTGGTAATACTGGCGAAGCAGCTGGTCACCAAAGGCGGCTAGTGTAAAATATAAGCACTATATTGAAAAAAAAATCTATTACTTCGAATAATATTGAGAAAATTATATATTGTTTATTCTCGAATTTGAAAAACCTGTATGCTTTGTACATGCGTAAAGAGACGATTATTTAATCAAAAAAAGAGTGAGAGGGAAGCCGAAAGGAGAAGATAATTACATTTAGCAAAAGATTAAACTCATATTCTTTGCAGAATAAAAAGTTGTGATTACAGCTCATCTCTCTGTGTATCACCCCATACCAAATCACAATCTCTGAAAAATGCCAGTCTCGCAATCCTGTAACGAACAGTTCATTACATTTTTATCCACAGGAACTCTAAATATTGATTACTTAGAATAGATTCCTCTTTTATTTAACCAAGCAAGCAGAAATACTTATTTGAAATAGGAATACCACTAATTTTATAAAGAAATCGATATCCACTCAGTATAATTATGGAGACTAGAGCATTTTATCTCCATGTATATCATAAGAAATTGAAGCATCCAGTGGAGTCAATCGATATATTATCTTCTCTGTTCTAAGGATGACCAGGTTTACTCTCCACATCATTAAGACTCAAACATTTGAAAGGGCCTTAATGATCTTTCCTCCCCGCGTCGGAGCTTTTAGTAACTGGATCTCAGAAACATAAAACTCCTTGTTATGTTCTTTTGACAGACCGTGCTTAAATTGGTTACTTGGTTGTAGGAAAAAAAAAAAAAAAAAAAAAAAAAAAAACTATATTCTGTATCTTCTCCTGCAGTTGATTGGAACTATTTGACCTTTTTAAAATCTGGAGATCATATTTACCACATGTGTAGAAAAAAAAATAAAATAAGAACTTGGTATGTATTTTGGATGCTTTTTTTAACCCCAATCATTAGAAAAAAATATCTAAATTTGGCATAGAACTGCAATTTTACAAACAAACTCATGTATTACAAATCCTACCCATTTTGAGTTTTCGTGTTAACTCTTTCTAGGGCCGTAGGAAGTATGCTTCCCACCAAATTTATCAATCTTTTTATGAAATTATGTAGGTTGGCATAAGTTCTGACAAATTTTTTTAGGAAGACAGAAACTTAGGTGCTTCAGTTCGTTATTTTACACAAAATGATGTGTCTTGATTTGTGCTTAATTATTAATTAACTAAATTAATTAATCAAATTTAATTTATCTAATAGGCTAAATTAATTCCTTTTCTTATTCTAATTTCAAGCCTAAAAATATTTTAACATAATATGACTAGAAAAAATGGCCCTTTAAAGGGTTAAATTGCATGAAAATATACACACCAATAGATGGTCAATGTTTTGATAGATAGAGATCAAAATTTGAATCGGATTCACAATTTAGATACATAAATTGTAAACTAAATTTTATCAATTAAGATTTCTGTGCTTTGTAATTGTTATGTTAGCTGGCACTTTGACAGACAAACTACATATGAATAGATTTCGTTCCAAATTTGATAGAAATCTACAAATTCAATGTAAAGACCACATACCAAATTTTATCTGTCTAGCTCAAAACGTTTTTAAGTTATCCGGTTCACCTAATACCAAAAATGTATTTTTTGGACAAAGGCAAGTCTAAAATGTGGAAATGCGTCAAACTCTCGAATTCAAATTTTTTAGTGATTATAATATTTCCCCTTTGTATACTTCCTTACACATATGAGAAAGTAAACAGTTATAAAAATGCTCTAAATTTTAACCTACAAACCGCTACGAGCACTTATTAACCGTATCACTACACCATTGATTATCAGTTTCGATCAGTGACGGATTTCCAACATGACAAGCTGGACAACATTAGACCTTAGTCTGCGCCCGTAACAATTTGCCAAAGGCAAAACTGCGCATGCTCAAGCTTCGAAGGTGCCAAATTGTTTTTGGCATATAAGATAATGTGCTATCGAGCCAAATGTTGTCATTGAAAGTTTATTAACAAAACACTTCTTTAAACAAAACAGCCTTGATTATTATAGTCAAACATTATTTCTTTGCACAGTTAATTTTTTTCATTCATATATGATTGTATTAATAAAGCATATTTTGTTTTCCGTGTTCACATGATAGGCATTAATGCTTGCGTTTATAAATTATATGAAATTTCTTTTAACTTAGGTTTGAAAATTAATGCTTTTAAAATAAATACTTTTAACATGTGAGACTTCGAGTGATATTATACTGCTCCTTAAAGAGGTTTCGTTCATTATTGAATTTACTATTACAATCCTTACAAGGGAACTTTTATTCCTTCACTAACTCCAAAAATTCTTTTTTCGGATGAATTTTTAAAATATGCCGCTTTAAATTGCGCTTGCTAGCATATTGCTGTTTACATTCCAAACATTCAAAATTAGCGATATATTTGGAATTTACATTATGTACTGAAAATACATTACTTACAACATCACTCTTATTACTGTCATTTTCAGCAATGGGATTTGGCCTTGAAAAGGGCCGTTGGTTTAAAGATTCCAGAAAAGACATTAAAAAGCGAAGATTTTCAAAAGCGAAAAATAAGGTAAACATAAAAGTAAATTAGCGCAGCTTTCTCGAGCAGCAAACGCGCCATCTTTTGGAGCATGCGCAGTTTTGCCTTTGGCAAATTCTTACGGGTGCGAACTAAGGCCTAGTTGGACAACTGCTTGGTGTCTAGTTGATGGGGAGGCGCAGGCAAATCGATTTATGTGATTGTTATTAACCTATTTACCAAATAAATAAATTTGTAATAAATGCAGGTTTAAAAATCTAAAAAGAAGGTTTTTATGAATTATAAAATATAAGAATAGAAGCAGCATTTTGTCAAGTATATTTAGTGAGGTACCAGCCAATTTCGGTCTGTTTACTTAGTACAATATTTAATATACAATAGCATATGGTTTAATAATATTGTGTAAAAACGTGTTTGTAAGCTAGTTATGGATAATAATGAATGAATTAATTAAATATGTATTTTTTACGGAGGTACTAAAATAAAAATAATGGCCTGAAATAAATTATCAGTATGTTAATTATGTTAAATGTGAAATGTAAACTTGAAACTAAATTAATAAAGTAAAATTGGCCTCATAGTGAAAAACTAGTTTCGAATGTCAGTGATTACAGGAATAGAATTCAAGATAACTCATTCTTTAAATTGTGTTAGCTAATAAACTAAAAGGATTAGAAAAATGAAGATTTTTTTTTTATCTTTACAAATGATGACGCTGATTTAATCTCAGAATTCACGATTCGCTAAAAGCTCTTCATACTGCTTTTCCTTTACCCCAATTACCAAAATAGCACTCGTCTTGCTTCTAAACGGGATGTAAATAAATATAACTAACCAAAATAAACTAATCCATTACTCGAAACATTCTGCGTGATTATGTTTGATAGATGCAAATTAAGAAAAAAAAATTTAGACAGCTCATACTCTCTTCAAAAGATACTCTGTTTTTCATGTGCTTATTTTTCACGGTAGATGATATGGTTGGAATTTCTACAAATGAAAAATCGCAAAATGTTGGGAGGGAAAAAAAAAACTTTGCATTATCATTCTTTTTCATAACAGGGAGAATGAATGACGTGTTAATAACGTCCATTTTGTACGAAACTTCGATGAATGGAGTCCTGAATTTAAATTCTTGTTGTCATTCACATCATGAATATTTCATGAACATGATGGGGAAACACAAATTTTTTTGTGTTTAGTAAATCTTTACTCAAATTGAGATTTATTTTACCGTACTTATTTATCAAAAACAAGTACATGAAAAACATACTACCTATTGAATAAGGCAAGAGCTGTCTAATTCTTCTCATTTTCCAGAAAGTAAATTTTTTATTGACTTTAATTTTATTTCTTTGTAAACAGTTTAAGTAGCAATATTTGATAAACCGAAAACGTTAAATTGCAGATCACTTTCAAGTAGCTTGATGTTTGCGTTGAACATTCCTTTTTGTGTTTTTGTAATGTTCATCATTGTTTCAAATTCTCATGAACCATAGTTTTAAATTTTAAGATGTTAAAACCATTTTCACACTTTTTTTTTTGGAATTTTGTTTTTATATATCTGTGCTAATTAAATAAATGGGTATTTTTTAATGTATTTTATACTTTTACCATTTCATTGGCGCAGTACAGCCAAATATGGCTCTTGCGCCAATAAACCACACAAAACCAAACCAATTAAGTAGCTTGATTTAATTATATTATGTATAAAAAATTGCAAAATTGATTTTATGCAGACGTAAAATAATATAGTAGTAATTACGATATATCATACAATAGTAGTTTGGAACAGTAAAAAAAATACCCGTTTTAACACAATCTAAATACTAATTAATTGTAGGATGGGACCTTTTTTAAGTGATAAAACAACATAATTTTTTTTTGAATTACAAAGAGACGTAATATAAAATTAACAAAAGGAAGTTGTTAGAAAAAATATTCTAAAATTGAAATTATACTGTATATTAAGTTGAATTATGTTCGAGTACATGGTTTTGCAAATTCAATAAAAGTACAAAATTAAATTACTCCGAAAATTCTTCAGATTCGAGGTTTCGGCGTCTTTAGACATCTCTACTTTTCCTATTTAATAATTCAATCCTGTACATATTCCAGCCACAGAATTTAAAATGCCTGAAACTTATGAAATGAGGGGTAAAAAATCTCAGCCTTGCATCGCTTTCCCAATTGATCCCCTATAGCATTTTGGGTGAAGACAGTATCCCTGCAAATAATTATTTGATTTTGTTCACAGAAAATGCTATAATTCCTTTTACAATCCTCTAATGAGCAAGAAATGCGGCGATTACCCTGTTTCACATTCTTTTTACATTTTATGTCCACTTTAATTATTAATTTACGATTGTGTATACATATATTCAGAAGATAGAACAGAATTGCTAGAACATGTTGCAAAACCATTTTGATTTCCTGTATATAACAAGTAATATAAAAAAAATATGAAGTCAATTCCTACTTTCGCAAGAATTGAACTCGCATTCTTCACTTTTACGTGAAAAATACTGAAATCCTTGCATTTTACCGATTGAGCTATTGCTTGTTGATTTCAATTTTCCTTACAAACTGCTAAAACTCTATTTAAAGTATTAAAAATTAATTAAATTTAATAATCAATTAATTAATATTTGAAAAAGCTGTATTAACATCAAGTGCCATCCACTACAAGTTTAAAAAATATATTTAAATTTGAGTGGATGAATAAAAAGTATTTTATTAACGATTGTAAATTTGAACAAGATGTATAAATTTATATAGGGAGAGTGTGAACTAATAGTAGGAATTGAAAAATGAAAATATGTATGAATGCACAGTTTTAGATTAAAAATTGTTTTTTAAACCAGGAGGAGTGGTCTCCCTGTAGCTTTCTCGCATACTCTCCCTAAAAAGTCTTATCCTTCTACCTCCACATAAAATCGTAGACCTCAGGTAAAACCATGAATGCCTCGCATGGCATTGGCAAACAATAATTACGAAATATACATGTTTGGTTGGAATCTAGCATTTTTATGTCATAGGAATTACATTCAGGAGCTTTTTTCCTGACCAGTTGTAAATTTTGACCATACTTTGACACGGAACTGCAATTAAAGTCACAAAATGATGTACCGAATTTCAGTTATTTAAGTTGCAGCATTTACACGCATGCGAAAGCGTAACCTGACAGACGGTTAACTCTTGGGCAGATTTATTTCAAAATTTGTGTCATGTTTATATTTTAGATGCTAAACCTGTTTACCGAATTTTATCTATCTAGCTTTTTAAGTTTTGAAGTCATCGAGCTCACTTGTAGTTGAACAGCCAGCCATACAGACAGATTTCCTCAGAATGAATTTCGTTCAAAGTCTGAAAGAAATCTATGAATTTGATTTTAGAGCCCGTATGTCGAATTTCATTTGTCTAGCTCAAAGCGTGTTTGAGTTATGTTCATGAAGAGACAGACATAATGCCGAAAATTCGAACTCAAGGAGGTATGAAATGTAGAGATTCGTCAAAGTCTCGAGTTCGAATTTCACGATTGCAGTATTTTCTCTATTCTTCGTATACAAGAAAGTAAAAATAGACCAGTTTAAAAATATTTTACTATTTTATTTTTGGAAAAGATGGAAAGAGCAAAGAGTTATGTCTGTTAAAAGAATATCTTTAACTAAATTGATTAATTGCATATATATCATATATATATATATATATATATAGAGAGAGAGAGAGAGAGAGATAATAACCAATTAGTTGTGATTTCAAAACTATTTAGTTTCGTTTTCAAAATATTTCTAACTTAAGATTGGTTACTTATATATAATATAAAGAAGCAGAAAACAAATGCCATTTAAAGAAATACAATAACTTGCATGTTCTGATAAACGGCTCATTTTACACCTAGGAGAGATACTTGCATCAATTACCAGCTAACATAAATGTCAAAAGTCGCTATCTAAGTACTTAGAGAAAGATAGAATAGTCACGTCTCCTCAGTAAATTGAAGTAAGTTAAGAATTTACGTTAGCTTGTTCTTGCTTTTCCAATAGACTTGTTCTGGATATTTCGACAAAAAAATAAGATGTTTTTGAAACTTAAGATAAGACAGCACAAGGCTCACGTCCTCACGTGCGGCACAAGAAGAAGCAATGCCATCCACGTGTAGAGAGGACTTGACTTCACGACAGCATAATGCGGAGCTACCTTCTAATCTGTTATTACTGGGTGACAGATAAAAGTAAATATAATGTTACAAATGTGCCTATCTTCTGTAGAAGGAAAGAAGGCAGCAATATAAAAGTAATATTAAAAAAGTTAAAAAAATATATTCAGCGGCATAAAAGAAATTATTATTAATTTTATTATTTTTGATGTTCGGATTTTGTACGTAGTTCTTCTGTACTTAAACGCGGGGCATGGTAGATAAAGTTTTCAAGCTCAAATGCCAATACGAGTTAAATGAACAAGACATGATTTTACACAAGTCTTAAAAAATTTAAAAATTAAAAAAAAAATTAAAAACCCTTCGATTTTTATGAAAAATTAAGTTTGCTTCAAAAATGAATAATAATAATAACAAAATACCTAAATTCATTGCTAAGGAATGTAACAGGGCTAGAAATAGATCACTGGCGAAAGTTGTTATTAAAATGAACAATTATGTACAATATGGAAAATTAAAAATTGTGTTTATGAAATTTTTTCTTGAAAATAGTTTTATAGATTGTTATGCTTGGTGGGAAGCGAAGATATTCGTTATCGGTGGCGAGTTTAACACTTTTGCTATGCAGAGTTGAATTATCAAATTACCGAATTTATAGACAACTGCCTGAGGGACCCGAAGAGAGAGATTTTTTTAAAGCTATTTTCATGCTAATTTTTGTGCTTTTTTTCTAATTTAGAAGGGATGTGCCCTCTAAATCATTAAATCAATATTATTTAAGTATAATTTACATTTCAGAATATTATCCTAACAACATTTATGTCTAATTACCTTTTGAAAATTTTACATTAAGGTCATTTTTAATATGAAGAAAATTTAGTAATTAATTATTTTGAAATTGCTCAATCCTCTTTAATTACATAGATATTAGATTTTTTAAAAAGAAATTTTTGTAATTTTTTATTATCTTATTTCAGATAACTTTTGAGTTTTGAATTTTTTTGTACAAAAGATATTGATACTAGCTCACTTAAAAGTGGCAGAAAATTAAAAAAAAAATAAAAAAAAATCAGTTAATCAGAATTTTCCACTAAAAACTGTTACAGAGAGAATAAATTTGAATCTATATGAAAATATATATATATCTGGATTTCGAAGTTGGGAGTGGGAAAAGGGGAGGAACCCGAGATTTGCAAGTGTCGACGCCGATGCCGAGACTCTTAATAAACATTGAGGAAGCGGTGATCCAAACCAGAGATGCTGATAAAGGCTGGCGGAAAGGACGGCCTGTCTCAGGTGGGGCTTCTAAAAGATAGAAAACCAAATCAGACATGCGGAAAAATAATTTTCCGTCTGAGAAGAAGGGCACAAACTCAGTCGCTGAGTAGAAAAAAAGTAAAGCAATCAAATAATATTCCTTGCCTTTTGCCGGTATGTAACGAAGAATCAGGTGATGCTGACTTGTCGTATGAAAAGGAAATTTAACGAGGTATGGTTTCTTCATTTGATTGAAGAATTCAAGAAATCAGTTTAAATTTAAAAATAATTATATATTGTCATCGAGAAATAGGTATTCTCCTTCCAGATTATTGAATGAATAATATGAGTGTGGGATGCTTGATTGCAGCGACATAGACGAAAACCAATTTCATATTGAAAGAAAAAGATTTTGAAATTTTATTCTTATTGCCTCTATAAATGAAAATAATGCCTCTTTAATCTATTATAGCTTAATCAAAATTTTTGACTAGGAAGCTCCGTTCCTAATATTGTCGCAATTAATTTTTTGTTATTTATTAAATATTTTATTTTTTTAACAATCGCTGTGAGTGTCGCCAGTTATGAGAAAAATTTACAAAAATTGAAACTGATTAAATATTTTTTGGATATATCGATGCATCTTATGGACTAAGGATTCTCGCAATACTTTCGATTGAACACAAATTAACTTGTAGAAGATATTTTAATTTTGTTATTTAAAATTTAAGTAGTTAAGAAAAGAACGAAATAACCCACATTGCATTTTGGTATTTGGTAATAATATGAAGCCCCCTTTTAAATGTATTTTTATTTGATTATTTTTTATATAAAGTTTACTAGATATGTTTTTTTTATGTGAAGTTTATGTGTAAAGAACTTGCAAGAGTATAGCAGTAGGTGCAAGTTCAGCGGGTATCATACCTTACAAACCTTGGGTCAAACCGGAACAAGCAATCAAGAGCTGGGACAATCAGCAGGTTTGGTTAGACTCTACCTCTAAACAATGTAAATTCAGGGTCCTATTCCCCAAATTCCATATTTTTTCGCTGATTTTAATTTAATATCTATTATGAGCAGATTTAAGTAACACATATTAGATCAAAATGGAATTACAAAGAATTTAATTGGTTTCAGTCATCAAAGTGTAAAAAATTAATTTAAACAAAATGATAAAAAATTCTGATTTAATTAATCTAGATACTCTATCAAATAATTTGCTAGGGCTGTTGATTTATCAGTCAACAAGAGAATCACACAAATCTGTAATCAAATTTGAAAATATGAAGAAAACATAATAAATATAACTAACTGTAATGGTCTATATTATTTTGAATAAACTCGAGTAATTGAATCATATGAATCAAATATAAGCACGAAATTAAATTTCATTGAAAATGATGCAAAATAATAAAACAAACTCTTAAAACCTCGGGGCGCTCCAGAGTTGTGGCGCCCTTAATCATCTGCCTACTTGATAATTCGATCAAGCAAACATATCACATTATTATTGTTATTAATAACAATATGAAATTACATGCAATGAAAATTAATAATATTCAAAAACTGATACATTATTTAACTGCAACCCTTCATGAAAATAGAACGATCATACAAAATTTTGAATTAGAACAGAAAATGAAGGGAATTTCAAAAACACTCTTGATTGATAAATTAAAAATAAGAAAATGTGCACAAAATGAAAATGTAAAAGAATGAGGAAGAAATACGGTAGAAAAGAGTAATAGAAATTCTTAAAATAAATTGGGCTTTAAATCGCATTTATAATATTTTAATTTTGAATTAATGTTTTGGAATTTTATTTGTTATGATATTTATTACGATTGATTCTCTTGTTTTCTTCGCCTTATGTTCTCATACTTTTACTTTGACAACCAGATTATTCATTATAAAAAAATTTCTAATTTTTAGTTTACTCATAAAAACATGTTTTTGGTAAATTGTATTATTTTTATTTTTTAGACATTATTTATTATTTTTAATTTTTTTACATAACTTACTGATCTCACTTAGTTTTTTTTAATGGCAACTTAGGACGTTTAGTCATTTCAGTTAAGTAAATTATGAAACTGAACACACACACAAAATCATTGAAACACACAAAATCATTGAAATAAATATTGCAGGTATCGTACTCCTTTCAAGAGAAAGATGTCATCTTGAAAGCTACCTTGGCGGTGGTTTTTACAGCTGCATATCTGAGAGTGCACCCGTGCACACGCCCCTTATTAACATCTGAAGGGAAGAAACATAATCTGCAACTTCATTTTCAACTACCCCCCGCCATTGACTGGTACAGCTTTGGAATCTGAAGAGATCATTCATGGGACAGTCAGAATTTTTCGAATCCTCTTATGCCTAAGTGGTTCGAGTTAAAATAAAAGATTTGGGTTACTTCACATCTTGCTGAGTTCTATATCTTTCTATAGTTGAACTCCAAAAACTGGGTTGCTGAAGAGGTGTTTAATCCAACTGTTTTAATTCGTACAGGACCGTATTATTTAAATAGATAAAATAGGCAATTGCCTAAGGGTCTCACTATTTTAGAGGGTTCCAGGTCTACGAGAATTATTTGAGGATGTTGAAAATTAATTAATTTTGTGCTTTCATTTAATCATAAAGATCGTGTAATCGAACTTATTTAAATTAAAATCAAGTATTGTTTAAACTAATTTCGGGACATTATTCTAGTAATATTCGTAATTACTATTTCCAAGTTTAATGTTATTTTAAAAATATAAGAAGCTATGAAATTTCTACAAAACGTCCAATATTTTTACAAATTATCATTTAGTGTCCATGTTTTATCATCTTTTTAAATTTCAGTTTAAAATTATTTTAAATTTTAGTGTACCATCTTTTTTTACTACTGGGATATGCTAAAATCAGCTTTTTATAAAGTGATCCGCAACTAATGGTTTTGTAAATTTAATTTGTGGGAATTTGTGACTTAAAATTGCTTGCATAAAATTAAATTAAAATTATTTAAAAAATATTTGGTTTTGAAAGTTTGAAGGGGAAAAGGGATTCGAAATGTACTTTGCCTGTGGAGCTCTAGAAGGCTTTATCTGGCCATGATTTCTTATTAAGGCTTTTTTAACGTACTATCTTGTAACAGATTTTTCCCTCTTGAATTGTATTTTAAATTCTTAATGGAATCATTTTTAAAAAAACTTTGAAACACACTTTTTTTTTTTACTTAAAAAGGAAATGCCTCCTTGAAATGAAATAAAAAAAAAAATGAAAATTCAAAAATGAATAAGCATAAATCTATTGAAAATGAGTTGAATAAATGCAACGATTAATTGCACACTTTTATTAGTGTACCTAAAATTAGCAGTTTCAACTAAATCAGCTTTCATTAGCTTAATTCTTTTTTTAATCTTTAATTTATAATTTCATATAAATATTATGGAATCTTGAAATCAGTTTTTACTGAATTCATTGCCAGTTACTACTACCAGTATGGAATCGAAATGTTTTTAACGATCAACCGAAAACTAAATTCTGAAAAATTCTGTACTATCGTCAAAAACGTGCAAGTATACAAAACGTGAAAATTCCAACTCATCAAGAAGTGAGTGAAACATCGATTGTAAAGTTGCATCACTATAAACATGAAACAAATCAAATGAAATAAAAATGTGTAGTAAAATTTTTAAATTGAAGTATGCAATATCCCAATTTTTAAAAATGTGCTTTTGTAATTTTTCTAAATGGTAGAACTTTTTCTTTTTATTCTCTAATTTATAATTCATTATTGCAAATATTATGGAACCTTGAAATTTGTTCCAAAATCTATTACTAGGTCATTTAAGTATTCGTTCCAGGTGTTTATCAGATGTATAGCAAATGTAAATGCCGTTTGGAGAATGGTATTTTTTTTTCACTATATTTAGATTTAAAACGTAGCAGAAACTCACTAACAGTTTGACTCTATGTTGCCCCCCCCCCTAACACTGTTATTCGGAACATCTATTACCTTGACCCCCTGTCGTTATGCCACTGGGTGAAGATGTCGGCTTTGTTATTTGACTAAGGCTCAACTTTCTGAGGTCCATCTCAAAATAGGTCACTTGTAGAATCAATTCGTAAATCTAAACAAATCAAATCAAACAAATTTTCCATTAGTAAGCTCTCAGAAATATGTTAATATTACTAAATACAGTAACTGTCACTTAATGTGATAATTTCCGAACTTCAGAATTTTGATAGCAGTAACCAATTGATTGAATAGCCGAATTGGGTAAAAGCATATATATTTGTCATATCAAGGGAAAAGAATAAAAACAGTTGCCTCAAAACTATCTATAATATCACAATTTAAAAAACTCATTTCTTGCTGCTTTTCGACAGTTATTTCTTAACAGTACATTTTTATATTGTTTGTAATTGCGCTTCTCTTTTTATTTGCGGAACTGTGATGAATGACGAGTTTCAAAATATTGAGAGTTTGACTCATTTTAGCGTTTGTTGGAAGATTTTCTTCTACGCATTCATCACTGTCAGAATCATTAATTGTTTGGTCTTGCTTACAAAAAAAGTTTACGATTTTCCAAAATTTTACAAATGAAACGCTGTGAAATTTTCAATTTGCGATTCAGTCAATACCGGCCTTAGGGGATTTCGGGCCCTGTTATGAAAAATGTTCGATAGTGCCTGAATCTCAGTCAACTTTTAATTGGAATATTTATTAATTTTTTAATAAACACATTTATTATTGAATTAACGAATATAATATTTTTATTTAAACTAGTTTTAGTTTTTTTAGCTATTAATTATTATCATGTACATTATCGAATCTGAAAATTATTTATTTTTCTAATTCAATATCAGATAGTCACATGCAGTTACGTAATGAAAGTAAATGGTACTCGAGACATAATGTTTTCATCATTCACTATCCTTTTTGGCTTAGCAAGGTAAATTGTTCCCGTGACATGGTATAATTTTTTCGTTCAACATCACTTTTAACTTTGAAAACTAGCAAAATCGCACTAATGTTTTTTGCTGCCTTGTCGTTGCGCCATTGCTCATGTGGAATTAAATATTAAATTAATTGTTAGATCGATTCATAGGTAACTTTTGAAAAAATCAAAATGGTAATTCTGTATAATCATAAGAAATGACCACATGTGTACGATTTCAAATTTTTACCACATCAAGAAGTGAGTGAAGCTTTCATTTCAAAGAAAGACATTCCACTAACTATATCTACTTAGAATTTTATTGCAAAGTTCACCAGAAAGAGAGAAAAAAAGTGTTTATCAAAAGCTTGATTTGCAAAAATAAATCCTTTCTAGATTCAAAACAAAATTATTAGTCTATACTTATAATAAAGCTCAATGTGTGTGTGTGTGTGTGTGTGTGTGTGTGTGTGTGTGTGTGTGTGTGTGTGTGTGTGTGTGTGTGTGTTGGCGCTCTACAGGCCAGACCAGTCAACCTACAGCTACCAAATTTCGCAAGTGTATACCTTGGAGGCCGGGAATGTCCAACTGCGGGTTATTTCTTCGAATTTTTAATTAGAATTTTATTTATTTAAAAATTAAGCGAAATTTTGGCGTGTTTCTGCTACAACTTCCGAAAATATTACCGCACAAAAAAGATTTTTACATCAAGTTAAAGATCGAAAATTTATCTTTTAAATTATACCAATGTTTTAACCTTAAAATTAAATTTCTATTTTAAATGAATTTTTAAATAAATATTTTAACTATATTTTTCAACAATTTTTGTCGTACAAAATAAAAATAAAATTTAAACTGCACGAGACGTTTCGCATTTATAGAAAAAATATTAGCTTTTTTCAAAGTGTTGCCATCACATTGATTAAAGCTCCAATTAAAAATAAATTAAATCTTTTTGGAAATGAAATCTGCAAAAATATAATTTTCGGCACGTGTCTGTAGGAAATGAAACAAATATGAAATATTATTTATTCTAAAAAATAAATTCAAGAAAAATTATTTTATGATCTTTTACATTCTCTATATTATTAATCCAATAAATCAGTTTTATTTTAAGGCAAGTTTTGTTTAATATGAACAGGATATCCATTCAAATCAGGGCCACACAGCTAATTTGTAAACCTTGAATAAGACACAGATCTGCTAAAATGGTCTAAATGGAAAATGATTATATTTTATGTAACTTGATTCAACAAATGCTCTAACAAATAACGAATTTTTGATTTTACATAAAGCTTCTGCTGTGGAAATCACGAATAACAAAATGTTCTTGAAACACTAATATTTTAAGTAAAAAGAGTTAATTTCCAATCAACTAAATCAATCACTTAAACTGACTGATTTATGAAAATTTGAATATCACTATTCAATAAAAAAAAGGATAATTTTAGATTTTTCATCAATCGTTTGAAAGAAAATACGACAATCAGAGCGCAGGTTTCTCAAGATTAATTGGCCTAAGATTATGAAAATGTTGAGTTTTTCTAAATATTTAACATTCAAAACTTCATAAATAAGTCTGAGTTGATCGTGGAAAATAGAAACATTCATTCATTTTTTTAAAATTTGGTGTGTCCAGAATATTTCTCAGATTATGATACCTTACTGCATTAAATTTAGACTTCATAATTTTTGAAATTTATTTATAGTCCGGAACAAAATATTATTATTGAATTTATTTCCCTCCTTTTGAAAGCAAAACTAAAAACTGAATTTTATGCTGAATCTAAGAAATTTTTGTTGAATTATTCTTTGAGCTAATACATAAATTATAAAAAATATTTTGTAGTTCACATAAGACTTAAATACCGAGCGATTCTGTTTGCAATACTAATATTCAATAATAATAATAATAAATAAATAACAATAAAGATGATAAATAAAATAAAACACTTGGTTTTATTAAAAAATATCTTTATATTAATTGCAATTTCATCATTTCCACTTTAAATTAAAGTTGAAGTTTTACCGGAAATGACTACAAATTAGCAAAATATATATAGTAAATTGAACGAAACGATCTAAACAACAGTATAAGTTTCTTATGACTATCAAAATTTGAAGATTAAAATTGTTTTGTTTGAGAATCTATTAAGATACCAGTTACTTAAAATATTTAATTGAAAACTGTAGCGAGCGGTAATACTGGCGAACCGGCTGGTCGCCAAAGGCGGCTAATATTATATAAATTACATGACTCTGTAGAACGGAGTTAAATCATATTATTTCAGACTGTCAGTTTTTTTTTTTTCAAATACAAGAAATAATTATTTCAATATTTAAGAAACAAAATTAAACACAAATTGAGTTTTCGTACATCATTATTTTGTCTACGATATTCAAATAAACAAACAAATAAAAATATTATTTTCATACGAAATATTTAAAGGAATTTCTCTCGTTTTTTTTACGATTAATTAATTTTATCGTTAGAATCCAATGGAAATTTGTATCTGTATATATTTGCCAAACTATCTTAGATTTATTGAAACAATATAGCTAGGCAAATAATGTAAAATAATGAAAATTGTGGAACTCGACTAATTTTAATCTTCCACAAAAATTCAATTATTAGAAAATTCGAATTAAGAAAAAACTGTTAAAAAGGCAGATAGAACGACGAATTTTAAACTAAAATTACCATAGAGAGATTCATTCATAATATTTAACAATTTTGATAAATATTAAATAATGAATAAATAAAATTTGAAATTTGAAAATATACTAAAATAATATTTATTGATGAACATTTTAATAATTTTATAATAATAACTATAATAAACTTGTAAAAATTCAGAATTTTTTATTGGATATGTTGAATAGCAATCAAGTACTGGAGAGAATTAAGAATCTTAAACCTTATTTACTGATCATCACTGTAAACATAAAACACAGTTGTATATGCTAATAAATGTACTAATGAAAACAACTTAGAAATTAAAAAAAAATTACTATTTGTAATTTTGAATAGATGACTTTAAACTAAAAATAAATTCGTCTTTCACAGACGATATTTCAATCATTTTAATAAGAAATTCAAAGAGTCAGAGAAAAATTCGAATTGCCTACGAATTAGAGATGAAAAACGTTCAAATTTTCCAAGTTACAAAGTAATATTAATGTTTCAGCACAAATTTTTAATAGTCGCTTTGTAGAAGTCGCTGCATTCGTATGTTGAAGAATTCTTTTTCAACTCAAATAACTTTCTATGTTAAAACGGGATTTTCTTTTCCTCTTCTCCGAATCAAAAATCTGTCTTAGCAAATGTCGCAAACTAAAAACATTATCGAGGCCGACTGACCAGTTTGCCAGCTTACCGATGACAAGTAGATCCTCTTATACATAAGATGGTACGCCCACCCTAGTGTATGTGTGTGGGAAAGAGGCAAAGGGAAGAATTCGCTGATGCAGAGAATTTCTAGAGCTTCCCGATCCTTTTCTCAAACAAATGAACAAAACAGCAATAAATTGTATGTTACAAACACACAGTCCCATCTGCTCAAGTCAGGGCTACTGAAACCCACGGCGAGATTAAAAGGAAATTGTGTTTTTATGCAGGAAGTGACGGCCCTTCTGAGAGATGATTAAACGACGTGTTTTCTTTATGTCTTTCTCTATTTATTTATTTATTTTGCAGTTCCATTGACGTGTAAAACGAATCATTGGAAAAAATATGGACTACGTAGATCAGCAAGCGAATTTAACAACATGAAAAAGTTTTAGAATTAGGGATTAAAAAATTAACCGATGCTTGATTTTATTTCGATACTGTAGCTCTCTTAAAAACGGGTCTTCTTCAACCAATGGCCTATTGGAAGCAGTTTGTCCGATCGACTAAAATCCGGTCCTGGCCGCAGCGTTATATCGACTCTTTTTAGGTAAACTTTCATATCTGCTGAGAATTTCAATTTTGTCTAACTCTCAAATTTATTTTTTTATTTTTATTTTATCCGTTTTGATTTCTTAATTCAGTTCGCTGGCAGTAGTGACTTACAGTTGTTCAGATTTCAGTTTGGCAGAGTATATGTTCTTTTATACCATTCCAGAACATTCTAATTCAAGATAAAAGGATATGAATCACATCCCAAGGGGGGGGGGGTTCTTATGTTTCCTTACAAATAAAGTGAAAAATTTCATGTACGTCAAACGTTAACGCTAGTTGAAAATGAAAAACCGGACATATCTTTATAAAACTGCTAATATTAAACTATAAAGTAATCACATGAAACGAGTATTTTTGTGTATATTTGAATATATCGGTTCGGGACCAGAGGATGTTGATAGTATATAAGGAGAATGATAATATTAACTGCAACTACTTAAAGTGGCGTCTACTGTAATTAACTTTCATATTATATATGCAGTTTTTCTTAATTCAAGGTACTTTTAGATGTAGGAGAATATAGATGATATTGAGGATTGAGAAAATTTCGGCAGAACATACTTAACTCAGGTTCTTTAATATGAATAAATCAAAAATAACCACAAGCTTTGATTTAAAATACTTACAAAACGTTTTTAAATAATCATATTCAGTAATCCTCTATTTACATTCTGATAAGATAATGTTAGTCTGTGTTTTGTCTACAAGCCTAATATGTTACCAGCGAAATTTAATTTTATCAAAGGATGAATAGGTGCACGTTACATGAAAAACATGTCTATAAAATATGCTGAAAGAAAAAAATGATGATAGCAAAGATATTTTCCTTTTATGATCTTTAAAAGCGATTTTATTTTATTCTAAACTTCCCACCATAGCTTTAGATAATTTCGCTCATTGCTCAGAAATAACTTTTCAAGACGAAATAATTAGAATTTCAAATTTTTGTCTTATATTTTCATTATTCTTTTTAACAATGTCACTTTATAACAATTTTCTTGAATTTTATCGACTGGCTTTAGAGAACATGGCTAAACGAGGAATCACACTCCATAAACTGCAAACGAAAAAAAAACACCTATGATTATGCACGACTTAAAGTAGAGATTGGATAATATTTTTTAAAAATATGAAAAAAATTAATTTAAAAATTAATATTCATTAAAGTATTATGGAAAAGTCTTAACAATTACTAAAATGCTTATAAAATGAAAATATTATTAAATGTTCTGAAAATTTCTTGAACTTCGATTGGAAAAAAAATCGACCTTTTAAAGAGTTAAGGTTTCATGCTATCACTTAACGCTACCGGAGGGCCTCGAATTTGAATCCTAATTTCACGAAGATCCATTATGTAAGAGGGATGGTACGCGTTAAATTTGTCAGAGCCTAATGATTTATCGTTGGTATGAAATGGAAATTTGGAAGGAGGGCCGGCTCAGGTGTCATCCTCTTCATCTGACCAAGGTTCGTTACAAGATCCACTCAAAATAGCCCTTGTGTTACTACGAAGTGGGAAGCAAATGTAACTAAAACTAATATCACTTAAAGGAGGACTTGATAATAAAAAAAGACGATTCAATCATGCGATCTTAATACAAATTGATCAAAATTAACCTATTTCTAAAAATATTATTTGTCCAATTTAAATTTATTATGCTATATTCATAAAAAATGTATGCAGTGTCATTTCATTGGTTACTACTGCACATAAAAAGAAAACAAACCAAACAGCAATAAAGATTGAGAAAACTCTAATCTTATAAATATTTAGATAGCAACAAAATTTAAACTGCAAAAGCATACTTTTATTTATATGAAGCCAAAATTGATAGCACCACACAAAATCAAAATGGAACATATGTTACTAAAAATGACTCGTGTATCTTTAAAGATCCCTGCTGCATGCTTCACGTAATGGATTCCAGAAACAGGAGCTTTCTCTTTTAAAATACATTGCTGAAGAGAAATTTTTGTTTGGAGTGCTGTACCATTTCTCAATTTTAGTGCTATTTTCGATATATGTTTGAAACAGGATATTTTTGTCTCTATAAAAGTGTATTCAAGAATATGCTCTATTGATGAAAGTATACTTCCAAGAGAAAATATATTCC